>JAMWFC010000028.1:43894-291160 GCA_027475525.1 Macrolepiota albuminosa | reverse complement strand
TATCCGTTCCCACTGGTGACACCTCTGCCCTCGCCACTGACCAATCCCATCACGCCGCTGACTTATCCACTCTCACCGTCGCTCTGTCCCCACTCAAACATCCTCAGGGACGTCTCCCGCACAAACATCTCCATCACCCCCTCAACCATCTTCCATCCCTCCGCCAGTCTCTGCCGAGGACCCTCTCCCTGGCCCAAGGGGACGGGCTTGCAGCAACTCCTGAAGTAGTCAGCCGCTGATGCAACGGACCCAATCATCCAGCCGGCTTACTGAGAGATGGAAGGCAACAGAAGTCAAGTGAAGATGGACGGCTTATTATTGCATTGCTTTTTTTTGCTATGACAGACATTGCTACATTTTTGTAATACTATAGTTTACAAAAATGTAATGTAACATTTCCCCCTTTCCCACATCAATGACGGCAGACTGGTCAAATGACCTTAGTGTGGCTGCTACTCCTTTTGGCTGGTGTAGACATATCAATGTATCGAGCTGCATCTTCCTATAGCATTTGTGCTTGAGACTTGCGGGGTCACTTGGAATTTGTTGACAATTGGTTAGGCAATGCCTTGCGCTTCTTTTGGTCATTTGTGCTTGAGACTTGCGGGGTCACTTGGAATTTGTTGACAATTGGTTAGGCAATGCCTTGCGCTTCTTTTGGTTTTGTAATGCCGGCCTTCCCTCACCTTCAAATTGGTCATTGTCCTCATCTTGAAGAATGTCGAGCACCCTTCTTGACACTCTATATCTAGGGGAACCATCACTAGGGCCATTAATTGGAGGGTCTGGATGGCTCCATCCTCTTTGTTGTAAGAGGTGGATGGTAGTGGCATCTACCACTGCTGTATCATCACCACATCCGTCATGAACGGATTCGTCAAGAGCGGACTCGTCATGAGTGGAAGCTAATACATTTGGTTGGGATTCATTGTGAACCGTGGATCTGTTGTGGCGCTAAGGCTGGGGAGTGTGTGGTGAGCGCAAGACAGGAGGTTCCTCCTGTAAGTCAGGCAGTGGTGTGTGTGGTACGCTAGGTGACAAGGGAAGTGTAGGCCCCAGTTGCCATTCCAAGTTGGCTGCAGATCTGCCATCAGCGGCTCCATCATTAGCAATGATCCTACTGTTGCCATCAACTACCACAGATCCAGTGACTAAAGCGGATCTGCCATCAGCGGCTCCATCATTAGCAATGGTCCTACTGTTGCCATTGACTACTGCTGATGTCCGCTAGCATCATTAATGTGATCTGTTTAAAACTCCAGAGATTTCTGCAGTGGCATGGCTTGGTTGTCTTTGCGCATGTGGTCATTCCAGATCTCATGACTATGCGCAACTTCGTCCAACCCATACCTGCTTCAGTAATTTCTAGCGTTTTTAACGGATCAACTTGATGATGCTAGCGAGTGATGAATGGATATTTTATTAGGGCTTACAGGCCCTATTAAAATATTTGTCACTAGCAGGAGTCCAACCCGCCTCTCAATATTCCATTGTCACCATTAGACCCCATTAAGGTGGAGTAGGGGGAGTAGAACCCACCGCTGTACACAATATTGAATATCAATAAACAAATATTCCACTGAACCACTGGGACTGATTGCACCGCTGATGTCAGCTGGCTCACATGCTGACATCAGCTACTGTCCGCTACCGTCTGCTGGCATGCCAGCGGACAGCAGACACTCATGCACCCTCTTCCGCCCTTCCCCCTCTTTCTCCCCAGTGCCATCCTCTCCACTTCCCACAAGTTCGATTTCCCCCCACAGGCATACGGCGGGCAAGACAAAGTTACCTTTTTCCTTGGTCCAACCAGACTCCGTGGACCTGTGTAGGCCTCTGTAGATGTCTGCTGGTGCCCTGCACAGGCCTGCATGGGCCTGTGTAGGTTTGAGTCCGTTGACGTACGTCTGCGTGGATGTCCGCTGGTGGCTTGCGTAGGCCTGTGTAGATTTGCAGGGCCCTTTCATGGACGTAGGCTTGCATCAGGGGTGGGAAAAGGATGGAAGGGGAGATGCGCAGCCTCGAGTTATTACAAGGAGGAATGGAGAGGGGAGGGAAGTGGGGAACCTCGAGGAGGGTTTATTCATGCCATGAAGTCCACCAATGGAGGAGGTTTTCACTTGTGTGCTGATGCCTGCTGGCGGCCGCTGACGCACATTGACATCTGCTAGTGTCCGCTGGCATCCGCCGGGCCTGCATGCGCATGTGTGTGCCTGCCTTTTATCGATCCACTGGAACGTGTCATACAGCACATTGTGACACGTCCGCGGCATTGTGGGGACTGCTCCGCTCCAGTGTAGCGGACTCTGCTGGACACGTATGGTATGGCACAAAGCGGGCTCCCATACAACGTATGACACGTACCGTTGTAATGCCCTACCCTGTCTAATTTTCATATCTACTACTTGGTATAGCCTCCATTTGCCTTTATAACTGCTTTGATCTTTCTAGGCATGCTTTCTATGAAGCTTTGACATACATTTGGTAGTATTTCATTCCACTCTTTGACCACTCTCTCCCACAACTTATGCACTCCTTTAGAGGATATCTCATACTCCAAAAGTTTGTGCTTGATTGTAAACCCAGAGGTGTTCAATGGGATTGAGGTCAGGGGATTGAGCAGGCCAGGATATCACAATGATGTTGTTATCAGAAAATTAGGTTGTTGCCTGTTTGAAGGTGTGTTTTGGGTTGTTGTCTTGCTGAAAATATTGTCCTTCCTCCTATGTCCAACTTCTCAAAGCTTTCCACTACTTTTTCATCCAAAATCTGACAATACTGTGCAGTATCCATCTTCCTCTGAACTTCTATGATTGATGAATAATAGACTGTTTGTCACATGCTGTAAGCTTGAAAGGACAACTTCCAGGATGATTCTCTTTGTTGCTCTCCAGTTCTTTGCTGATCCTCCCCACAGTGCCATTTTCCAGGCCAGTTTTTGCTTGTATTTGATGCTGAGAATACCCCTCATTAAGGAGAGAAGCAACAGAAGAGCAATTGGCAGCAGAAACAGGTTGCATGATGGTGGTAGAGTGACAAGAAGGTGATTGATTGAAGTTGAATATGTTAAATTAGTACAAACAAGGTCACATGACATTGTTTATACTTCCCACAAGGTGATTCCATCTTCTACTGCTGAAAAGTATTGAGAAAATATGACAATTAAAGTAAGTCAAAAAACTGCCCCAATGATTGAATATTTTGTTTGATTTATTAATAAGCGAGTTCTTGTTCAAATCACACAATCTATACATCATTATAAAGCCAGAATGCAGTTGTATGTCATGTGATTTTCTATGATTTTCTGCTTAGGTAATTGTTACACACCATGTGAATCTTTTCAAAAAGGCCAAACATTGAGGCAGTTTTTTGAGCCAGTGTAGAGGATCTCAGAACTATGGGTAGATGGACTGCCACTTACATGAATATGCCAAGACATCAGAAGATGAACTTTTATGTATTTACTCATATAAGAATTAATAAAATTGATAAATGCCTATAAGCTTTCAACAAGTGATGCAAAGTAGCAAGGTCCAGAAAGCAGTATATAGACAATCACTGTAGAGATAAATATGGGGGTCACAACAAACCAGCACATCAACAAAGAAAACAATGATGAGCTCCTATTACAGCTGGCTACAGATAGCACCAATATCCACACCTCATATTAGCCCACTGATACTATCAGAAGTGGCATACACTAGTGCTTTCAGCCCTAATTTTTCCATATTTTTATACTAATAACTCACAGCTACAGCCTCCAATTACTTCAGGACCACTTTTTATGGCACCACTTATTCTTAGCACTACTGTTGACACCTTGCCACACCTTGCCACTTGCACTCCAAAGCTATACATTTACACAGATACTTGACATCAGTCAATCCAGAATAATGCTCTTAGCCAGTGGCAGCACTTACAGAATGGAATAATGAAGTATTTCTATGACAGATAGCTGACAGCATGATTATAGACCTTTTTACTATACAATTCAATTCACAGCATTTACTTACATTTTTATCAGTTTATTCTTTAGCAGCATTTAGCTCTTAGCATCAGCTAACTTTCTTTACTATAAATACTTATTTTTTATTAGTAGCACATTGTGTATCAATTTTGCAGTAGAGATTGTATTCCAACATTTTGGTCACTATATGCAACAGACTACCTTTTGTTTATCATGTCAGCAAGAGGACTTTGCTTTAGTTTTTTTTCTCTCTCTCTAATGCCTTGCAACTATAGCTTGGCATTTGTGGCTTAGATTCCTTAGTAATGACTCTTTTCTCCACCTCTTAGTGCCTTTCCTCAGTAAGTCACCCATGTTTCTCAGCACTTTTTCTTAGTGACTCTTAGCACCTTGTAGCCACATTTTAGAGCTTTATACAAGTACCTCCAATTACCTACTTTTTTTGCCACCAACCTCTTGCCTACCATGTATTCTCTGAGACCTGTCTGGGACTCACACACACACTTAGCATGCCCAAAGCTATATTGACTAGGCTGTACTAGTGATAGTGCATCGTCTAGCTTGATTTGGGCATCATCAACAACCAGCAGAAATGCATACCATCTGCAAGCCTGCAGAAACAAAAGAGAGTAAAGAGCCACAACAAGAAGAGACAATTTCTAACTAGCTTTCCATTGGTCTCAGATATGAACAAATCAGAGGGGGAAATACAGAGTCTTTTTCCTATGGAAATCTTAACACAACTTAATATTGTGGAACAAACTCTGACAAACAAGAAAATACAGGACATTCTGGTTGACCCATACATCCCCTTGTCCCTAGCCTTGGCTGCCACTACAGAGAGAAAATCTACTCCACAGATACCCAGCACCCTGACATGAAGGGAAAAAGCTGACCTGGCATGGATTGTCTAATGTATTTTCAGACAGACTGTGGAGATGACACAAATGCCATCTATATTACCGATAGAAAGCCCAACTCCCTTAATCAACCACCTCAGCTTCCCAACAATTTAGAGCTTACACCAATGCTACTAGGACGTTTTCCAGTCATCCACATCTTGACTTCACCTGGTATAATTTATTACTAGAATAATGAGTGCATTTTGATGCCTACCCAGAGCAGGTAACAATGACAGGCAAGAGGGCCAAGCTTTTCATCCTCCAGCAGAAGAAGGAAATAAACACAAAAAAAAAGAGAAATGATAGATACAAGCCACCATATTACTTTCTACTCTCAGACATCTTGGGGGCCACTTATAATATTTTAGCCACACATCCCACTATATCAATGTCCAATACCACAGCCTTCTTCTTTCTTTACAATCTACCAACTCCATGCTTTCTGTGTACAATTAAGGGTTTTACCCTCAGCATCAAATTCTAGGAGACTACATAGGAATTGAAAAAAATAGCAACAGATATCATTAAAAGAACCCTGTCAAATGACAAATTTATAGTGGACTTACTTAAAGGCAAAATCATTAGTAATGAGACATTGCAGCACAACATGGGGCTAGTAAAAGAGATTCTACAAATCTTAGAAAGTGAGGTTGGTCAAAGGCAAGGACTCAGTTGACTGAATAGCCATGAGTAGACCTAGGAAGCTGATCTGAAACATTTTTTTAAACAATCCCCACTGATCACATGGACAAGCTACTTCATGCTTATACAACACATAAAAGAAATAAAGTTTTTGGACATGGACTGTGGCAATGCAACCCTTGTCAATAAAAAAATTAGATTACATTGCTACTACTATAAAGATGCTGACCACAACCCCTTGCATTGTGCATACATGTTGATATAAGGTTGATATGAGAACAAGGCAGCCAAGAAGATTGAAGAAACAGTGGAATTCATGACTTTGAGTAGAAGTGATAGAGAGTTTAGCAATGACAGAGGTAGGAACAAACATCATGCAGAAATCTGGAGAAATAGTAGCCAGGCCACTAGTCCCAATAGCAACAGATGTGAATGTAAATAGCCCACCCTCTATTGAGTAAAGAAATACAAAGCTTTCATGTCCATATCAAATCAGACATGAGAAAATATAACTGGCTTTTTAGAGTCAGGAAGCTAGGATAAATTTACTAGGTCTTTGGATGACAGGTAATTCTAACTGGATCTCCTTGCTGAGCAAAGTCAAGGCTCAGGCAGCAGTCATATTTATGATGGGTAGTGCTATGCAGCAATTCTGCTTAAGAGAAGATATAACATACCAGAATACTACTCAAACTTTACCATCTGTCAGAAATAGAGATAAAACACACACACAGGGAATAACTTACAATGATGGACAACTCCCTACCCAGGCAGGAGGGGACTGCAGCTATATTATCATCCACAACCTTGAGGACAGCCTGGAAGGGATTGGCAACAGATCATAGCAAAGTTAGCCCCCAACAGAGAATCCTGTGATGCAGTGTCCTGCAGAGGAGAGGCTAAACACAAATTTGGACAGAGAAGATATAGACCCTGGAACTCAGAAGAAAAAAAAATAGAAGAGGTGCAGTGAGGTTTATATCACTAAATATGAAGAGTGGGGGCTTTGCATCCACCATGACAAAGTAGAATGAAATGTGTCAATTAATGAGAGAAAACAGAATTAATATACAAGCAGTACAAAAATCTCACATAAATAATAATTGGAGAGAGAAAATTAAAGACCTATTTCAAAGACAAATGAAAATATTTGTGAGTTCCAATTCAGAACACCCAAATGCTATGGGAGTAGTGTTTATCCTGAACAAATGTACTACAAAGTAGCAGGAGGCCAGATCCAGAGAACTAATCCCAGGCAGGGCAATAATACTGGAGTTTCTCTGGTTCAAAAACTGAATCATGAGCTGCCTCAATGTCTACATGCCTAATAGACCAGGAGAAAATGAGAAATTTTGGTGAGACTTGAAATTACACTGGATAGCATAACCATGTATTTTAAAATCAAATATAATCTTAGAGAACATGAACATTGTAGAAGAAGCTATAGACCAATTGCCAATTCACACAGACTCTAACAAAGCAACAAGAGCCTTAGTAGCTCTAAAAGGTCATCTTAAACTAGCTGATGATTGGCAAAGAAAAAATCCCACTACAGTAGACTTTTCATATCAGATAATCAATAGACTAATACAATCACAAATAAATCAAATATACCTTGAGAAAAACTTTCTAAAATTCAGCTGGAATTGGAGAATAGAAAGATCAGGCATAAACACTGACCATGTACTAATCTCAATGGCACTGATGAACCCATGAGGCCTTGGATAAATATAAACAAAGAGAAAAAGACAAAAGATAGCATATATGCATTACAAAGACCAATTCCATGCAAGAACATATTAGAACAAAGATCTGAGAGAATGGCTGAGATAGCAAAATCCTATCATTGTAACGGAGTCACACTTGTAACTAGCGTCAACAACGCTATAATCATTCAGTAGAGTATTACATAAGAACAACATGTTGTTTTCACTCTAGTACTAGTCAAATCCGATACTGCGGTCTGATTTAGCACTGTGTGATACACACAAGATAGTTCCAGCTCATAACCTCCAGTTATATTTTTTTAAATCTTCTGCTATTGGCTTTAGACTCTAGGCTTGTTACCGACTAGGCAACTTTCATCAAAACCTCTCAATTTTCTGTTGGCATCACATCAAAAATGTGCTTCCATGACTGGTTCTCTTGATCCAGACCCCCCTTTTCCAGCTGCAGACACAGGTGATCCACCTGTGCTTCAAGCGGAGAAGACGCAATCCGCGTCTGCATATCAACCCCCACCAAAGCGGGACAAGAAGATACCTTGCGATATCAGCATGAGCTTTGGAATGCCTGGTGGGCTATCCGTATCACGGATGATGTCCATTGTACGACCTGGTAGTAAACCAGGAGAGAGATCCGCGGTCTCAGGAGTGTCGCTGCCAGCGAGCCAAATGCCTTCATTGATGTATCTGGTATTGCCCGAGAGCTCGTCAGCTCATTCTGAGGGTCAACCAGACATTACCCAGTACTCAGAAATGGTACAAGGCAGCATGTTTGTGCATAGTACCCTATTCTGGACTGCACCTACTGAACGGCATTTGGAATATGTGGCCAATGCTGCCACTGAACCGGGACCGTTGTCGCTGACGACACAAGGACAGAAGCAAGGACCAGCAATAGTGGTCAGTAGGGAGGACGACGATGTCGTAAGGTTGGAAAAGGCGTTGACAGTGCCTGGAATTCCAGAGTTGCACAGAATGGCCAGCAAACAGCCGCAGGTGAGGCATGAAGGCCTCAGGAGAGTTATGGACTTAGAGTCTGAGCTGGAATCCTCAGATGATGAGAAAAGCAAAAGGTCGCACTTGACCTTGTCTATCCAGTTACAGCTGATGTTGGACCAATATCCGTCAATCGCAAAGGAATCGACGCAGAAGCGTCTGCAGCTTTATGTAGTAAAGCACTTACAGTTGCTGGCTGCTAGGAGCCACAATGTACCCCGTGCAGATTCGAATGAATATATCAAATTGTTTGTGCATATCTTTGAACTCGAAGTGGTTGAATACCTTAAGCGCAAAGCGGCGTGAGGGTCAGCAGTCTCAATGGCCACTCTGGCCGACTCAGTAGAATGTGAGATGAGTGTGCGCCAACAAGCACCATTAATCGTGGATGCAATGGAATTGCTCAATGCGCCTTGTCAGGCCAATGAGTCTCAGCAAGACTAAGTTCGGTGTCAGAACGCCGCAAACTGTCAATGCATTGTTAGCGGAGTGCCTCAGCAGGCATTGTCTGAGGTAGAGACAGTGCAGGAGGTTAAGACACCTCACAAGCAAGTTACTATCAAGGAAGAGGTGGATGAAGTCCACATTTTTGAGGAGCAAATGCGACCACAACACGTAGTGCAACGCGTCCACCTAGTGGACAACTGGAATGAACATGTCAATTACCAGAGGATACGCAACCAGGACTTGCGCGATCATGGTGAGTCGTTAATTGACGACCAGGGGGTAGCCTTTGAAGGGCGTGAGGGTGTAACGCCTGTCAATGAGATGCGGTGACAATTTGCGGCTTGAACAGCTGAACCGGATAGAGATCCGGGTGGTAGTGATAATAGTAGTGATCACTATGAACGGAGGGAGCCAAGTTGTCGCAATAACGACAGTGGAGATCATGATTGCAGAAATAACAATTGAGACGATAATAATCATCATGATAGTGGCAGGCAGGCTGGTGGATTACCAGCAGAGCAACAAATGAGGCAACAGCCCACCCCACGGCCAGAAAGAGCGGCCAATGAGCACCTGTTTCGCAGTCCCCAGGCATTTTTGATGCCCGCACCTCATGTTGGGTGAAACTATGCTGGGAATGAATGAAGCGGTCAGGATCCATATGGATCATATGCATGACCGTCTCACTTGTCTGGTGGATGACTCCCTTGGAGTCAGGTTTAAATTCCCTGCTGGAGTAAGTCCCCGCAAATCCAATGGTAAGCACATATGTGCATATGCCAGAGGACATAGGTTCTCCCAGCTGGAGGACTGGGCCATGGACGTTTGCTACCACCTGGCAGCCTGCTGCTATGGTGGAGATGACATGGACCAGGAAAGGATATTTGTGCTACACAAATTCATGGAGGGAGAGGCTTGGAATTGGTTCTGTTGCCATGTTCTCCACATTAATCGTGACAAACTGCATTGGACATTTAAAGAAGTCCTGATAGGACTGTATAATCGTTTTGTCAACGCTGCTATGATGCAGGAAGCTCGTGATGCCTTTAGAAAGGCAGTGTATGATGCTAAGACTGGCGTCCAGACCTTTTATGATGACCTGGTGGGTCATGCACAGAATATGGCCGTCTATCCAGATGAATACACCATTTGTGAGACATTCCTGGATGGAATACCCGCAGACATGAGGAGGGCGTTAATACGCAACGACAATTTGTCTCTGGAGGTCAATACTGTGACCAAACTTTTGGCGTATGCCATCCATTATGAGCAGTTGACACGGACTGCGAACCATTATGAGCAGCGTAGTTCACGCCAAGGAACTGTGAACCGTCAGGCAGTGAAGGTGGGGACCTTCCTGGCCAAACGGACAGAGACGGAGAACAATTGCAATCTGCAATTCGTTGTCTGCAAGACAATCCCTGGAGGCCAATGGCCTCGATCAAAGCATGCTGGACAATTGCCAGCAAAGGATAGTTGACCCTTTTTGGATCAGAACTAAGTAGCGGCAAGAGGGGTAGTAGTGCCTGCAGCACGTCTGGCGAGCAAACCCACTGGGGCCCCAGGAGCGGCCCAGAGGAGGCCTGCCGGAGATCCCTCAGCGTGCTACAATTGTGGCAGGAGCAGGAATTTTGCTAAGGAATGTCCTGCCCCTCCTAAGGCACACATCCAAGCGGCCCATATGGCTGCGGCACCTAGCGATGTCGTCAGTGACGACAAGAGCGATGAGATTGTTGAAGAAGCGGAGGAAGAGCTGCAAGTAGAGGCTGACGGTTTGGAAGTGGATGACACTGAGAGCGTCCAGATTGATGGTGACAAATACATCGCAGTGGACGTGTACAACAGCAACTATTATGCTCATGATGACGAGAAAGAACACCTGTTTGCACTGACTGAGTGCCGTGGAGATCAGCGCATCCAAATGAGACGCGTAACCCTGCAAAAGGCAACTAATAAGTTGCAGAGGCCACGCTATACTCCTGAGGAGAAGGAGTGCCTGGTCACATATGTTGATGTCAATGGACATCCGGAATGGACGTTGTGGGACTCAGGGAGTACCACTACGGACATTATGCCCCAGTTTGCCCACGTCAATGCAATTTGCATTCATGAACTGGAGGAGCCATTGATGCTCCAGCTGGGGACTGTAGGGAGTCACGCCATGGTGCAGTTTGGTGCGGAAGTGAGAATAAAGATGTCAGGGACGTCAATGAAAGAATATGTGGATATAGCAAATTTTGATCGCTACGACATGATCATTGGTACGCCGTTCATGCATAAGAACAAGGTGTCGCTGGATTTTGTGAACGACATGGTCGTTGTAAATGGTACGCCTTTGAAGGCGGAGAGAGTCGTGCTAAACGACACAGATGGTCATCTGAGGCGCTATTGCGCAACTGAAAAGCAGCGTGATGAACACAACTGACTAGATGGTTGCAAGGGAGCAACTGTACAGGAGGTGGAGGACAAACAGGTCCCACCAAAAAGCCTGCCGGCAGATTTGCCAGCTATACTGATGTCTGAGTAAGAGTTTCAAGGAACTCTGAAGAAGGGGAAGCACCCGAATGTGATTGGGTGTACCAATAGAAAGCCTAAACAGGCTGTATGGTGCAAGAATGAGCATGGTAAATGCATGGTGGAGTTGCTGGAATGTCAGCTGACTAGCTCTCGAGTGAAGGTTGAGGATCTCATCAAGGACAAGGTATACAGTACAATGGGAACTGTGGGTAGCACAAGGTTGCTAATGGATTGACCAGTGCCTTGGCCAGGAGTGCAATGGTCATATAACCCACAAATGCCATGGGAGTAGAACAAGTTGGTGGCGTCAATGGTGATGCAGACTATGGGAAGGGTGCAGGTGACCCAGACAGGAGAAGTGTACTGTCATGCATGAGAGGACGAGATTTCCAAAACATTGGATATCGTACTCAATGGACTCTCGCTGAAAGCGAGAAGCGTGCAGTCATTGTCGAGTATGACAAGAGTGTTGGAGAAACAACCTGTCATAAGGTTGAACCTAGGAGATCTCACAGAGGAGCACGTACATGCCTTATGGGAGCAATTTGAACCAAAGGTTCAGCCACGTATAGCATGCGTAGTAAAAGGGAAAGGTAAGGCTGTGAGTTTTACAGAGGAGGATATTCCTTGATTGCGCCAGCAATGGCAACAAGAGTTTGCTGATATTGTCAACGGAACGAAGGAAGAGCTTCCTCCATGGGGAGGTTAATCATGAGATTAACCTCATCAACAATAACAAGCAGTACAAATATCATTTGCCTCGCTGCCCGTGAGCACTACAGAATCAACTTCTTGAAAAGACAAATAGATACATAAATGCAAAGTGGTGCAAACCACAACCAGCAGTGCAAGCTGCACCCTTACTTTGTATTCCCAAGAAGGATGGAATGTTGAGGACTGCGTTGGATGCGCGACAGTGCAAATGATAACACAGTCAAGGATGTAACACCTCTTCCAGATCAGGAAGTAATACCCAAAGATGTCGCGACAGCAAAGTATAGGTCGAAAATTGACCTAACAGACACGTATGAACAAGTTTGCATATGCAAAGAGAATATACCAAAGACGCTGTTTTCATCCCTGATGGGGACGTTCGTGAGCAACATCATGCAAATTGGTGATTGCAATGCACCAGCGACATTTCAGAGGTTAATGACCTCAATCTTCTGAGATGTAATTGGGAAGTTTATGCACGTCTATTTAGACGATATATTCATCTTTTCTGACTCCATTGAGGAGCATGAGCAGCACCTATGAGTAGTATTTGAACGACTATGTAAGGCCAGCCTCTATCTCAAATGGAAGAAGTGCGAGTTGTATGCAACTAGTATTGACTGTCTCGGTCACATCATTGATGAGAAGGGTATTCACCTGGACACGGATAAGCTCAACCAAATTCGAGAGTAGCATACTCCATGCACATATAATGATATCCAACGATTTGTTGGACTTGTAAACTATATTGGCAACTTTTTGCCAGACATCACTGCATATACAGGGCCACTTATGGCCATGAATTTGTTGGACTTGTAAACTATATTGGCAACTTTTTGCCAGACATCACTGCATATACAGGGCCACTTATGGCCATGACCCAGAATGGGTCCCCTTTTCACTGGAGACCGCTGCATCAGCGGTGCTTTGAGATGATTAAGCGCATTTGTGCAAAGACGCCAGTCATCTGGCCGATTGATCCACACATCAACAAGCCCATATGGCTCATATGTGACACATTGAAGACTGGGGTTGGGGCCATGTTTGGCCAAGGTAAAACATGGCAGACTTGCCGACCAGTGGGATTTATGTCCCGTAAATTCACTGCTGCTCAGCAGAATTATGCTGTACACCAGTTAGGAACACTCGCTATCCTGGAAGCCCTCCTAAAATGGGAGGATAAACTGATGGGATATAAGATCCACATCATTACGGATCACAAAGCACTAGAGTTTTTCAAGACTCAGGTGCACCTATCTCCGTGACAACGTTGCTGGATTGACTACATGTCACGGTGTCAGTTTGACATCACCTATGTAAAAGGTGAATTGAACAAAGTTGCAGATTGCCTGTCTCGATATTTTGAGAGTGATACTCGAGATGAAGTCCATGATGTGCATGACTATGTCCAGGCGGACAAACGTATTGACCCAGAGGGCGAAGATTTGCCCCTGCATAGGTTCTGAAATCAAGGAACATAGAGTCAAGCTACGTGCCATGCGAGCACAGGAAACATGTCGCAGTAAGCAACTGCATGAACAGCAAGAAGCTCGCAATATCAAAGCCCAGGTGCTGGTGGATCATGAGGTTCCTCAGCCAAGTGAAGAGACGAGGCAAGGGGTGCCTACGAGAGGTACAGATATGACACTCCAGCAGGTGCTGGAGTCACAAAACCATATTCCTGCACCAGCCGACTTAGGCAATGCACAATTCTGTACACGTATCCAGCATGGATACAAGGGTGATAATCTCTTCTTAGAGATTCTGAACAATATCCAGGCACATCCACGCTTCAAGGTGGAGCAGCAGCTTGTTGACCTTACCAGATCCATGGGGTCCAAAGTCATTTGCATTCTCCGGGAGAGGTCGTTGATTATGACTATCCTGGACCAGGCCCATAGAATAGTGGGCCACTTCAGAACTCAGAAAATGCTGGACTATGTGCAACGCTGGTACTGGTGGCCACAAATGGCCAAAGAGACGAGCCAGTTCTGCTCGACATGCGAGCTATGTCAATAGTCGAAAGTATCAACATTGAAGCCACCGGGAAAGCTTTATTCGCTACCTATACCAGTCAAACCCTGGGATTTGATCAGGATGGACTTTATAGGTCCATTTCCTGAGTCGAAAGGCTTTAACTACCTTTGGATAGTGATCTGCAGAATGACCAGTATGGTCCATCTCATTCCAGTGAGAACCACCATGACAGCGTCGGACTTGTCGTGGATCTATCTCAAGGAGATAGTGCACCTCCATGGATTGCCAAGCTCAATCGTAAGCGATCGAGATGCTAAATTCACTTCCAAATGGTGGAAGGAGCTGCACAACTCCATGGATTGCCAAGCTCAATCGTAAGCGATCGAGATGCTAAATTCACTTCCAAATGGTGGAAGGAGCTGCACAAACTGCTAGAAGCAAAGTTGCTCATGTCGACGTTGTTTCATCCACAAATGGATGGTCAAACTGAACGTGCAAATAGAAATATCACGCAAATACTGCAAGCGTTCATATGTCCTGATCAGAAGGACTGGGTGGATAGATGTCCACTCATGGAATTTGCAATAAACACGAGCATATCAGAAACCACAGGGTATTCACCCTTTGAACTCAACAATGGCTATATGCCATCCATGATTCGTAAACTTTTTACTGACGCAGCTATTCATGTGGGAGTAAAGCAGTTTGCATGCAATGCGCTAGGGAACTTGGCAGATGCCCATGATGCAATTATAGAATCGCACGTATGGCAGGCCAAACATGTGAATAATTGCAGATGTGATGAGCCGGACATCGAGAAAGGGGACCTAGTGTACCTTTCAACAAAGAACTTGAACCTGCCGAAAGACAGGGCGAGTAAGTTGTGTCCGAAGTGGATTGAACCATATAAGGTCCTTGAGGCGGAGCCGAGCACGTCTAACTACGTGCTGGAACTACCCCAGGCACTGCAAGTGTGCAGGATAGTTCCCAAGTTCCATGTGTCGCTATTGCGACCGTATATGGCCAGTAGTGATGCGCTCTTCCCTAATCACGTGACTCTGGAGCCGTATGACTTTGGAACTGGCAATGACCAGGAGTGGTTCATAGATGACCTCATAAGTCATCGGTGGACGAAGGAAAACCTCGAATTCGAGGTAAGGTGGAGCTTAGATGATACTACCTGGGAACCGCTAGTGAACTGCAAAGACCTTGCAGCGATGGACAGGTACCTAGAGTTGCAGGGTGTGAAACACCCTCAACAGCTAGCAAAACATGCATAATGCGCGTATGGTGGTGGAATGTGGACGAAGTCCACTTTGATAGCTGGTGACTAACTGGGTGGCTACTAATTGTGGCTATTGATTGTGACTGTTTATGTGACTATGATCGCCAGTGAGAGGCTGGGTGGCATGTATTTGTGGTTATTTACACCATTAGCGGAGTTGGGAGATTGTGTTTTTTTTTTTCTTTCTTTCCTCAGTCTCAATACACATAGCTTATGTGTCACATTATAATGGCCTATTGGAGGCCACAAAAGAGTGATCAGAGCTGGCAAGGCTCTAGTGGAGGGGGGAGACCCCTGAATATACAAACACAAGATTATTCTACTCAATACCAGAGGCAGCTGCCATATCCGGTGGCAAGCCAGTTTCAGTCAGCGGGCGTGGCCTATCCAGGCTGCGAGGAGCCGCTTCCATACCAGACACCCCTCCACTTGCAAGAGATGGAGGTTGATGACAAAGGGCGCTATGGACGCCTGGAGGACAGCACGTGCCGTGAGCGCTATTACCAGGAACCATTGTCACACTCGTCTGCGTCAAATCTGATGTATGCGGGTGTGGTGATGGGGCCGCCATCAGTACCATGGGTGCATCGGCCCATGGCAGAGTCATATGTGGAGCCTGCACCACAAGTGCAGAAGTTAGCAGTGCCAGACCTACTGTTGGGCAGATTGGAAGCAGTGGGACAGCCAGTCCCTGCAACTGCGTCCTTCCTGCAGAACAGTCTGGCCATAATGGTGATGGAGGGATTGCTCGACCAGATTGAGCTGATGAAGAGGCAGTGCATCACAGTGCTGGAACAGATCAAATGCACATCTAAGCGCAAAGTTTCCACGCTTGAGAAACCGACCGCCAAGGTCAAGAGGGCTAAATATCAGCCCAGTCGACTGGTCAAACCTCCATGGGCAAGGATGCCATCAGCTGTGCAATTCATGCCTTGAGCAGCCTGCTCAGCCTGTTGCCTCGTCATCACGGTTATCCGGTCCGGGCTCTCAGGCCTCCTCAGAGTTGCTGGTTGCAGTCAGTGAACCCTTGGCAGGTCTGTCCCTGAGTCAGCGGGAAACCACATCATCTCGGGCTCCACCTATGGGGCCCAAAACTGTTGCTGTGGCACCAAGAGTGCCCGTTACCATCATTCCTTGCGCTGAGCCTGGAGGGAGAACTCTGGCGCAAAATGTGCCTGCCCCTCTGATGGCTCAGCCACCATTCAAATCACCCACCCCAGCCAAGTTGGGGTCTGCATGTCAATGTCGAGGCCATAAGCCTCCTCTTGATGCCTCCAAGCTGGAGGTGATAGAGTTCCTGGCTGGCATTTCCACACAGGCTGGGAAAGTATCGATGTTGTTTCTATTGCCCATTACCATGCCTGCACCATGGGCACACTTTCCCGTGGTCATCTTGACCACTGACCCTTGCTCCCCAGAGCAATATGACAGTCTGGTGGCAACCCCAAGGAATCAGCCCATGCCTGGAAAAGGCAAAGCACCTGTGGCCTCCTTATCCAACAAGAGCGACTATGGAGAGTTGAGCTTGGAGCATGAGTAGGAGGCAGAGGAAGGGGAATCAGCAGCGGACCAATTCCAGCGAGTATTGCGCAATAAGCGCATTGCAAAGAAGAAGGTGATTCACGCCAAGGAGCTGCAGGCCCTCAAACAGAGGTCTGAGGATGAGTTCTCAGGGAGAATCCCCGATGGATTGGGGGTGAAGGTGTAGGGACCACTTGATATTGAGCGAACAAACTCGTGCTTCAGAGGAGCACTCAGCCACTGCACTTATTATTCGTATCATTTGAATACCGTGCTGTTGGGAGCCGAGGCCAATTGGGCAGCAGCATATGAGTTCTCTTCTGGGCACCGTGCTGGCATTCCCACCAGCGTTATTTACAAGTATTCCCCTCGCGGTCTCCCCTGCACTCCATTAGAGCTGGATTGGCTCTACAAATACTATTCGAATGACCATGCTCCCTGTCATGAACAAATTACCACCTACCTCCTCATCACAGAGCTTCAGATGTTCGCTCAGCAAACTGATGAGTCACTACATGACCAAACAATGATGCTCCTGATGAAGGACCCTCAATACCAGAACCTCGTCAGCTCAATCCAGGAGGCTGACGACCTTGCGCTCGTTGAGCGCCGACATATTCCAGGGCGCTTTCTGTGCATGAAAGAAGACGGCTTAACCATGCTGCACATAATGCATGCTCAAGACCCAGCCACACCGTTTGACCTGGATCAGCTTGCGCAGTACGTGCTGATCTTTGGTTGTTCTGGTTTGGAAAATACTTATCAGGGCATTGCGGTCAATCATGCCTACCGCATGCACTGGCGAACCCTCTTTGGGTTTGCCTTATGCTGAGCTCTTTGTACTAACAGCGCAGCCAAGCCTGTGATTGTGCAGCGCATGACCCTCATCATGGGCCGCCTGGGTCTGTACCGTGAGGCTATTGCCTCCTATAATGCCATGTTCCCAGACCAGCCGTTTGAGCCCCAGAGAGGGCCCCAGCTGGAACTTCACCCCGTGCACATACCAGACAACTTTGCATGGAACTTGGACGACAACACGTTATGCGTCTTATTACACAACTGGATACCTGCCGACTGGGTGGACCACACATATACCTATGGAGTGGTCTTCCTGGAACAGCAGTTCCACGCCCCCACGATGTCTATGGACATCTTCCACCAAATCGACGACAAGCGCATGGAGCACTTGAACGGATACGGTACCCCTCCCGCAATCCCACAATGGGATGGATGGCAGGAGATGACCGAAGACGATCATTATCATCTTATGTTCAAGCACAACAAGGAAAGTTGTCTTCCCAAAAACCCCGAGGCCAATGGCCTCTACTATCTCATTGGCATGGACCCAAACCAGGTCAGCCTCCTAAAACGCACGGCAGCGCATGACATGCCTGCAGCTGACATGGACCCAAACCGGGTCAATCTCCTAACACTCATGGCAGCATATGGTATGCTACCCACCAATGCTTCAGCGATTAACGTCGCACTAACTGAGTCTATGGTGGTAGACACACCTGTAGTCGAGGGGCCTATCACCCCACCAAGGACAGAATCAGCGCCTCCCCCTCCCATGATTAACGTTGCACTGGAGGAGGAGTCAATGGTGACTGAGACAGGCGTGGGTGTGGGAGCATTGTCGGACAGGTCCTAGACCCATATTTTGTTGTGTAGGTACCTCCGAATAATTCACTCAAAATTTTCCAGCTGATACGCACTCCAGAGTCATGTGTAGATACAGCGGACCCAGAGGAGGGGTCACTCTAATTTGTTTTTTGTTTTTTTTGTATATATATACTCATATCTTCTCTACTGCTGGCACAACCTGCACACCCGTCTAATAAGGACTGCTTTCTATTGTGTCCAGATGACACATTTACACTGCAAACAAATGCTAACGTTTTGCAACAACGTGATACACATGTTACTCGTCTTTATTTGTCTGTTGCTTGCACTACCGTGCATCTTTCATTTTGCTCCAACTCCCTTCCTAAGACCAAGAATTTGGTCTCATTGGGGGGTATTTAATGGAGTCACACTTGTAACTAGCGTCAACAACGCTATAATCATTCAGTAGAGTATTACATAAGAACAACATCTTGTTTTCACTCTAGTACTAGTCAAATCCAATACTGCGGTCTGATTTAGCACTGTGTGATACACACAAGATAGTTCTAGCTTGTAACCTCCAGTTACAATCATGAATCACTCCAGAAGAAAGATGTCCCTACAAATCATAGAGACCATAAGGAAAAAATGAAAAAAAATTCTGGAAAAGATTAAGACAAGACTGAACAGAGAAGAGAGAGAACTATTAAGCATGAAGATTATAAGAGGTGATGTAAAAGATACAATAGATAAGCTTCAAAATGGAAAAGTGGCAGGCCTGGATGGCATCATACATGAATTGTGGAAAGAACCAGTGATACACTATGAAACAGCTCAGGAAGATAAGAAACTAGATTTTGACATAGCAGAAGCCCTAGCAGTAGTCTTCTGGGACATACAAGAGAATTAAATGAAAGAGGAGATGTGATTTGCTAAGAGATAGATATGTCTCTTATATAAAAAGGAAGATAAAATAGACATTGGGAATTATTGCCCAATCACAGTGCTAAATGCTAACTATAAAATAATGACTAAAGCTCTGTTGATGAAGCTAGGCAAAGTAGCCCCAAGCATAATTCACAGTAATCAAGCTGATTTCATGAAAGGAAGGAGAATCAAGAACCAAACAGAGCTAGCCCATACAGTAATAGAATGGTGTAAAATAACAGAAAAGAATGGGATAATTGTGTGCCTAGATCAAGAAAAGACATATAATAGAATCCTTCACACTTTCTTCTGGAGAGCTATGAGAAAGTTTGGAGTACCAAAAGGATTTATTAACATTGTCAAAGCACTATACAGTGACGCCTACACAAGGATTATATTGAATAGTGAAGTAAGTAATAGCTATAAGATAACAAGAAGGGTATGACAGGGAGACCCCCTATTCTGCCTTTTTTTCAACATTGCAATCAGATCTCTTGCCCAGATGCTCAGATCATCAAACCTGAAGAGGATTGAGTTGGATGTGAATGCAGAAAGACTGATCACAACTCTTTTTGCAGATGACACTACTGTCTACCGCAGTGAGGAAGATGGTTTCAAGAAACTATAAGAGTTGCTCAGAGAATGGTGTTCAGCATCAAGAGCAAGGTTTAATATCTCAAAAACAGTAATTGTCCCAGTGAGGACAGAAGAACACAGAAATAATATACTAACAATATGGAGAACAAAAAATGCCAGCTAGATCATCTCAGATAAGCAAGAGATGGTGAAGCAATGTGATTGCTAAGAACATTTATTGGAAACAAAGTGAAAAATGTGAGCATGTAGACACCAACTATAGAAGTAGTATTAAGAGACCTAAAAAATAGAATAAAGAGAAATCAACAATTAAAGGAAGGAGGTTAATAATAAATATGGTGATAGGAAGATGTACTCAATACCAGACATGAGTGCAGAGTATGCCTAAACAAATAAAAAGTCTACTGACAAGAATGATGAACAAATTCCTGTGGAACAGTGAGTCACAACAGATGATTAGTATAAATACTTTATAACTACTGCTGGAAGTTGGTGGAAGAAAGGTCTTCAACCTAAAGATAAGAAATGAGGCAATTGAGTTAATGAAAGCATAAAGATTCCTGGCACTTAATAATGAACATCGAAAATGAGCAATACTAGCTAATAAAATAATAAATATAAAGATAGCAAAAATGCACAGAAACAATAGTAAAATCCTAACAAATCTAATACTACAGAACATAACAGTGAACACTAGAGCTATGGCAAAAGGCCTCTCCACATCTATACAGAGAATGCTGCAAGTAGCAAAAAAGCACAACATAATGTTCCACCCCATTGTTCCCACTCATAAGTGGTGTGTTAGCAATGGGCTGGTAAGCAATTCTGTACCTCTGGGCTTTCTGCTGACATTGGTCTCAGTATGTACACTGTGCTTGCCAGGTAGTGCCTTGTCTTTTTGAGGCTCTGAGTCCTTCATTCTGGAAGGATACTTTGGTCTGTGACACTTACCAGCTCAACCACAAGCGGTGCTCCATGTTGGCTCTGTAGAGGGCATGTTGCTTGTTGCAAGAGCAGGAGTGGCCTTTGAAAGGGGTGATCTGAAGGATAGGGGTGGAGGAGATGAATTAGGTTGTGGAGCTAGAGGTAGGGTCATCTGGAGGGTCTGGGGGAATCTAGTTGGGTAGTGCTGGTCAGTGGGGCCCCACCAGCGGCACCTGCAGGAGGGGGGTGAGCTTGGCCTATGGTCTTAGTCACACGCCAAGGTGACTTGGGCTGGAGTCAGCAGAGAGTGGGGTGTATACCTAGACAAGGGGAAGCAACAGGTGTCATCCAGCCCTTCTCTGGACCATCAAAGAGGGTGTGCTTGTCCTCTGAGACCCTGCCACTGGCCTCCCCACTGCATCTGTCCCTGATGGCATTTTTGCCCTTGTCAGGGCAGCTGCTAGGTGTTGATGTGGGGGCTCTCCAGGAGTGCCTAGAGCAGGCCAAGTGGGAGTGCAGAGACCTCACAGATTGTCACCAGGCAATGGCAGTGCACCTCTGGGGGATTCAGACTTCCCTGGCATGCAGCAAGGAGTGAGTGAGGCAGGAAGTGGCTGCTTGGAGATGGATGGAGGAGGATTGAGAAGCAGTGCTTCAGGATTTGGAGGCAGCACAAGTTGCCTGGAAGCTAGCAGAATGCGCTGCAGGCCAGGCTGGAGCAGGTCTCCCCAAATCAGGGGCCCCTGGGGATCTTGCTATGGGATATTGTGGTTGCCTGTATGGCTTCTCTAAATGAGTGTCCTCCCTCTCCAGATATACCTCTACTGACATCTCCAGGCTGGGCTCAGGAGCACCGGCTGCTTCTGGACAGGGTGGCCACAGTGCTTGGGTTGCTGCAGGAGAGGCAATGGCCCAAATTGATGACTCCCAGGGTAGAGTGGAGTTTAGACCTGTTGGGGAGAGTAGTGGCAGCTTGTTAGCAGAGGAATGTCCCGGCCCTGAAGACATGGTTCAAATGGGTTCTGGACAAGAGGGAATAGCTCCCTTTCTGGAACCAAACTGGTGGAAGAGGCCTCATAGAAGCATGTCCAGAAGGGGGAGGAGGGATTCCATGGATGGCTGGCAGGTCCTGGGGAAGGTGGGGAGGGAGAGGGGGGTCTGGAGGCCCCCTACTAGTCAATCTTTCTTGTTTCACAGATCCTTTTATTTTTTGATGTGTACTGTAAAATATTGTAACAGTAGCTAAAAATAAAATGTATATACTTGCTCATTTGGGACTTGGGGTTGAATAAGTAGTATAAAGAAGATGGGCTGTAGGACTAGGAGACTTCTCTGGGCTTTATTCTGGAGAGGAAAACTCCTGGGCCTTTTGAAGTATTAGAAAGGGTAGAATAGAAAAAACACAAAAAAAAACAGGAAATATATGTGGGAGTTGAATCTTTATTGAGTCCAGAGGCAGGGGTTACGCCTACTACTGCCATCTGTGAATCCTGTGCCTGGAGGGAGTGTTTCCTGGGCATCATTGTTCAAAGTCCTGAAGCTTGTTGAGGGCCCCTTCAAGGTTGCAGCACAGCTCCCAAGTGTTATTTTCCAGGCCATATTTCTTCCATCATATGAGGAAGTGGAGTTGTCTGCAGATGTCCCAGGAGTTGAGGATGTCTTCAACCTTGTAGTGGTATTTGTCTTCAATCCTGACTGGGGGAAGGCATTCAGGGTGTTGTTTAGGAAAGGGGTCTGGGGGTTGTTCTAGGAGGCAGATGTGGAAGACCAGGTGCAGACCTTTGAGTCCTGGAGGGAGGTTGAGCTTGTAGGTGTGGGATGAGACTTTCTTCAAGATCTTGAATAGGCAGAGGCACTTGTGATCAAGTTTTAGAGAGGGCTGACAGGTGCAGAGGTGGCATTGATCTAACCATACCTTTGTTCCAGGGACCCAGTCAGGGGTGTCTTCTCATTTTCAGTCAGTGTATTTCACATAGACCTGGTTTGCAATGTCAATCTCTTCCCAGAGGAACTTGTGAAGAGACCAGAGATCCTGGGCAACCTTGTGGACAGTATGTGACAGGATGTCCTAGAGCAAGAGGGTCAGTCGAGAGTAGTACCCTTTATTGGCAAAGAAGGGCAATACCCTGGTGGTGGAGTGCAGTATGTTGTTGTAGGTGAACTCAGCTAGGAGAAGCTCAGCATGCCAGTCATCCTGCAAGTAGTTGACGTATAGCCAGAGGTACTGTTTGAGGGACTGGTTGACCCTTTTGGTTTGGCTGTCAGTTTCCAGGTAGTAGGTGGTAGAGAGGTTAGTCTCTACTTTGAGGGCCTTATACAGGGAGGTCTAAAACTTGGATATAAAAAGTGGGCCACAGTCAAAGACAATGTTGTCTGGGAGTCTTTGTTTGGCAAAGACCTGATTCTGGGAGTTTGATAATGTGATCCATGGATATTGAGGACCAGAGGTGTCATCTGACCAGCAAGGGTTTCAGGAGTCTGTAGGGCCAGTGTCAGGAGACCTTGGCTCAAAGGCAGGGTTTGCATGATCAAATGTAGCAGGTTATGTCCTTCTTCAGTCCTGGCCAGAAGTAAGTTTGAGAGACAAGCTGAAGGGTCTTATGTATCCTGGGGTGTCCCCAGAGCTTGTGGTCATGGTGCTGGTGAAGAATGTTGTATCAAAGTCAGGCATGATATGGGACATAGATGCGGCCATCCCAGAGGAGAAGCTTTTTGTCAGGGGATGGGGAGAAGGCAGGATCCAGGTTAGTTCTGTTGAGGGAATTGTGGAGATCATGATTGGTGAAGTACTTGTCTCGGGGGGCATGGCAGATCTGGCTCACAGTTCCTTCATTGTTTAGGATCAGTACAGCATTTAGATGTTTGAGAGGGATCACCACACAATGATTGAATGCATTGGGTTCTGCTTCAAATGACTTCTTGGAGTAGACATCAGGTTGTTAAGTGAGTGCATTGGGTTTAGCTCCAAGTCATCCTGGGCAGTACTAGATTGTGAAGTTGTATTCCAAGAGGATCTTGGACCACTAGGTCTGATATTGACTCAGTTGCTTGGTCATGGTAAAGTACTGCAGGTTATTCTGATCCAAGTAGACCTGAATCTGGTGTTGGGCCTCTTTGAGGTAGGCTTGCCACTGCTTGAAAGCTTCAATGATGGTGAGGAGTTCCTTGTCATAGATGTCATAGTTGAGCTTGGCATTGATCATGGACTGGGTGTAGAAGGCAACTGGCCAGGGTTTACTGCTGTCAGATTCCATTTACGAGAGAATCCTGGCAATGGCATAGTTGGAGGCATCACATTCCAGGATGATCAGGAGGGTGGAGTTGTAGTGCCAGAGTATGGGGATGACTGTGAAGGCCTCCTTGAGCAAGTTAAAGACACTCTGGCACTTACTGTCCCAGTTCCATGCAATGTCCTTGCATGTGAGCCAGTTGAGGAGTTTTGTGATACCAGAGTAGTTATCTATAAACCTCTGGTAGAAGTTAGCAAAACCCAGGAAAGACTGTACTTCCTTGATGTTCTGAGGCTATGGCCAGTTGACAATGGCCTCAACCTTGTGGGGGTCCATGTGAACGCCGTTCAGAGATACTATAACACTGAGATACTCAACCTTGTTGGTGTAGAACAAGCACTTCTCAGGCTTGGCATGGAGGTTGTGCTCCTGGAGGTGTTTGAGGACTTGCCAGATGTGCTTCTGGTGATCTTCCTTTGAGTCAGAGTAAATGAGGATGTTGTCCAGGTAGACAATGACAAAGATGTTGCTCATGTTGTGGAAGATGTTGTTCATGAAGTATTGGAATGTGGCAGGGGAGTTAGTCATTCTGAAAGGCATTACAAGATACCTGAACAGACCATACCATATATAGAACATGGTCTTCCACTCATGTCCCAGGGCAATGCAGACATTATTGTAACTAGAGCAAAGATCAATCTTTGTGTAAACCTTAGTGCTGTGGAGTCAGTTGACCAGATCACCAATGAGTGGGAGTGGGTAGTGGTTCTTCTTGGTGATCTTGTTGAGTCCTCTGTAGTCAACACAGAGTTGAAGCAAGCCATCCTTCTTTTTGGCAAATAGAACTAGGGCTCTGGCAGTGGAAGCCAAGGGGCAGATGAACCCTTTTTCAAGCATTTTGTCAAGATAGTCCTTGAGAGCATGTAGTTTGACTTCCAACATGTTGTATACTTTGCCAAAGGGTGGGCAGGCCCCTTCCTTGTATAGTTGTAGGAGCAGTGAGGGGGAATCTCCTTGGCATCTCCTTTGGAGAACATGTTAGCAAATTCATGGTACTTTGGGGGAACTACTTCTTGTAAGATTTGTTCCTCAGTCTTTTTTTCTGAGGGGACAGCATCTACTTGTAAGTGTTCTTCCAGAAGAGAGAGGGCAAGGTGTGCAACTGGAATGTGGGGGTCCCTTTCTGCATGAGACAGGTGAAGAGGGCAGCTCTGATGATCTTGATGTTGAGCACCTCCAGGTCAATTGGAGATGTCAGGCCACAAGTTGGAATGGGAGGAGTGTATATCTGAGACTGGGTCAGGTAATTCAATTCCTTGTACTTGTTCCAAGGGATGTTGAGGGGTCAGTCAGGGGCCTTGCAGACTTGGGTGGGCATTGGGGGTGTGGTTGAGGGCATTGGGCTAGAGGGCATGGGACTGGTTCTGGAGCTTGGGGTTTTGGGTGTCAGATCACTTCCAAGGGCCTGGAGGTGTACAGCAGTTGTCAGGTGGTCCTCAGGTCCCAGGAACATCATGGTTAGCATCCTCCAGTTGATGTCAGGGTTTGCTTTCCATAGCCAGGATAGTCCTCCTTAACGTTGGCAGACTGCCAAGTCAACAAAAGATAGATATGTATCAACGTTAAGTTGACTGTAAGCAATGTTCACTCCCCTGTTTCTCAAAGTATATATTTACTCAATTTCAAAGTCTATGTTGACTGCTGTGAGACCTGGGAAGGAGTTGTCCTTTCTATTACAACAGTGTCTGGTGGGATCTCAACTTGAATCAATGACATTCTGCATTCATTGTCCAGCCAACATTTGTTCATACATCCACAGCTACAACAACTGTTGCCACTGTGGCAGGATCTTCAACTCCATCGAACCAGACAACCAAGTGGTGGGGTTGTTCACTACACCTCAATCTTGACTCTTGTAATGCTTTTAATATTCCCAATTATTGTCCAAGTATGAGCTGCAATGGAGTAGATATAGCCCAATTGAACAGTACTCTCCCAGTCCTGCATTACTGCTCATTCTAATTCATTTGTGGCAATGCATAGTCATTCTTTGACTGTAGGCAATCAATCAAAACTTCATCTTTGTGATCTACTTGGAGATTACATCTCACCGGCCTATCTTTGGTAGGATTATCCTGTTGCCTTGGTGATGATATCTATATTCATCATGTCTGCATTGATTGGTGCTGGTGGAATAAGCAGGTATTTGAATCTCAAAATTCAACAACCATAGCAAATAGACTGAGTCTGAGATGGAAACTATGAGAACATGTCACACACACCCTGAGAGAAGTGTTTGGGAGACTCACACAGTGTTGAACAAAACATGCATTTATTGGTGAGTACTATGCCAAGTTTGTACCTAACAAACCAATAGGTTGCCCATGTGGACATTGATTCCAAATGCAGGAACACATCATCCAGGACTGTCCAAGATACAAAGAACACTGGTACATATTGAGGGAAGCGGATGAGCAGATGAAATTGAGAGTACTGCTGGGCACAAAGGACAGGCTCAAAGTAATGGTCAAGTTCCTAACCAAAACAGTCACATTCACAAAAATGGGAGAGAAAAGAGTACAACAAGAAATGCCAACATTAGACAACAACAAGAACAACAAGGAGGAGGAGAGCTGGTGGAGGAGAATGGAAGGGGATAGAAGACAGATTATGGACTAGTCGAGGGTGAATGAGGGGATGGAAGAGAGGATTAGGGGGAGAGAAAAGTCCACAGCATAAAAAGAAACAGTAATAGCAGAACTGGGGCCACACACCATGGGAGGTCAAGACACCCTGTGTATGCAGACACACCAGGAGAACACAAGTAATGAACCCCCCCCCCCCTACCACGGACACCTGACCACCCCCATCAACTACATGTTCCACTCAGAGGAGTCTGCAATGTAACCCATGCCACAGATAGATAGACCATCAGATTACTTACTAGGTGTAGAGCACATTATAGCCCTACCCCCGCTTTTTAGCCCTGCATAGCGGCTTGCTAGCAGTAAAAATAAATTTCATTCATTCATTCATTTAAAACTCAACAATACAATACTTAGCTGTCACTTTGGAGGAACATCAATTGCAATTCTCTATGCTTTTGTGCCTGAGACTTTTCAGCAGGAACAATTGACAAATTCACATTGAGAGTAGACTGTGACCCATTTCGGCCTGACAAGCACTTTACCCTGCTTCTCATGATCTGGAAATGAAATAACCTTTGCCTGATAATCCTTCTTGTTCATAACTACACAAGGCACGTTATCCACACAAGTCTTCCCATTCAAAGCAGTGTTGACCTATCAAGGCATGTCTTTTTTCTCTTCTTTCTAAAAGCATAACAAAGCAGGAAACAGGTGAAATCTATTTGTTCCCATTTTGGATACAGATTAGCATGGCGTTTTTAAATGAGGTTTATATCTGTCAACTCAATAAACTGAGTCAGCTCCTCAATTTTTGGCATGTCATTGGTGGATGGGAACAATTGTGCAGCCCTTAGGCATCCCATCTGAACGTTTGGTCTGGCATGTCATGTTGGAAATGCTGTTGAACCTTGGCCTTGGGTATGTTTATTAGAAGCAAAAGAGTTGCATTGCAAATGCTGGCTTTTCATCATCATCTGCCTTCCCTTAGCCTTACAATGTTATCTCTTTGACTTCACCACGTGTGGTTTTATTTTGTTATATATATGACAGTATTAGTGATACAATAATTAACAATAAAGCTGATATGATGTTTAAAACGGGGAATGGGTGAGACCCTTCGATGATGAAGGGCTTCAAACCCTCACAACAGAATGAGAAGGTTTTTCAAGACAAATAGCCTATGAAGCAAGGGAGTAAGTACATGATTCCCCTGATTGAGATTTTAGGAGTCCACGACGCATTGCATGGGTGACCCTTGCGATCTCCCTGATGATCTAGTGTGGCTCCTCGGTGGACTGCAAAATTGTGGAACTCACCTGGGATAATGCCTCACTACCTTTGAAAAGCAAGTGTTAACCTCAAGATCAACTCGTGCAAGGAGGGCACGGCCTGTAAATAAGGAGCAAGAATTTGTTTGTGTTTGGAAAGATAACCATAGAACGCATCGCTGGTCCAGCAACCAATGGCTTTCATAGCCTTGAAGGGTATGCCCCTCATCAAATACTCCAAAGTGGCTCCTATGTGGATGCTGTGGCCTTGTAGAGGCTCCAGGTTGGCTGCTTTGGCTGCCCTGGTTAGAACTGCCAGGAATTTCTTTCTGGTTAGAGGGACTGATCTTCCCTTCTTGTCTCTGTATGCAAATAAAGGGCCTTTTGGCGGTGGGTCATTCACCCTGAAGTGTTTTGCTAGGGCTTCTTTTGGGTCTGATAGCCCATTTTGAGCAGCCCAGGATACCTTTTTGTGGTGTGCAGCTGACTTAGTTCTCGGGAGGAAAAAGGCCATGGTGGTGAGCTCTGATTGGTCTGTTGAGTTTGAGACATCTGAGGGCTTGACATGTATAAGCAGGTCAAATGATGTTAGGGTTGGCACTGTAAATTCTCCTAAGCGTGCAGCACTGTAAAAACAAGTAGTGGCACATGCAAACACCGCTGTCTCTAGCAGGTCTGGGTTCAAAGAGTCAAGTCCTAGCTGCTTGTGAATGGCTTTTAGGAAACTCGGCGTGCAAGGGCGCCTTTTTTTCCTCTTCGAAGACGGTGGTGCGAGTCTATCAGCTGCTTTTAGTAGAGTTTGCATTTGAGAGTCGTCAACCCTCCACTCGACGTTATGTAAAAGGTGCCATGCTCTGATTCTGGCCAGGAAGTTTTCTATGGTAGATTTTCAGTATGCTCCCACGGTGGCAGCTACAAAGGCCTCCAGCAAGGTGTGAGTAGCCGGTGCTCTGGACTCTTCTGGCACATTTCAGAAATTGCAGAACACGTGATATAGGAGTAAACCCATTCCATATGTCTCCGTAGTGGACTCAGCCCATGCAGTGTCTATGACCACAAAGACTCTCTTCACGTCGTCTTCTGAGACCATGCTTACTCTGCTGTGTGCAGCGGAGCTTAGTTGAGTGCTGAGGGGTAACCATAAATGAAGCCGCTCTCATGCCATTATGTGTGGGTGCAGAGGTGAGGATGCTGGTGTCAAACCTTTGGGATAGAGCATTGGCTTTTGTTTTTTGGTTTGGAGTCTCAAACTCAAGTTCCCTTCTTGTGTCTCACTGGTCTGCCCAGCACTCTGCGTAAAGATGCCATTCATCAGCTTGGTTTTGACGGACGTCTTTGGGGCCCTCTCCTGTTGGGACAGCCATTCTTGGGTTTTTGTCCATAGAATGCTCTCACTCGATTCTGTTGCTGCTGCTGTGTGCGCTGCCCGATGCATCAAAGTTTTCCACAAGGGTTGCAATGGATGGGGGGATGAGTATTGCTGGTAAGAGTTGAGCTTTTGGTGGGTACCGTCCACTGGGTTAAACTCACTCGGTACATAGCGAGTGTGCACAGTGAGCTTGTGTTGACTGTACACTTTGTGGACAAGCTTGAATATTTTATTGACGCATCTATTCCTGCTTCTTCCTGTCCACCAGCCCTCCACAACGCCTTGGTTATCTCTGAAGACCTTGATACACCTTTCTTTGCATTTGAATTTTGCGATGGTGGTGACCAGGAACAGGAAACCCACTGCTTCTGCCCAACCAATGTCTCTGCCTTGGCCTCTCCATCTTGGTGCAAGCTTCCATGCTCTCCACTTCTCTCTGATGATGATGCCAATGCTGGTGGCTGAGCTGGCGTTGGAGTATGCCTGTATGTTGATGATAGGCTGGGGTTCCAAAATCGTTCTCTCCATTGGTAAAGAAAGCATTCGCTTCCACCAACGTAAGTCTTCTGAGGTTCGTTTAGGTGGAGTGCATGGCATGAACAGACTGTGATGGAAGACCCCCATGAAGGTCTCCAGGCTGGTGAGAAAAGCTCTCCCTCTTGGGACCATGTAGCATGCGTGAAGGAGCTTTCCATACAAGCTCTGGGCTTCTTTGAGAGTATGCGTTCAGGATTTTTCCCAGTCTGCAATTGCTTGTGCATACTTGCCTCTTTTTTCTGTGGCCATGCAGACTTGTCAATTCTTGATGTCCTACCAAAAAGCGATGTAAGGAACGGCACTTCTGAACTGAATATTCTTGGATTTCTCCCAGGGGATCCTGAGTTTTTCAGAGACGACGTCGATGTCCTGCATGGAGTAGGTGAATTGTTTCTTGGAGTCAGACTGGCTGCTACTGTCTGACAGATTGATAATTAAAGTGGACAAGTCTTCATCATACTCATCCCATTCGTCATCATAATTCTTCTCTCCTCGGTACCACAATTGACCCCCTTTTTGCATTCTCCCCCCATTCTCGTCAACATCCTTCTGCCACCTTTTACAAGATGCATTATATTCTGATAGAAATTCTTGCTTAATGCGGAAAAATATGTGGTCATACACCCATTTAGACAGCAGACCCATCCCGTTGGCTCTGATGATTTGTGCTCCAGCATCTCCCATGATCCCGTAACATCTGCACCCAGATCCGAGTCCAAAACAGTCCATTGTGTCGATTGCATACAAGTCTGGGCCATGCAATCTGACCACGATGCCAGGCCATTGAGTTGGCCTGATTGGGACTGTTTGATAGGCTTCTTTGACGTCTCGTATTGCAGCTTGAGACCTGGGTGGGAGTCTAGAGATGAGTAGAAATACACTGTTGAAGGTGTCCCAGGTGCAAGAAAACATGGACAAGTCAATGCTGTTGTTGATGGAACTGATGCCACTGGATCGAGCTGATTCATAGGGGAAAGAGAGGTTCTGGATGAGCCTGTATTTGCCAGGTTTGTTTGGTTTGGGGATAATGCTGAGCGGTGAGGTCTGAAAAGGTCCAACAGCTTCCTCAACCTGTTCCTGAGTGAAAGGCCCAATATAGCGACCTTTGGACAGCTCCAAAGCCACGATCTCGTCAAACTGACTCGCCAACAGATGTGTTGATTCTTTGTTTTCAGGAATGAACATGCGCGATATTGTTCTGATTCTGACGTTGAACCTGAACTTGAGATCGTGCACCAAAGTGGGGAACTGGTCAGCAAGATTGGCTTTGCTGATCTCGACCTCCCATGCATTAGAGTTATAGGGTGTTGCAAACTCAAAGGAGCTGTGCGAGATTGCACTTTTGAGCTCTGTGATTTTTTTTCTGCACCCAGAGCACTCATGCTTGTGGTCATGGGATAGAGTTCGACATCTCTTTGGCTTCTGCCAGTTGGTACATAACTCTCTTCCTTCCGGATTGATGAGCCATCCATTTTTGTTCCTGTACACGTAGGCTTTTTGACCGCTCCACAGGTCTCTGGCCGAGCAATGCCAGATATCATGCGTGTGTTGACCAAGGCATACTGTGCAGGCTGCATTGGTTGACCCGGATTGACCATCTCTCTCGATGTGCGCGAGAGGAGTGGGAGCTTTCTGCACTTTTGTCTTGGCTCGGTGATGGCGATCTTTTTCTTTTGTTTTGGCTCGACCATGCCAACATTTTGTAGCGTAGTCCGCTATGTGGCGTTGGCCACATAGCTTTGCTTACTGTATAGTAGACACTATTATATTATATTTATTATAATATAATATTAATTTACATTACTATATAAATAGTTTACCAGCTGCTTACAAAGCAGCTTAATTTTGTTGTATACTACATTGTCAATAGACCGGTCTGGTCTGATTCAGTGTTGTGTGCACACTAAGCTCTATAAACTTCGTAACTTCGTTACATTTTTTTGAATCCGCCAGCTAGGATCTATTGCCTAGCATCCGACATCAGTCGCTGAGTTCGTTGACAGAACTCTATCAGCTTTTCGAGCTTCTTGCACAGCCACACCGTGCAAATTTCAAACAGGGGATCGATGAGTAATCCCATACCTGCAGTGCCCACTGACGGTGGGCGAAATGCCCACGACCTACGGGGAGACCCAGCAGACACCCAGGACATGTCAGCATCCAATGCGGGTCAGGTAAGACCCAAGGCTCGAGACCAAGGTCAGAGTACCGACCTGGCCGGGAATGAGAGCGAGGCCTGGAGAGCTGAAAGCTCACAGCAGGACGGTCCATAACGCCTCCAGGACAAGATGCCTGGGGGATTAATGCCCCCAGTTATGCAGCTGCCAGGAGGACCACGACGGTCTAGCCGATTGGCTTCCAAAGGACCCCTGGAGGACGGCCGACAGTCAATCGGTGCCTATGGCGCCCCAGGAGATGCCGAGTTGTCAGTACGGACTGGGAGAGCCCTCCCTCCGAGCCGGAGTAGTGGGACCAGGTGGTCCACCACGGGCTCAATGCCTTTTCAAATGGTGGAAGCCCACATAGAGGAGGTACCAGAGGAGGCTGCAAGGCCTGAAGTATCCTGCACAGAAAACCGATTCCCATGCACACCAGCAGTGGAGGAAGCTCCGGAGGTTGTAGAGCTTCCAGAGGAGGTGATGGAGTCATCAAGTGACGATGACGCCGGAGCAGAGGAACAGCGGCTGAAAACCACGTACACCGTGCGCTTGCGGGTGTTCTGGGACTTGCACCCAGAGGTGATGAAATACACCACCCAAGCGCAACTCGAGCACTACGCGTCAGCCCATATAGTAGCACTTAGGCGACAAGGGCACGAAGTGCCCAATGTATTCAGTACAAAATATACTGATTTGACGGTGAGAGTGCTCACGATGGAGCTGCAAATGTATGTGCAGCGGAAGGCCACATGGCAATCGGGGGTCTCAACCCCCTGGAGCCACACGTCCGAGGAATGCTCGGCATGATGCAATCAAGACGTCAGAGTCGAGCTAGTGGAGGCACTAGCACAGGCGCAGGAAGTGCCCAAAGTAAGACCGGTGAGTACTTTTTATACTCCAGCAAGACAAGGGTGGCGTGAGGAGCCCCCACACATGCGTAACCACAACCGTAGGACAGATATGTCAGGTCCAGATGGGCACAATAGTACCGTGCTCAAGGTGGAGAGCGAGGCATCTGTGATGCCACGCGTGCCCATGGCCGAAATGTTGAGCAACAGAGTCGCGTATCAACGTATGTGCAATGGCGACCTCAGGACTAAGGGACAGTCCCTTATCGACAATCAGGGCATTGTATTTGAGGGCACTAAGCCCATTGACGAGATGTGTCGTCAATTTGTCACGCAGGGTCAGGAGAATCAAGCTTCTCCAGTTCCAGGGCGGCGCAACGATCATGATCGAGGAGACTTCCTCAATCGAGATGGTGCCACGAGACGTGATGTCCCTGGTAACGGCCAGGATGACGGCCCTAGGTCGATTCCTCGAGACGAGGGCAATTATGCCCACAGTCGAGGAGGCTCGGGACGTCCCCCGCAAGGTGGACGGGGGAAGTCACTTCCCCATGCCGCTGATTTGGCGACTAGATCCCCGGGTCAGCGGGAAGCCATTCGAATGCATTGTGAAGCCATGCACGATCGCCTGCATTGAGTAGTCGATGATGCCCTGGGCGTAACCTTACGGTTACCAGATGGAGTGAAGCTGCGTAAAGCAGACAGTAGGCACATTTGCGCCTATACAGGCGCATCCAAGTTCAGCGACCTGGAAGATTGGGCGATGGATGTATGCACCCATCTCGCCATGTGCTTATACGGAGGCGACCATATGGAACGAGAACAAATCTTTGTTCTTCCTGAGTTCTTGGCCGGAGAGGCCATGGGATGGTTTCGACGGGCAGTACTGCACGTCAACCGTGTCCAATATGACTGGACATTCAAAGGAGTCCTTACAGGACTGTACGATCGATTTGTACACCCCTCAACGCTCCAGGATGCAAGGCGGGACTTCCAGTCCGCCAAGTACACCAAGAAGTTGGGAGTACAAGGGTTCTATGATACCCTTAATGACCATGCCCAGAACATGGCAGTATACCCGGACAGGTATACAATGCTGGAGTACAAGGGTTCTATGATACCCTTAATGACCATGCCCAGAACATGGCAGTATACCCGGACAGGTATACAATGCTCAAAACGTTCTTGGATGGCATTCCAGCGGACATGCGCCGCTATTTGATACGTGAGGACGGATTGTCCCCAGAAGTCAATGATGTGGAAGAATTTGTGGCATATGCCATCCAGTATGAGCAGTCTCTGAAGACTGCTAACCACTATGAACATCGGAGTGGACACAAAGGGGGACCCAGGCGACTACCGCCTGGTGGGACACCCTCACGGGGTCAGCATGTGGGGACCTTCCTGGCCAAAAAGACCGATTTGGACCGTGACCGCAACACGTGGTTTGTTGTACGCAGAACCCCTGCTGCGAACTGAGGGCGGAGCCGCCCATGCCCAGAGCGGGCGCCGGATGGAGAACGTCCTAAACCAAGGCCGGAGTTCAAACCGGCCAACCCACCAGGTCAGACGGGGACTTGTTTCGCATGTGGCCAACCAGGCCACTATGCTACCAACTGCCCCGCAAAGCCAGGAGCCCCGAGGAAGGGGTATACACCCTGTGGCCACCTTCGAGCTGCACATACTGCAGCCGCAAGTGGGAGTGACGGAGATGTATCTGCCGAGTCTGAGGCAGAGCACCCCACAAACGACCAGGAGCCCCCAGAGGAGGCATCAGGCGCCGAGCCCGAGAGTGTGGTTGTGGAGGGGGAGGAGTACGTCACAGTCGACGTATATGACGACGTCTACGACAATGAGTATTACAGTCGCGACAGCGACTCTGAGTGCCTAGCGGCGATGACAGATTGGCCGTCCACAAATGATCCTGAATGGAATAACGTGGTTCGAATGAAGAAGGTGACTCTTCGTCGTGCAGAGGGCACTTTGCAGCACCCTACATTGAAACGAGCAGACAAGGAGTGCCTGGTCTCGTATGTGGACATAGACGGCCACAAGGCATGGACCCTATGGGACTCTGGGAGTACTACATTGGGCATAACACCCCAGTTCGCCCATGTGTACGGAATATCCGTGCATGGACCCTATGGGACTCTGGGAGTACTACATTGGGCATAACACCCCAGTTCGCCCATGTGTACGGAATATCCGTGCAGGAGTTGGATATGCCATTGGCATTACAGCTGGGCACCGTAGGGAGCCGAGCCATGGTGCAGTATGGGACAAATGTGAATGTCCAAACGCCGGGCTCACATCACTGGGAATACATGGATGTAGTGAACTTCGATCGCTACGATATGATACTGGGAACGCCATTCATGCAGCGTAACAAAGTCATACTAGACTTTGACCACTGTCAGGTACTAGTGAATGGGAAAGTGATCCCAGCCAAACGAGCTACAGCAGACGACACTGATAATCGTCTGCGACGTCATCGCACTACGGAGAAACGCAAGGACTCTCCATGACTTGGCCGGCGCAGAGTGCCGGCCATGGAGGATGTGGAGGAGGAAGTGCAGGCTATGCCTGGACTGAGCGCAGACCACAATGTGGTAATGATGAGCGAGGAGGAGTATCAAGCCTCCAAGAGGAGCAACGAGCGAATAACCGCTCCTGAGACTCGAGGTGCAAAGCCTCCAGACAAACGCCATCGAAAGGCGAGACAACGGGAGGACTCAGTGGATGTATGTCCACCTACGTCCTCACGAGTCCAGTTGGAAGACTTGAAAGACAGCATCCGAGAGGCGGAAGCCTCAGGAGAGGAGGACACACGGTCCCTATGGGAGCAATCAGCCCCCCTGCCGGAATACGACTAGGCATACGACCCCCGAATGCCGCAAGAGTGGAACGAGCTGGTGGCAGCCACGTGTGCACAAAATGCACACCAGAGACAGATGACCGTCAAACCAGTGTATCGCCAGCCAGTCCCGGACGAGGTATCCGTAGCGTACTCACTTGTACGTGAGGGAAGAAGCCTCGTGGCTTATAAGGCAGCGGCAGCGGGTGCTCTGCTGAGACTACATATACCCGATGACAGTGTCAATTGGGTGCTCGCAATGCGCAAGCAGTATGCACCGCCACCTCGCCCACCCTCAGAGATGGTGGAAGTACTTCCCCCGGTACGTATGAAGGGGAAGCAGAAGGCGACAAGCCTTAGTGAAGAAGATATTCCTTGGTTGTGTCAGCAATGGCAAGAAGAATTTGCCGACATGGTCAACGGGACCAAGGAGGAGCTGCCGCCATGGCGGGAGGTGAACCATGAGATTAATCTCATAGACGAGAGCAAGCAGTATAAGTATCACTTGCCGCGCTGTCCGCGTGCCCTCCAGGAGCAACTACGTGATAAGACTAATCGCTATTTGAATGCTCAATGGTGGTCCCCATGCACCACCGCTCAAGCTGCACCATTATTGTGCATTCCGAAGAAGGATGGAACCCTTTGAACAGCTCTTGATGCGCGTCAGCGCAATGACAATACCATAAAGGATGTGACTCCTTTACCAGATCAAGAGGTGATCCGGGAAGACGTGGCTCGGGCAAAGTATCGCTCAAAGATTGACCTTACTGACGCCTACAAGCAGGTGCGCATTCGCACCAAGGACGTACCCAAGACCGTATTTGCGTCGATCATGGGTATATTCACGAGCAATATAATGCAGATTGGAGACTCAATGCTCCAGCAACTTTCCAGAGGCTAATGACCTCTATCTTCCAAGACGTAATAGGACGTTTCATGCACGTCTACTTAGATGACATATTCATCTACTCGGATACTATGGAGGAGCATGAGCAGCACCTCAGAGTCGTATTTGAATGACTGCGCAAGTACAAGTTGTACTTGAAGTGGAAAAAATGTGAGCTCTACGCTCAGAGTATAGACTGCCTAGGGCATGTCATAGACGAGCGGGGTATCCACCCTGATCAGGACAAGCTCGATCGTATTCGGGAGTGGCGCACGCCCCGAAACTACAATGACATCCAACGATTCGTTGGCCTTGTCAACTACATATCGAGCTTCTTGCCCGATGTCACAGCCTATACTGGGCCACTTATGGCCATGACGCAGAACGGGTCACCGTTCAATTGGAGGCCGTTGCACCAGCGGTGCTTCGAGATGGTCAAACGGATCTGTACAAAGACTCCGGTGATTTGACCAATCGACCCTAGACGGGACGAGCCAATATGGCTCATTTGCGACGCGTCCAAGACAGGCGTCGGGGCCATGTATGGCCAGGGAAGCAGCTGGCAGACGTGCCGCCCAGCAGGGTTCATGTCGAAGAAGTTTACGACGGCCCAGCAAAACTATGCAGTGCACGAGTTGGAGACTCTTGCCATACTCGAGGCTCTCCTCAAGTGGGAGGATAAGCTGATGGGATACCCCATCCACATCATAACGGACCACAAGGCCCTTGAGTTCTTTAAAACTCAGGTGAACTTGTCGCCGCGTCAGCGACGGTGGATAGACTACATGTCGAGATACCAGTTCGACATCACCTATGTTAAAGGTGAACTCAACAAAGTGGCAGACTGCTTGTCACGCTACTTTGAGAGTGATGTAGTCGGGGAGGCTCACGAGCCTCATGAGTATGTGCAGGCGGACTGCCGCATAGACCCTGATGGAGAGGATTTACCTCTCCACCGATACCAGGAGCTCAGGGAGCATGTCCTGGAAGTACGCGCTATGCGTGACGATGAACGGAGGCGAAGCACTCGCCTCAGAGAGCAGCATGAAGAACGGGACGTAGCCGCCCAGTTGCTCAAGGAGCATGAAACCGTGGACCCAGCATCCACTAGGGAGCACGAGCGCCACGATGTACCCGTTACGCTTGCGGAGATGCTCGAAGGCGAATTGCCTTCATCCCAGCCTCCTAGCCTGGTCAATGACGACTTCCGGCAGGAGGTGGTGCAGGACTATGGCGATGATCCTCTCTTCGCCGAGATAATCGCCAATCCTGCCGACCATCCTCGGTTCAGGCATGAGCCTGGTGGACTCATCACGACGGAGAACCGTCAAGGGGTGGCAGTGGTATGCCTCCCCCGTACGCGTACCATTGTTACGCGGGTCTTGGACCAGGCCCATGCCCTGGTGGGGCACTTTGGTGCCGCCCGGACATTGGGCTACATCCGGCGATGGTATTGGTGGCCACGTATGGCCCAAGAAGTGACTAAGTTTTGCGCGTCCTGCGCAGCGTGCCAGAGGGCAAAGTTGCCCCCTGGATCCCCTCTTGGGAAGCTACACCAGCTACCCGTGCCGGTGAAACCCTGGGACTCAATTGGAATGGACTTCGTAGGTCCCTTTCCCGAGTCCAGAGGGTTCGATTACCTCTGGGTAGTCATATGTCGTATGACAAGCATGGTGCACCTCATACCGGTGCGAACTACGCTGACGGCTAAGGAGCTGTCGTGGATCTACCTGAGGGAGATCGTTAGGCTGCATGGGCTGCCTAGCACCATTGTGAGCGATCGTGACTCAAAGTTCACGTCTCAATGGTGGAGAGAACTCCACAAACTGCTAGGAGCGCGACTCCTCATGTCGACGTCCTTCCATCCTCAGACGGATGGGCAGACAGAGCGGGTTAACCGCAGTATAGGTCAGATTTTGAGGGCAGTTGTTCGCCCTGACCAACGGGACTGGGTGGACTGGTGTCCACTCACTGAGTTCGCGATTAACGCGAGTATCTCGGAGACCACAGGGTATGCGCCCTTTGAACTCAACGGAGGGTACTTGCCCTCCATGCTGCACGAACTTCGTGCTGATACGGTAGCTCACCGTGGAGTTGTCGAGTTCGCCAGGCAGGCCCTGGAGAACATCGTGGCGGCGCATGACGCCATCATAGAGGCGCGAGTCTTTCAGGCGAAGAACGCCAATCACCGTAGGCGAACAGACCCGCCAATAGCTGTAGGAGCGTTGGTATACTTATCAACGCGTAATCTGAGGCTCCCAAAGGGACGGGCGAGTAAACTCTGCCCGAAATGGGTAGGCCCATACCGCGTCCTAGACGCAGAGCCAAGTACCTCCAACTACGTGTTGGAGCTGCCTCTGGCATTACAGGAACGACGCATCGTTCCTAAGTTCCATGTGTCGCTGTTGCGACCTTATAGCGCGTCTGATGATGCACTGTTCCCTAACAGGGCGACCCCGGGCCCCTATGATTTTGGGGCTCGAGACGATGACAAATGGTTCGTCAAGTGCATAATTGGGCACCGGTGGACTGAGCGTAACACGCTCGAGTTTGAGGTACGATGGTCCCTGGGGGACACAACATGGGAGCCACACTCCCATTGCTCCAAGCTAGCGGCACTTGACCGTTATTTGGAGTTGAAGGGCGTTAAGCGCCCACATCAATTAAGTAAGCGTGCCGGCGCTTAATTTGATCGGCAGTGCCGATCGCGGCTTGGCTGAGTTGGTCAGCAGCTGTGGCTGAAACACGTCTTAAAAGGCGAAATTTCTTTTTCGCCTTTTTTCCCCAACCATGGACAGCATGCCCGTGGACATAAGTGACCAGCAGCAGCAGCAGCTACAGCAGCAGCAATTTGAGAGTACGCCGTCGGTCTTACCGTCGGCTGAAGGGGGGGGGCAGATGGCTCCCCCGCTGACCCAAAATGCGCCCCAGTGGGGACAATCGCAACAGGCTGTGGGCTTCCCACAGCAGCAGCAACAACCAGCGGCGGGCTACCCGCCGCAGCAGCCGGTGATCAGTGGCTATCCGCCACTTCAAACCATGCAGGGCAACTTCATGCCCCAGAACGCACCTGTGGGCGGCTATCAGCCCCAACAACCAGCACCGGGCGCTTATGCGCCACATCACACCGAGGGCCAATTCCAGCAACAGGCCTACGGGGGGCTAGTCAGCCCCCAAGCAGCGCCGGCATGGAGGCAGCTTGCCCCTGTACCGGCAACAGGGCAACTGGGGACACATCCTTTTCCCCAGTTTACCGCCCCGGCGCACTACCCTGGGATGGGTGGTGTGCCCGTAATGATGCCGTACCCCCCGGCTTGGATGGGGGCTTGGGGCGCAATGCCCCAGTACAGCGACTCGCATGAGTCGCAAGCCAAGGGAGGCCGGTCGATTTCCCTGTCGACCACAGTACCAACCGATAATCTAGAGGGACGCCAAGCATCCCTCGTGCAGGCCACCGCGGCCATTGAGAGAGCAGAAACTCTCAATACAGAACGAAGCGTCGGATCATCGTCCGATGCGCCGACGGAGAGCTTGGCCAAGCTCTCCTTGCTACAGCGGCTGAAAATGCCGCACCAATCCAAGCCCAGCTCGGAAGAAGAGTCACGTCCTCGATGCAACAAAGGAAAAGCACGGGCTGTCGAGCCCAGTCACAACCAGGACTTAGTCCTGGCTACCCTTCTCCAACGTCTTGGAGATAACGGGTACGATGTACCCGCAGAGTCGTCATTCCTCCGCGATGCGGAGGCAGTCGTCCTCATCTGCCGGATGATGGACGACATGGATCATATGCGCGCTCAGCGCAAAACTGATCTCCTTGCCATTTCGGCCGCTCGTAAGCGGCAGACTACACCCCCGAGTCGGGACACCGACTCCAGCAAAAGGGCGCGTCGGCAAGGAGTGGAGGACGCGCCCTCCCGCTCGATTAAGTCGAGCGTTGCTGCCCCCGGCCGGGAGGCCGGTCTAGGACGGGACATCCTCCCTTATGAAGATGTTCCTGCTCCAGCCGCCCCCCGGCTTATCCAGCGCCTCGCCAGCGGCGCGTCTGAGGTCGCGTCTTCGCGACCAGTATCCGTGGTATCCACCACGCACTCTGGGGAGCAGAGTTCCAGGGGTGTGAGCACACGCCCCACTGAGGCCAAGGCCTCACAACCCCGAAAGGATCGTCGGGGTAAGCAACCGGACGTGCGCGCCTACGTCAACGTGCACTTCCCCGAGGATGCCCCAAAAGGGGCCCCAGGGGCTAACATCCCCTTTTTACCCGCTATACTGGTAGAGGGCCCGCCAGCCCGACTCCCGCGGTGTGTGTGGGCAATGGACCCACGATCTGAGAAGTCGGAGCCGGAGAGGCTGCCTTCCCCTCCCTCCGACGACGATTGGTATGAGGAGCCTGAAGAGGCTCGTATGGAATCCCCAGTGCCGCACGAGACGGCGGCACAGCGTATGGCGCGCGAACGGCGCAACAGCAATCGACGAGCCAAGATGGAGCGTCGGGCGCAGAACAGCGCCAAACGAGGGGCCGCCCTCCTTGAGGACGAAACCGGGCGCATCCCTGATGCGCTCGGTGTGGTGATCTACCGTGATCACACTATTGAGCGCCAAAACTCATTCTTTGGCGCGGGGTTGGCTCCCCAATTCTATTGGTCGCCAAGGACCAATACCATCTTCGTCGGGCAAGAAGCCCGCGCAGCCAGGTCCTTCGAGGACGACAAACCGGGCAACGCCGCCGCGACGCCCCACAACAGTAAGGTGTACCAAGTTGCACCTCGCGGGTTTCCCCGCAGTCCTCGAGAAGTCCGCAGACTTCACGCACTGGTCAACAACCAGTTTACGCCGCTTCGGCAGCGTCAGTTGGGCTACCTCTTGCTCAACGAATTCAAGCGGGTGGCGCTCAACTGCCACCCTACGGCCCGAGACAGAGCTATGTCTCATTTACTCAACGAGGTCGAGTATAGGACTATCGCGGTACCCTTCGCGAGTCCAGAGGAGCGGGAGAGCTTCCCGCGAATGATTGTGCCGTCGCGGCTCTATCGCCGCAAAGAGGGAGGGAAGATTGCCTTCGTCGGCCTTACCCCCCCTGATCCAAAGCAGCCATTTGCTTTGGACTACCTGGGCTCATACGCCCTCCTCTATGGACGTCCTGGGACGTCCAATGTGTGGACCGGTCTGGCCATGGACCGAGCCATGCGCATTCATTGGCGCAGCCTCTTTGGGTTTGCGCTTGTACGTGCCCTCAGCGCCAGCCGCCCCTCTAAGGCCACGGTACACAAGTACCTGGCCTACGTCTTTGCCAGGCCAGGCCTCTATAAAGAGGCCGTGGCTGAGTACGAGGCGGCCACGGGGCGAGTCTTTGAGCCCATCCACGCCGACGACCCTACCTTCGAGGTTCGGGCTGTGGACATTCCGGAAGCGTCAGCTTCCGTGTTCTCCACTTCGGACGCGTTACGCGTCCTTCTCCACAATCAAATCCCGGTCAGCTGGGCTGACCACGCGTACACTTATGGGGTCACCTACTTGGCCCACCTATTCTTCAGCGACAGCCGGCTCTACAACGAGGCGGCTGCTATCGACGACGAGAGGCTACAACGCCTCGATCACTACGGTACACCCCAGTCCATCCCTCAGTGGGATGGGTGGCGCGAGGGCACCATCGGCGATCGTCAACGCCTGATGCTCCAGCAGCAGGACAGTCGTCGTGCATACGACGACGCGCTCGCCAAGGGGATGTACCTCTCTATCGGGCAAGACATTCATGCCCGCGAAATCTGGACGCGCCAGTACCCGTCCGACACCGGGGATCTGCCTGATCCCCAACCAACCGTCTCGGGGTCGACCATCGACCCCAATCTCACACTGTCCCCCCTCCGGGACTATGACGATTCCCTGCCTGTGGCAGGGCCTTCGGGTACTTCTTACGCGCCCGCACCCGAGGATGAACTCCTCGACTACGACATGGACGACGCGACTGCCGATCCATTCCGGGAGCCTGGGGACTCTCCCATTGCCCCCGTCCCAGACTTACCGACGGCATGACCGTCGTATTATCTCGAGACCGTAGCTCGGTCTGATTGGGGGGTGTGTAGCGTAGTCCGCTATGTGGCGTTGGCCACATAGCTTTACTTACTGTATATTAGTACATATTATATTATATTTATTATAATATAATATTTATTTACATTCGTATATAATTAGTTACTCAGCTGCTTACAAAGCAGCTTATTTTGTTGTAAACTACATTGTCAATAGACCGGTCTGGTCTGATTCAGTGTTGTGTGCACACTAAGCTCTCTCAAATTCGTAACTTCGTTACAAAAATGCGCCCCAGTGGGGACAATCGCAACCAGCTGTGGGCTTCCCACAGCAGCAGCAACCACCAGCGGCGGGCTACCTGCCGCAGCAGCCAGTGATCAGTGGCTATCCGCCACTTCAACCCATGCAGGGCAACTTCATGCCCCAGAACGCACCTGTGGGCAGCTATCAGCCTCAACAACCAGTATCGGGCGCTTATGCGCCACATCACACCAAGGGCCAATCCCAACAACAGGCCTACGGGGGGCTAGTCAGCCCCCAAGCAGCGCCAGGATGGGGGCAGTTTGCCCTCGCTATGGCGAGAGGGGCTATGGGCGCACATCCTTTGCACCAGTTTACCGCCCCAGCGCACTACCCTGGGATGGGTGGTGTGCCCATAATGATGCTGTACCCCCTGGCTTGGATGGGGGCTTGGGGCGCAATGCCCCAGTACAGCGACTTGCATGAGTCGCAAGCCAAGGGAGGCCAGTCGATTTCCCTGTCAACCACAGCACCAATCGACAATCTAGAGGGACGCAAAGCATCTCTCGTGCAGGCCACCACGGCCATCGAGAGCACAGAAACTCTCAGTCCAGGACGGAGCATCAGTTCATCGGCTGATGCGCCGACAAAGAGCTTGGCCAAGCTCTCCTTGCTACAGCGGCTGAAAATGCCGCACCAATCCGAGCCCAGCTCGGAAGAAGAGTCACGTCCTCGATGCAACAAAGGAAAAGCACGGGCTGTCGAGCCCAGTCACAACCAGGACTTAGTCCTGGCTACCCTTCTCCAACGTCTGGGAGATAACAGGTAAGATGTACCCACAGAGTCATAATTCCTCCGCAATGCGGAGGCAGTCGTCCTCATCTGCCGGATGAGCACTTCTCCAAGGATGCCCCAAAAGGGGCCCCAGGGGCTAACATCCCCTTTTTACCCGCCATATTGGTAGAGGGCCCGCCAGCCCGACTCCCGCGGTGTGTGTGGGCAATGGACCCACGGTCTGAGAAGTCGAAGCCAGAGAGGCTGCCATCCCCGCCCTCCGACGACGATTGGTATGAGGAGCCTGAAGAGGCTCGTATGGAATCCCCTGTGCCGCACAAGACGGCGGCACAACGTATGGCACGCAAACGGCACAACAGCAATCAACGAGCCAAGATGGAGCGTCGGGCGCAGGATAGCGTCAAGCGAGGAGCTGCCCTCCTCCAGGACCAAACCAGGCGCATTCCTGATGCACTCGGTGTTGTGATCTATCGTGATCACACTATTGAGCGCCAGAACTCATTCTTTGGCGCGGGGTTAGCTCCCCAATTCTATTGGTCGCCAGTGACCAATACCATCTTTGTCAGGCAAGAAGCCCGTGCAGCCAGGTCCTTCGAGACCGATAAAGAGGGCAATGCTGCAGCAACGCCCCACAACAGTAAGGTGTACCAAGTGGCACCTTGCGGGTTTCCCCGCAGTCCTCAAGAAGTCTGCAGACTTCATGCACTGGTTAACAACCAGTTTACGCCGATTCGTCAGCTTCAGTTGGGCTACCTCTTGCTCAACGAATTCAAGCGGGTGGCGCTCAACTGCCACCCTACGGCCCAAGACAGAGCTATGTCTCATTTACTCAATGAGGTCGAGTATAGGACCATTGCGGTACCCTTCGCGAGTCCAGAGGAGCGGGAGAACGTTCCGCAAATGATTGTGCCATCGCAGCTCTATCGCCGCAAAGAGGGAGGGAAAATTGCCTTCGTCGGCCTTACCCCCCCTGATCCAAAGCAACCATTTGCTTTGGACTACCTGGGCTCATATGCCCTCCTCTATGGACGTCCTGGGACGTCCAACGTATGGACCGGTCTGGCCATGGACCGTGCCATGCGCATTCATTGGTGCAGCCTCTTTGGGTTTGCGCTTGTACGCGCCCTCAGCGCCAGCCGCCCCTCCAAGTCCACGGTACACAAGTACCTGGCCTATGTCTTTGCAAGGCCAGGCCTCTACAAAGAGGCCGTGGCTGAGTACGAGGCGGCCACGGGGCAAGTCTTTGTGCCCCTCCACGCTGACGACCCTAACTTCGAGGCTCGGGCTGTGGACATCCCAGAAACGTCAGCTTCCGTGTTCACCACTTCGGACGCATTACGCATCCTTTTTCATAATCAAATTCCGGTCAGCTGGGCTGACCACGCGTATACTTATGGGGTCACCTACTTGGCCCATTTATTCTTCAGCAACAGCCGGCTCTACAAAGCTGGGCTGACCACGCGTATACTTATGGGGTCACCTACTTGGCCCATTTATTCTTCAGCAACAGCCGGCTCTACAATGAGGCGGCCGCTATCAACAACGAGAGGCTACAACGCCTCGACCATTACGGTACACCCCAGTCCATTGCTCAGTGGGATGGGTGGCGCGAGGCCACCATTGGCGATCGCCAACACCTGATGCTCCAGCAGCAGGACAGTCGTCGTGCATACGACGACGCACTCGCCAAGAGGATGTACCTCCTCATCAGGCAAGACATTCATGCCCGCAAAATCTGGACGCGCCAGTACCCATCCAACACCGGGGATCTGCCTGATCCCCAACCACCTGTCCTGGGGTCGACCATCGACCCCAATCTCACACTGTCCCCCCTCCGGGACTATGACAATTCCCTGCCAGTAGCAGGGCCTTCGGGCACTTCTTACGCGCCCGCACCCGAGGATGAACTCCTCGACTACGACATGGACGACGCGACTGCCGATCCATTCCGGGAGCCTGGGGACTCTCCCATTGCCCCCGTCCCTGACTTACCGACGGCATGACCGTTGTATTATCTCAAGACCGTAGCTCGGTCTGATTGGGGGGTGTGTAGCGTAGTCCGCTATGTGGCGTTGGCCACATAGCTTTGCTTACTGTATAGTAGACACTATTATATTATATTTATTATAATATAATATTAATTTACATTACTATATAAATAGTTTACCAGCTGCTTACAAAGCAGCTTAATTTTGTTGTATACTACATTGTCAATAGACCGGTCTGGTCTGATTCAGTGTTGTGTGCACACTAAGCTCTATAAACTTCGTAACTTCGTTACACATTTCCTCTTTTATGGTGTTTAGATCTTTAGCGCCCACACATAGGTTCAATACAGATTGATCAGCGTGATATGCAGATGTGAAATAAATATATCATTATTTATTTTAGGGTGATGTAAGTTTATTGCTGCGCAATTAGGCAGGGGTTAAAGCATGGGGCGGAAGAGCCATGACATGGTAGGCATTCAGTGATATTCCCGAATTATAGCAAATGAATAACGCAAGTCAGGGTGGGTGGCTGTAGAGCAATTCGACACAACCCATTTCGCCCAACAGTAAAGCAAGTTTAAAGCAATAGCGCATCTGCATCAGCATATGGTGGAGGGTCATGACAAAAGTATGGATGTCAAGGTATGGTATTAAGCGATGCCACAGTGTCATTGACGGGGTTTAAATGTGATTTGTGAGATTTGGCAAGAAAAACTGAAAGGATCAATGAAAATAACGTTGGAACTCTAATTAGCTTTTGTGTGGTTTGCTGTCCAATCAATTGGGCTCACTGGAAATGACTGTATTCCATTTTGCATTGTATACTTGGTCTTTTAACATTTGAAGGACCCTATCATCGATAAGACCGATATCAAAAATACTACTCTTCGGGGGAGTTCTTCAGCTGGCAATGCCATTCCCTTCTTACTCTCGCTTGGTAGAGCATGAGCACCTTTAGTCCGTCCGTTCCCTCGTTGCACAACTTGTGATTAGTGAGACAAAAGAAAAAGGTATGCATCACGTCTATCATGTTATTAGGCCACGTCTCCTGAACTATGTGTTCCAGAAAATTAGTGGAGGTGATACAAAGCTGGTCCTAGGCTAAGTCTTTGTCTTGTGTTGCTTTACCTTTGGCCCTTTGAAATTGATTACGGGCTTCAGCGACAACACATCATTGTCCTTAGCTAAGGTGAATATTTCATTTGAAGACACAGACTCGCTTTTGGCTGCTTTGGCATGCCCTTCAGGCGTGAAGTAGCTCAGTTTGATGTACTCATGCTCCCTCAGTTTCTTAATAGCGAGGCATGCTGGTGGGTACTTGATTACATTGGGGACTGGCACTCCGGCTACTAGATTGGGAGCGTGTTCCTCATCATCCGGAGAGTGCTCTCTGGAGTACCTGGACTGCAAGGTGTCATCATCTGCAGCGGGTCTAACTGCATTACCTCGATCCTGCTGGTCTAATTCTCTCTCAGCAGCTTCTCACTCTTCCCTCTCTGCTTCCCATATGGCTCTTTTCCGTTCTAAGTTGGCATTCCACATGCCAACCAAAGTCTCGGCCACCTGCTCGTCTGACATGTCATTTCTACCGTGTTTCACAGTGTCTCTAGTGAACTGATATTCATTCAAATTGAAATTAGGCCTGACTTCTGTACTCGGGTTGATGGTAAGGGTAATCATAGTGGTGTATTCTTTACTGCAAGAGGAAAGAAAGAACTTAGACAGGTTCTCTGAAAAATAGCAAAAAACTTTTGGCTGAAGGCCAGACTAGTATGCCAGACGCGGTGAAGACCACGGTGAGTGGTGGTCACAGAGGAAGGAAAATTTTCTGTGACCAACACAGCCACCTCACTCAAAGACCACACTCTGCTGATCACTCGTTCCTCATGACTTGCAGGCCAACAATTTCTCTATTTTGCTAAATGCAGTGATGTTGGTTTCTCATGATATGTGCACCTTCTGTTAGCATGCTTCATTCACACAAGCTGATGAGTGTTATGGTCATTCCAAGTTTCAGCAACACTCAAGTCTTGTTAATTGTACCAACTGCCTCCTTTACAGTAGCGGAGTCACTCCTAGTGTTGTGCAGGGCCTGGCTCTGCATGAAAGCTGTGGCTTGGGCTCGGCCTGATGAAGCTTAGGCTTGTACATATTCAAAGCCAGGCTTTAGGAGGGGCTCAGGCCTGGCCTAGCTCAGCTTGGGCCCAAGCCGCAACCTGTAGTAAGTATAGGTAGTCAAAGAGTCTTTCCATCATGCTTTTGTGGTAAATCAAAAAATTTGTCAATATCTTGAGTCTTCTGCATAGTTTGGCATCGTGGCTCATTAACAATAGTCTCATGATCAGATTTGTCAATAGTTGCAGGCACTGGTGAGGCAGGTGCCATGGGAAGGTGGTCCGATGTTAAAGAATTTTCAGGTGGTCAACTTGAAGGAACATGTGTGCGCTTGCCAGCCATGGATGAATCTGTAATCAGGTGAAATTTTGGGTGGCTGTAAGAGTGCTGCTAACAGAAAGTAAAAATGCTGGTGTAAATCATGATTAATTTGTCCTTGAATGAGTGGGCAAATTTGAGCGAGGAGAATGAATATTTGAGCGGGTTGAATAATTAGGCGTTGATTCAGGCCCGCATGACAATGCGTGAGAAATGAGTTTATTTCTGAGTCTGGTGAGTTGTCGAGCTGACCTCCCGAGAGAGAGAGGCCGAAACTCAAGCTAACTATGAGAGACTAGTGAGTACAAGTAGGAATTTGTAAGTAGATCAAATGTAATGAAGTAGGGATGGTGGGTGGGGATGCAAACGTGCGGCACGAGATCTAATCTGAGGAGAACTGCGATGTAACGGAGTCATCCGTGTTACAAGCGTCAACGACGCTATAATTGTTTAATAGAGTATTATGTAAGATAACATCTTGTTTTCACTCTAAGTACTAGTCAAATCCAATACTGCGGTCTGATTTAGCACTTGTGTGATACACACAAGATAGTTCTAACTCGTAACTCAGGTTACATTTTTTTAAATCTTCTGCTATCGGCTTTAAACTCTAGGCTTGTTACCGACTAGGCAACTATCATCAAAACCTCTCAATTCTCTGTTGGCATCACATTGAAAACGTGCTTCCATGACTGGCTCTCTTGATCCGGATCCTCCGTTCCCAGCTGCAGACACAGGTAACCTACCTGCACTTCAAGCTGTGAAGACGCAATCTGCGTCAGCATACCAACCTCTGCCAAAGCGGGACAAAAAGATTCCTCGCGATGTCAGCGTGAGCTTTGGAATGCCTGGTGGGCTATCCATATCACGGATGATGTCCATTGTACGACCTGGTGGTAAACCAGGAGAAAGATCCGCGGTCTCAGGAGTGTCGCTGCCAGCGAGCCAAATGCCTTCATTGATGTATCTGGTATTGCCCGAGAGCTCGTCAGCTCATTCTGAGGGTCAACCGGATATTACCCAGTACTCGGAAATGGTACAAGGCAGCACGTTTGTGCATAGTACTTCCTTCCGGACTGCACCTACTGAACGGCTTTTGGAATATGTGGCCGATGCGGCTACTGAACTGGGACCGTTGTCACTGACGACACAAGGACAGGCGCAAGGACCAGCAATAGTGGTCAGTAGGGAGGACGACAATGTTGTAAGGTTGGAAAAGGCGTCAACAGCACCTGGAATTCCAGAGTTGCACAGACGGGCCGGCAAACAGCCGCAAGTGAGGCATGACGGCCTCAGGAGAGTTATGGACTTAGAGTCTGAGCTGGAATCCTCAGATGATGAGGAAAGCAAAAGGTCGCATTCGACCTTGTCTATCCAGTTACAGCTGGTGTTGGAGCGATATCCAGCGGTCACGAAGGAATTGACGTGAAAGCGTCTGCAGCTTTATGTAGTAAAGCACTTACAGTTGCTGGCTGCTAGGAGCCACAATGTACCCCGTGCAGATTCGAATGAATATATTGAATTGTTTGTGCACATCTTCGAACTCGAAGTAGTGGAATACCTTAAGCGCAAAGCGGCGTGAGGGTCAGCAGTCTCAACGGCTACTCCAGCCAACTCAGTAGAATGTGAGATGAGTGTGCGCTGACGAGCGCCATTAATCGTGGACGCGATGGAATTGCTCAATGCACCTCGTCAGGCTAATGAGTCTCAGCAAGACTACGTTCAGCGTCAGAACGCCGCAAACCATCAACGCATTGTATGAGGTGGAGACTGTGACGACGACTCCGGCAGAGCCAGAGGCACTACTTGCAGTGCAGGAGGTTAAAACACCTCGTAAGCAAGTTACAATCAAGGAAGAGGTGGACAAAGTCCACATTCTTGAGGAGCGAACGCGACCACAATGCATAGTGCAACGCGTCCACCTAGTGGACGACTGGAATGAACGCGTCAATTACCAGAGGATACGCAACCAGGACTTGCGCGATCATGGTAAGCCGTTAATTGATGACCAGGGGGTAGCCTTTGAAGGGCGTGAGGGTGTAACGCCTGTTGATGATATGCGGCGACAATTCGCGGCTCAGACGGCTGAACTGGACAGAGGTTCAGGTGGTAGTGATGATAGTAGTGGTCACTACGAACGGAGGGAGCCAAGTCGTTGCAATAATGACGGTGGAGGTTGTGATCGCAAAAATAACGATCAAGACGATAATAATCATCGTGATAGTAGCAGGCAGGCTGGTGGAGTACCAGCAGAGCCACAAGTAGGGCAACAGCCCACCCCACGGCCAGAACAAATGGCCAATGAACACCTGTTTTGCAGTCCCTGGGCATTTTTGATGCCCGCACCTCATGAATTGCGTGAAACTACGCCGGGAATGAATGAAGCGGTCAGGATCCATATGGATCATATGCATGACCGTCTCACTCGTCTGGTGGATGACTCCCTTGGAGTCAGATTTAAGTTTCCTGCTGGGGTAAGTCCCCGTAAATCCAATGGTAAGCACATACGTGCTTACGCTGGAGAACATAGGTTCTCTCAACTGGAGGACTGGGCCATGGACATGTGCTACCACCTCGCAGCCTGCTGCTATGGTGGAGACAACATGGACCAGGAGAGGATATTCGTGCTACACGAATTTATGGAGGGAGAGGCTCGGAATTGGTTCCGTTGCCATGTTCTCCACATTAATCGCAACAAGCCGCATTGGACATTTAAAGGAGTCCTCATAGGACTGTACAATCGTTTTGTCAACGCTGCTATGATGCAGGAAGCCCGTGATGCCTTTAGAAAGGCAGTGTATGACGCTAAGACTGGTGTCCAGACCTTTTATGATGACCTGGTGGGTCATGCACAGAATATGGCCATCTATCCAGACGAATACACTATTCGCGAGACATTCCTGGATGGAATACCTGCAGACATGAAGAGAGCGTTGATACGCGACAACAATTTGTCTTCAGAGGTCAATACTGTGACCGAATTTTTGGCGTATGCCATCCGGTATGAGCAGTCGACACGGACGGCAACCATTATGAGCAGCGGAGTTCCCACCAAGGAACTGTGAACCATCAGGCAGTGAAGGTGGGAACCTTCCTGGCCAAACGGATGGAGATGGAGAACAATCGCAATCCGTGATTCGTTGTTCGTAAGACAATCCCTGGAGGCCAGCGGCCTCGATTGAAGCCTGCTGGACAATTGCCAGCAAAGGATAGTCGACCCTTTTCAGGTCAGAATCAAGTAGCACCGAGAGGAGTGGTGGCGCCTGCAGCGCATATGGCGGGCAAAACTGCTGGGGTTCCAGGAGCGGCCCAGAGAAGGCCTGCAAGGGATCCCTCAGCGTGCTACAATTGTGGCAGGAGCGGACATTTCGCTAAGGAGTGTCCCACCCCTCCTAAGGCACACATCCGAGCAGCCCATATGGCTGCGGCACCGAGCAATGTTGTCAGTGACGACGAGGACGATGAGATCGTCGACAAAATGGACAAGGAGCCGCAAGTAGAGGCTGACAGGTTGGAAGTGGATGACGCCAAGAGCGTCCAGATTGATGGCGATGAATATGTCACAGTGGACGTGTATGACAGCGACTATTATGCTTGTGAGGACGAGGAAGAACACCTGTTTGCACTGACTGAGTGCCGTGGAGATCAGCGCATCCAAATGAGAATTATGCTTGTGAGGACGAGGAAGAACACCTGTTTGCACTGACTGAGTGCCGTGGAGATCAGCGCATCCAAATGAGACACGTAACCCTGCAGAAGGCAACTAATAAGTTGCACAGGCCACGCTATACTCCCAAGGAGAAGGAGTGCCTGGTCACGTATGTTGATGTCAATGGACATCTGGCATGGACGTTGTGGGACTCTGGGAGTACCACTACAGGCATTACGCCCCAGTTTGCTCACGTCAACGCAATTTGCGTTCATGAACTGGAGGAGCCACTGATGCTCCAGCTGGGGACTGTAGGGAGTCGTGCCATGCAGTTTGGCATGGAAGTGAGAATAAAGACGTCAGGGACGTCGACGAGAGAATATGTGGATATAGCGAATTTTGATCGCTACGATATGATCATCGGTACACCATTCATGCGTAAGAACAAGGTGTCGCTGGATTTCGTGAATGACATGGTCGTTGTGAATGGTACGCCTTTGAAGGTGGAGAAAGTTGTGTTAAACGACACAGATGGTTGGTTGAGGTGCTATCGTGCAACTGAAAAGCGGCGTGATGAACGCAACTGACTAGATGGGTGCAGGAGAGCGACTGTACAGGAGGTGGAGGACAAACAGGTCCCACCAAAAAGCCTGCCGGCAGACTCGCCAGCTATACTGATGTCTGAGGAAGAGTTTCAAGGAACTCTGAAGAAGGGGAAGCACCCAGATGTGATTGGGTGTACCAATGGAAAGCCTAAACAGGCTGTACAGTGCAAGAATGAGCGTGGTAGATGTGTGGTGGAGTCGCTGGAATGCCAGCTGACTAGCTCTCGAGTGAAGGTTGAGGATCTTGTCAAGGACGAGGTGAATAGTATGATGGGAACTGTGGGTAGCACTAGGTTGCTAATGGATCGACCAGTGCCTTGGCCAGGAGTGCAATGGGCGTATGACCCACGTATGCCATGGGAGTGAAACGAATTGGTGGCATCAATGGTGACGCAGACTATGGGAAGGGTGCAGGCGACCCAGATGGGGGAAGTATACCGTCATGCATGAGAGGACAAGATCTCCGAAACAATGGATATCATATGTGATGGACTCTCGTTGAAAGCGAGAAGTGTGCAGTCGTCGTCAAAGATGATGAGAGTGGGAGATAGACAACCTGTTGTAAGGTTGAACCCAGGAGATCTCACAGAAGAGCACGTACATGCCTTATGGGAGTGATTTGAACCAAAGGTTCAACTGCGTATAGCACGCGTAGCAAAAGGGAAAGGTAAGGCTGTGAGCCTTACAGAGGAGGATATTCCTTGACTGCGCTAGCAATGGCAACATGAGTTTGCTGATATTGTCAATGGAACAAAGGAAGAGCTTCCTCTGTGGCGGGAGGTTAACCATGAGATTAACCTCATTGACAATACTAAGCAGTACAAGTATCATCTGCCTCACTGTCTGCGAGCACTACAGGATCAACTTCGTGAAAAGACAAATAGATACATAAACGCAAAGTGGTGGGAACCATGACCAGCGGTGCAAGCTGCACCATTATTGTGTATTCCCAAGAAGGACGGGACGTTAAGGACTGCATTGGATGCGTGACAGTGCAATGATAATACAGTCAAGGATGTGACACCTCTTCCAGATCAGGAAGTAATATGAGAAGATGTCGCGACAGCAAAGTATAGGTTGAAAATCGACCTCACAGACGCGTATGAGCAGGTTTGCATACGCGAAGAGGATATACCGAAGATGCTGTTCTCGTCCCTGATGGGGACGTTTGTGAGTAACATCATGCAGATTGGTGATTGTAATGCACCGGCGACATTTCAGAGGTTAATGACCTCAATCTTCCGAGATGTAATCAGGAAGTTTATGCATGTCTATTTAGACAATATATTCATATTTTCTGACACCATTGAGGAGCATGAGCAGCACCTACGAGTCATATTTGAACGGCTATGGAAGGCCAGCCTCTATCTCAAATGGAAGAAGTGTGAGTTGTATGCAACGAGTATAGATTGTCTCGGTCACGTCATTGACGAGAAGGGCATTCACCCAGATACAGATAAGCTCAATTGAATCCGAGAGTGGCGTACTCCACGCACATATAATGATATCCAACGATTTGTCAGACTTGTGAACTATATTGGCAACTTCTTGCCAGACATCACTGCATACACAGGGCCACTTATGGCCATGACCCAGAATGGGTCCCCTTTTCACTGGAGACCGCTGCATCAGCAGTGTTTTGAGATGATTAAGTGCATATGCGCAAAGACGCCAGTCATCCGGCCAATTGATCTACGCATCGACGAGCCCATCTGGCTCATATGTGATGCGTCAAAGACTGGGGTTGGGGCCATGTTTGGCCAAGGTAAAACGTGGCAGACATGCCGACCAGCGGGATTTATGTCCCGTAAACTCACTGCTGCTCAGCAGAATTATGCTGTACACGAGTTAAAAACACTCACTATCCTGGAAGCCCTCCTAAAATGGGAGGATAAACTGATGGGATATAAGATCCACATCATTACGGATCACAAGGCACTAGAGTTCTCTAAGACTCAGGTGCACCTATCTCCACAACAACGTTGCTGGATTGATTACATGTCACGGTATCAGTTCGACATCGCCTATGTAAAAGGTGAATTGAACAAAGTCGTGGATTGCCTGTCTCAATATTTTGAGAGTGATACTCAAGAGGACGTCCATGACGCGCATGACTATGTCCAGGCGGACAAACGTATTGACTCAGAGGGCAAAGATTTGCCCCTGCATTGGTTCCACAAAATCAAGGAACATAGGGTCGAGTTACGTGCCATGCGAGCGCAGGAAACACGTCGCAGTAAGCGACTGCACAAACAGCGAGAAACTCACGATATCAAAGCCCAGGTGCTGGTGGAACATGAGGCCCCTCAGCCAGGTGTAGAGACGAGGCAAGAGGTGCCTACGAGAGGTACTGATATGACGCTCCAGCAAGCACTGGAGTCACAGGACCATATTCCTGCACCTGCCGACTTAGGCAATGCACAATTCCGCACACGTATCCAGCAAGGATACAAGGATGATAATCTCTTCTTAGAGATTCTGAACAATATCCAAGCGCATCCACGCTTCGAGGTGGAGCAGCAGCTCGTCTACCTTACCAGACCCACAGAGTCCAAAGTCATCTGCATTCCCCGGGAAAGGTCGCTGATTACGACTATCCTGGACCAGGGCCATAGAATAGTGGGCCACTTCGGAGCTCAGAAAATGCTGGACTATGTGTGATGCTGGTACTGGTGGCCACAAATGGCCAAAGAGATGAGCCAGTTCTGCTTGACATGCGAGCTATGTCAATAGTCGAAAGTATCAACATTGAAGCCACCGGGAAAGCTTTATTCGCTACCTATACTGGTCAAACCCTGGGATTTGATCAGGATGGACTTTATAGGTCCATTTCCTGAGTCGAAAGGCTTTAACTACCTTTGGGTAGTAATCTGCAGAATGACCAGTATGGTCCATCTCATTCCGGTGAGGACCACCATGACAGCGTCGGACTTGTCGTGGATCTATCTCAAGGAGATAGTGCGCCTCCATGGATTGCCAAGCTCGATCGTAAGCAATCAAGATGCTAAATTCACTTCCAAATGGTGGAAGGAGCTGCACAAACTGCTAGGAGCAAAGTTGCTCATGTCGACATCGTTTCATCTGCAAATGGATGGTCAAACTGAACGTGCGAATAGAAATATCGCACAAATATTGCAAGCATTTGTACGTCCTGATCAGAAGGACTGGGTGGATAGATGTCCACTCGTGGAATTCGCGATAAATGTGAGTATATCGGAAACCACAGGGTACTCACCCTTTGAACTCAACAATGGCTACATGCCATCCATGATTCGTGAACTCCGTATGGACAAAGCTATTTATGTGGGAGTAAAGCAGTTTGCATGCAATGCGCTAGGGAACTTGGCAGATGCCCATGATGCGATTATAGAATTGCGTGTATGCCAGACCAAACATGCGAATAATTGCAGACGTGATGAACTGGACATCGAGAAAGGGAACCTAGTGTACCTTTCTACAAAGAACTTGAACCTGCTGAAAGGCAGAACGAGCAAGTTGTGTCTGAAGTGTATTGGACCATATAAGGTCCTTGAGGCAGAGCCGAGCACGTCTAACTACATGCCGGAACTACCCCAGGCGCTGCAAGCACGCAGGATAGTGCCCAAGTTTCACGTGTCGCTATTGCAACCGTATATGGCCAGTAGTGATGCGCTATTTCCTAATCGCGCAACTCCGGAGCCATATGACTTTGGAACTGGCAATGACCAGGAGTGGTTCGTAGATGACCTCATAGGTCATCAGTGGACGAAGGGAAGCCTCGAATTCGAGGTGAGGTGGAGCCTAGGTGATACTACCTGGGAACCGCTAGTGAACTGCAAAGACCTTGTAGCAATGGACAGGTACCTAGAGTTGCAGGGCGTGAAACACCCTCAACAGCTAGCAAAACGTGCATAATGCGCGTGTGGTGGTGGAATGTGGACGAAGTCCACTTTGATAGCCGGTGAATAACCAGGTGGCTACTAATTGTGGCTGCTTTTTGTGACTGTTTATGCGACTATGATCGCCGGTGGGAAGCCGGGTGGCATGTATTTGTGGTTGTTTACACCACTAGCGGAGTTGGGAGATTGTTTTATTTTCTTTCTTTTCTCAAGTCCCAATACACGTAGTCTACGTGTCTAGTGAAAATGGCCTATTGGGGGCCGCAAAAGAGTGATCAGAGCCGGCAAGGCTCTAGTGGAGGGGGGAGACCCCCAAATATACAAATGTCAACTCAGAGGCAGCTGCCATATCCGGCGGCAAGCCAGTTTCAGTCAGCGGTGGCCTATCCAGGCCATGATGAGCCACTTCCATATCAGACGCCCCTCCACTCGCAAGAGATGGAGGTCAATGACAAAGGGCACTATGGGCGCCCGGAGGACAGCGTGCAGGATAGTTCCCAAGTTTCATGTGTTGCTATTGTGACCATATATGGCCAGTAGTGATGCGCTCTTCCCTAATCACGCGACTCCAAAGCCGTATGACTTTGGAACTGGCAATGACCAGGAGTGGTTTGTAGATGACCTCATAAGTCATCGGTGGACAAAAGGAAACCTCGAATTCGAGGTAAGGTGGAGCTTAGGTGATACTATCTGGGAACCGCTAGTGAACTGCAAAGACCTTGCAGCGATGGACAGATACCTGGAGTTGCAGGGCGTGAAACACCCTCAACAGCTAGTAAAATGCGCATAACGCGCGTGTGGTGTTGGTGTAACGAAGTTACGAAGGTTAGAGAGCTTAGTGTGCACACACGACACTGAATCAGACCAGATCGGTCTATTGGCAATGTAGTATACACAAAAGTAAGCTGCTTTGTAAGCAGCTGGTAAACTAATTTATATAGTAATGTAAATTAATATTATATTATAATAAATATAATATAATAGTATCTACTGTAAAGTAAGTAAAGCTATGTGGCCAACGCCACATAGTGGACTATGCTACACACCTCCCAATCAGACCGAGCTACGGTCTTGAGATAATACGACGGTCATGCTGTTGGTAAGTCAGGGACGGGGGCAATGGAAGAGTCCCCAGGCTCCCGGAATGGATTGGCAGTCGCGTCGTCCATGTCGTAGTCGAGGAGTTCATCCTTAGGTGCGGGCGCGTAGGAAGTGCCTGAAGGCCCTGCTACTGGCAGGGAATCGTCATAGTCCCGGAGGGGGGACAGTGTGAGATTGGGGTTGATGGTCGACCCCGGGACAGGTGGTTGGGGATCAGGCAGATCCCCGGTGTCAGACGGGTACTGGCACGTCCAGATTTCGTGGGCATGAATGTCTTGCCCGATGAAGAGGTACATCCCCTTGGTGAGCGCGTCGTCGTATGCACGACAACTGTCCTGCTGCTGGAGCATCAGGCGTTGGCGATCGCCAATGGTGGCCTCGCGCCACCCATCCCACTGAGGGATGGACTGGGGTGTACCGTAGTGGTCGAGGCGTTGTAGCCTCTCGTCGTCGATAGCAGCCGCCTCGTTGTAGAGCCGGCTGTCGCTGAAGAATAGATGGGCCAAGTAGGTGACCCCATAAATATACGCGTGGTCAGCCCAGCTGACCAGAATTTGATTGTGAAGAAGGACGCGTAACACGTCCGAAGTGGTGAACACGGAAGCTGACGCTTCCGGGATGTGACCAGAATTTGATTGTGAAGAAGGACGCGTAACACGTCCGAAGTGGTGAACACGGAAGCTGACGCTTCCGGGATGTCCACAGCCCAAACCTCGAAGGTAGAGTTGTCGGCGGGGAGGGGCTCAAAGACTTGCCCCGTGGCCGCCTCGTACTCAGCCACGGCCTCTTTGTAGAGGCCTGGCCTGGCGAAGACGTAGGCCAGGTACTTGTGTACCGTGGCCTTGGAAGGGTGGCTGGCGCTGAGGGCGCGTACAAGCGCAAACCCAAAGAGGCTGCGCCAATGAATGCGCATGGCTCGGTCCATGGCCAGACCGGTCCATACGTTCCCGGACGTCCGTAGAGGAGGGCGTATGAGCCCAGGTAGTCCAAAGCAAATGGTTGCTTTGGATCAGGAGGGGTAAGGCCGACGCCGACGAAGGCAATTTTCCCTCCCTCTTTGCGGCGATAGAGCCGCGACGGCACAATCATTTGCGGGATGTTCTCCCGCTCCTCTGGACTCGTGAAGGGTACCGCGATGGTCCTATACTCGACCTCGTCGAGTAGATGAGACATAGCTCTGTCTCGGGCCGTAGGGTGGCAGTTGAGTGCCACCCGCTTGAATTCGTTGAGCAAAAGGTAGCCCAACTGACGCTGACAAAGTGGCGTAAACTGGTTGTTAACCAGTGCATGAAGTCTTCAGACTTCTTGAGGACTGCGGGGAAACCCGCAAGGTGCCACTTGGTACACCTTACTGTTGTGGGGCGTCACCACGGCGTTGCCCTGTTTATCGTCCTCAAAGGACCTGGCTGCGCGGGCTTCTTGCCCGACGAAGATGGTATTGGTCATTGGCGACCAATAGAATTGGGGAGCTAACCCCGCACCAAAGAATGAGTTTTGGCGCTCAATAGTGTGATCTCGATAGATCACAACACCGAGTGCATCAGGGATGCGCCCGGTTTGGTCCTCAAGGAGGGCAGCTCCTCACTTGGCGCTATCCTGCGCCCGACGTTCCATCTTGGCCCGTCAATTGCTGTTGCACCGTTTGCGTGCCATACATTGTGCCGCCGTCTCGTGCGGCACAGGGGATTCCATACGAGCCTCTTCAGGCTCCTCATACCAATCGTCATCGGAGGGCGGGGATGGCAGCCTCTCCGGCTCTGACTTCTCAGACTGTGGGTCCATTGCCCACACACACCGTGGGAGTCGGGCTGGTAGGCCCTCTACCAGTATAGCAGGTAAAAAGGGGATGTTAGCCCCTGGGGCCCCTTTCGGGGCATCCTCAGGGAAGTGCACGTTGACGTAGGCGCGCCCGGTAAAAAGGGGATGTTAGCCCCTGGGGCCCCTTTCGGGGCATCCTCAGGGAAGTGCACGTTGACGTAGGCGCGCCCCTCTGGTTGCTTACCCCGACGATCCTTTTGGGGTATGGAGGCCTTAGCCTTGGTGGGGCGTGTGCTCACGCCCCTGGAACTCTGCTCTCCAGAGTACATGGTGGAAACCACGGATACTGGTCACAAAGATGCGACCTCAGACACGCCGCTTGCGAGGCGCTGGATAAGCCGGGGGGCGGCTAGAGCAGGGACATCTTCATAGGGAAGGATGTCCCGTCCTAGGCCGGCCTCCCGGCCGGGGGCAGCAACACTTGACTTAATCGAGCGGGAGGGCGCGTCCTCCACTCCTTGCCGACGTGCCCTTTTGCTGGAGTCGGTGTCCCGACTCGGGGGTGTAGTCTGCCACTTACGAGCGGCTGAAAGGGCAAGGAGATCAGTTTTGCGCTGAGCGCGCATATGATCCATGTCGTCCATCATCCGGCAGATGAGGACAACTGCCTCCGCATCGCGGAGGAATGATGACTCTGCAGGTACATCGTACCTGTTATTTCCCAGACGTTGGAGAAGGGTAGCCAGGACTAAGTCCTGGCTGTGAGTGGGCTCGACAGCCCGTGCTTTTCCTTTGTCGCGTCGAGGACGCGACTCTTCTTCCGAGCTGGGCTCGGATTGGTGCGGCATTTCCAGCCGCTGTAGCAAGGAGAGCTTGGCCAAGCTCTCTGTCGGCGCATCAGCCGATGAACTGCCGGGGGGTACGGCATCATTACGGGCACACCACCCATCCCAGGGTAGTGCACTGGGGCCATAAACTGGGGAAAAGGATGTGTCCCCAGTTGCCCTGTTGCCGGTACGGGGGCAAGCTGCCTCCATGCTGACGCTGCTTGGGGGCTGACTAGCCCCCCGTAGGCCTGTTGCTGGGATTGGCCCTCGGTGTGATGTGGCGCATAAGCGCCCGGTACTGGTTGTTGGGGCTGATAGCCGCCCACAGGTGCGTTCTGGGGCATGAAGTTGCCCTGCATGGTTTGAAGTGGCGGATAGCCACTGATCACCGGCTGCTGCGGCAGGTAGCCCGCCGCTGGTGGTTGCTGCTGCTGTGGGAAGCCCACAGCTGGTTGTGATTGTCCCTACTGGGGCGCATTTTGGGTCAGCGGGGGAGCCATCTGCCCCCCTCCTTCAGCCGACGGTAAGACCGACGGCGTACTCTCAAACTGCTGCTGCTGTAGCTGCTGCTGCTGCTGTTCACTCAAGTCCACGGGCATGTTGTCCATGGTTGGGGAAAAAAGCGAAAAAGAAATTTTGCCTTTTAAGACGTGTTTCAGCCACAGCTGCTGACCAACTCAGCCAAGCCGCGATCGGCACTGCCGATCAAATTAAGCGCCGGCACGCTTACTTAATTGATGTGGGCGCTTAACGCCCTTCAACTCCAAATAACGGTCAAGTGCCGCTAGCTTGGAGCAATGGGAGTGTGGCTCCCATGTTGTGTCCCCCAGGGACCATCGTACCTCAAACTCGAGCGTGTTACGCTCAGTCCACCGGTGCCCAATTATGCACTTGACGAACCATTCGTCATCGTCTCGAGCCCCAAAATCATAGGGGCCCGGGGTCGCCCTGTTAGGGAACAGCGCATCATCAGACGCGCTATAAGGTCGCAACAGCGACACATGGAACTTAGGAACGATGCGTCGTTCCTGTAATGCCAGAGGCAGCTCCAACACGTAGTTGGAGGTACTTGGCTCTGCGTCTAGGACGCGGTATGGGCCTACCCATTTCGGGCAGAGTTTACTCGCCCGTCCCTTTGGGAGCCTCAGATTACACGTTGATAGGTATACCAACGCTCCTACAGCTATTGGCGGGTCTGCTCGCCTACGGTGATTGGCGTTTTTTGCCTGGAAGACTCGTGCCTCTATGATGGCGTCATGCGCCGCCACGATGTTCTCCAGGGCCTGCCTGGCGAACTCGACAACTCCATGGTGAGCCACTGTATCAGCACAAACTTCGTGCAGCATGGAGGGCAAGTACCCTCCGTTGAGTTCAAAGGGCGCATACCCTGTGGTATCCGAGATACTCGCGTTAATTGCGAACTCAGTGAGTGGACACCAGTCCACCCAGTCCCGTTGGTCCGGGCGAACAACTGCCCTCAAAATCTGACCTATACTGCGGTTAGCCTGCTCTGTCTGCCCATCCGTTTGAGGATGGAAGGACGTCGACATGAGGAGTCGCACTCCTAGCAGTTTGTGGAGTTCTCTCCACCATTGAGATGTGAACTTTGAGTCACGGTCGCTCACAATGGTGCTAGGCAGCCCATGCAGCCTAACGATCTCCCTCAGGTAGATCCACGACAGCTCCTTAGCCGTCAGCATAGTTTGCACCGGTATGAGGTGCACCATGCTCGTCATGCGACATATGACCACCCAGAGGTAATCAAACCCTCTGGACTCAGGAAAGGGACCTACGAAGTCCATTCTGATTGAATCCCAAGGTTTCACCGGCACGGGTAGCTGGTGTAGCTTCCCGGGAGGGGATCCAGGGGGCAACTTTGCCCTCTGACACGCTGCACATGACGCGCAAAACTTAGTCACTTCTTGGGCCATACGTGGCCACCAATACTATCTCCGGATGTAGCCCAACGTCCGCATGGGCCTGGTCCAAGACCCACGTAACAATGGTTTGCGTATGGGGGAGGCATACCACTGCCACCCCTTGACGGTTCTCCGTCATGATGAGTCCACCAGGCTCATGCCTGAACCGAGGATGGTCGTCAGGATTGGCAATTATCTCAGCGAAAAGAGAATCATCGCCATAGTCCTGCACCACCTTCTGCCGGAAGTCGTCATTGACCAGGCTAGGAGGCTGGGATGAAGGCAATTTGCCTTCGAGCATCTCCGCCAGCGTAACGGGTACATCATGGCGCTCATGCTCCCTAGTGGACGCTGGGTCCACGGCTTCATGCTCCTTGAGCAACTGGGCGGCTACGTCCCGTTCTTCACGCTGCTCTCTGAGGCGAGTGCTTCGCCTCCGTTCATTGTCACGCATAGCGCGTACTTCCAGGACATGCTCCCTGAGCTCCTGGTATCGGTGGAGAGGTAAATCCTCTCCATCAGGGTCTATGCGGCAGTCTGCCTGCACATACTCATGAGGCTCGTGAGCCTCCCCAACTACATCACTCTCAAAGTAGCACGACAAGCAGTCTGCCACTTTGTTGAGTTCACCTTTAACATAGGTGATGTCAAACTGGTATCTTGACATGTAGTCTATCCACCGTCGCTGATGCGGTGACAAGTTCACCTGAGTTTTAAAGAACTCAAGGGCCTTGTGGTCCGTTATGATATGGATGGGGTATCCCATCAGCTTATCCTCCCACTTGAGGAGGGCCTTGAGTATGGCAAGAGTCTCCAGCTCGTGCACCGCATAGTTTTGCTGGGCCGTCGTGAACTTCTTCGACATGAACCCTGCTGGGCGGCATGTCTGCCAGCTGCTTCCCTGGCCGTACATGGCTCCGACGCCTGTCTTGGACGCGTCGCAAATGAGCCATATCGGCTCGTCCCGTCTAGGGTCGATTGGTCGAATCACCGGAGTCTTTGTACAGATCCGTTTGACCATCTCGAAGCACCGCTGATGCAACGGCCTCCAATTGAACGGTGATCTGTTCTGCGTCATGGCCATAAGTGGCCCAGTATAGGCTGTGACATCGGGCAAGAAGCTCGATATGTAGTTGACAAGGCCAACGAATCGTTGGATGTCATTGTAGTTTCGGGGCGTGCGCCACTCCCGAATACGATCGAGCTTGTCCTGATCAGGGTGGATACCCCGCTCGTCTATGACATGCCCTAGGCAGTCTATACTCTGAGCGTAGAGCTCACATTTTTTCCACTTCAAGTACAACTTGTACTTGCGCAGTCATTCAAATACGACTCTGAGGTGCTGCTCATGCTCCTCCATAGTATCCGAGTAGATGAATATGTCATCTAAGTAGACGTGCATGAAACGTCCTATTACGTCTTGGAAGATAGAGGTCATTAGCCTCTGGAAAGTTGCTGGAGCATTGAGTCTCCAATCTGCATTATATTGCTCGTGAATATACCCATGATCGACGCAAATACGGTCTTGGGTACGTCCTTGGTGCGAATGCGCACCTGCTCATAGGCGTCAGTAAGGTCAATCTTTGAGCGATACTTTGCCCGAGCCACGTCTTTCCGGATCACCTCTTGATCTGGTAAAGGAGTCACATCCTTTATGGTATTGTCATTGCGCTGACGCGCATCAAGAGCTGTTCAAAGGGTTCCATCCTTCTTCGGAATGCACAATAATGGTGCAGCTTGAGCGGTGGTGCATGGGGACCACCATTGAGCATTCAAATAGCGATTAGTCTTATCACGTAGTTGCTCCTGGAGGGCGCGCGGACAGCGCGGCAAGTGATACTTATACTGCTTGCTCTCGTCTATGAGATTAATCTCATGGTTCACCTCCCGCCATGGCGGCAGCTCCTCCTTGGTCCCGTTGACCATGTCGGCAAATTCTTCTTGCCATTGCTGACACAACCAAGGAATATCTTCCTCACTAAGGCTTGTCGCCTTCTGCTTCCCCTTCATACGCACCGGGGGAAGTACTTCCACCATCTCTGAGGGTGGCTGAGGCGGCGGTGCATACTGCTCACACATTGCGAGCACCCGATTGACACTGTCATCAGGTATATGGTCTCAGCGGAGCACCCGCTGCCGCTGCCTTATAGGCCACGAGGCTTTTCCCCTCACGTACAAGTGAGTACGCTACGGACACCTCGTCCGAGGCTGGCTGGCGATACGCTGGGTTGATGGTCATCCATCTCTGGCGTTTCTCCGTAGTGCAATGACGTTGCAGACGATTATCAGTGTCGTCTGCCGTAGCTCATTCAGCTGGGATCACTTTCCCATTCACTAGTACCTGACAGTGGTCGAAGTCTAGTATGACTTTGTTACGCCGCATGAATGGCGTTCCCAGTATCATATCATAGCGATCGAAGTTCGCTACATCCATGTATTCCCGGCTACGTGAGCCCGGCGTTTGGACATTCACATTTGTCCCATACTGCACCATGGCTCGGCTCCCTACGGTGCCCAGCTGTAATGCCAATGGCATATCCAACTCCTGCACGGATATTCCGTACACATGGGCAAACTGGGGCGTTATGCCCGATGTAGTACTCCCAGAGTCCCCATAGGGTCCATGCCTTGTGGCCGTCTATGTCCACATACGAGACCAGGCACTCCTTGTCTGCTCGTTTCAATGTAGGGCGCTGCAAAGTGCCCTCTGCACGACGAAGAGTCACCTTCTTCATTCGAACCACGTTATTCCATTCAGGATCATTTGTGGACGGCCAATCTGTCATCGCCGCTAGGCACTCAGAGTCGCTGTCGCGACTGTAATACTCATTGTCGTAGACGTCGTCATATACGTCGACTGTGACGTACTCCTCCCCCTCCACGACCACACTCTTGGGCTCGGCGCCCGATGCCTCCTCTGGGGGCTCCTGGTCGTTTGTGGGGTGCTCTGCCTCAGAATCGGCAGATATGTCTCCATCACTCCCACTCGCGGCTGCAGTATGTGCAGCTCAAAGGTGGGCGCGGGGTGTATACCCCTTCCTCGGGGGTCTCCATCACTCCCACTCGCGGCTGCAGTATGTGCAGCTCAAAGGTGGGCGCGGGGTGTATACCCCTTCCTCGGGGGTCCTGGCTTCGTAGGGCAGTTGGTAGCGTAGTGGCCTGGTTGGCCACATGCGAAACAAGTCCCCGACTGCCCTGGTGGGTTGGCCGGCTTGAAGTCCGGCCTTGGTTTAGGACGTTCTCCGTCCGGCGCCCGCTCTGGGTGTGGGCGGCTCCGCCCTCGGTTTGCAGCAGGGGTTCTGCGTACAACAAACCGCATGTTGCGGTCAAGGTCCAAATCAGTCTTTTTGGCCAGGAAGGTCCCCACATGCTGACCCCATGAGGGTGTCCCACCAGGCGGTAGTTGCCTGGGTCCCCCTTTGTGTCCACTCCGATGTTCGTAGTGGTTAGCAGTCTTCAGAGACTGCTCATACCGGATGGCATATGCCACAAATTCTTCCACATCGTTGACTTCTGGGGACAATCCGTCCTCATGTATCAAATAGCGGCGCATATCTGCTGGAATGCCATCCAAGAACGTTTTGAGCATTGTATACCCGTCCAGGTATACTGCCATGTTCTGGGCATGGTCATTAAGGGTATCATAGAACCCTTGTACTCCCAACTTCTTGGTGTACTTGGCGGACTGGAAGTCCCGCCTTGCATCCTGGAGCGTTGAGGGGTGTACAAATCGATCGTACAGTCCTGTAAGGACTCCTTTGAATATCCAGTCATATTGGACACGGTTGACGTGCAGTACTGCCCGTCGAAACCAACCCATGGCCTAGCGCACAGTGTACGTGGTTTTCAGCCGCTGTTCCTCTGCTCCGGCGTCGTCGTCACTTGACGACTCCATCACCTCCTCTGGAAGCTCTACAACCTCCGGAGCTTCCTCCACTGCTGGTGTGCGCGGAAATTGATCTTCCGCGTGGTATACTTCAGGCCTTGCAGCCTCCTCTGGTACCTCTTCTAAGCGGGCTTCCGCTACTTTAGAAGGCATTGGACCCGCTGTGGACTGCCTGGTCCCACTGCTCCGGCTCGCAGGGAGGGCTCTCCCAGTCCGTACTGACAACTCGGCGTCTCCTGGGGCGCCATAGGCGCCGGTTGACTGTCGGCCGTCCTGCGGGGGTCCTTTGGAAGCCAATCGGCTAGACCGTCGCAGTCCTCCTGGCAGCTGCATAACTGGGGGCGTTAATCCCCCGGGCATCTTGTCCTGGAGGCGTTGCGGACCGTCCTGCTGTGAGCTTTCAGCTCTCTGGGCCTCGCTCTCATTCCCGGCCAGGTCGGCACTCTGACCTCGGTCTCGAGCCTTGGGTCTTACCTGACCCGCATTGGATGCTGACGCATCCTGGGTGTCTGCTGGGTCTCCCCATAGGTCATGGGCATTTCGCCCGCCGTCAGTGGGCGCTGCAGGTATGGGATTACTCATCGATCCCCTGTTTGAAATTTGCACTCATGGGCATTTCGCCCGCCGTCAGTGGGCGCTGCAGGTATGGGATTACTCATCGATCCCCTGTTTGAAATTTGCACAGTGTGGCTGTGCAAGAAGCTCGAGAAGCTGATAGAGTTCTGTCAACGAACTCAACGACAGACGTTGGATGCTAGGCAATAGATCCTAGCTGGCAGATTCAAAGAAATGTAACGAAGTTATGAAGGTTAGAGAGCTTAGTGTGCACACACGACACTGAATCAGACCAGACCGGTCTATTGGCAATGTAGTATACACAAAAGGGTTAGAGAGCTTAGTGTGCACACACGACACTGAATCAGACCAGACCGGTCTATTGGCAATGTAGTATACACAAAAGTAAGCTGCTTTGTAAGCAGCTGGTAAACTAATTTATATAGTAATGTAAATTAATATTATATTATAATAAATATAATATAATAGTATCTACTGTAAAGTAAGTAAAGCTATGTGGCCAACGCCACATAGCGGACTACGCTACAGTTGGAATGTGGACGAAGTCCACTTTGATAGCCGGTGACTAACCGGGTGGCTACTAATTGTGGCTGCTGATTGTGACTGTTTATGCAACTATAATCACCGGTGAGAGGCCGGGTGGCGTGTATTTGTGGTTGTTTACACCACTAGTGGAGTTGGGAGATTGTTTTTTTTTTCTTTCTTTTATCAGTCCCAATACACGTAGTCTACATGTCTAGTGAAAATGGCCTATTGGGGGCCGCAAAAGAGTGATCAGAGCCGGCAAGGCTCTAGTGGAGGGGGGAGACCCCCGAATATACAAATGTCAACTCAGTACCAGAGGCAGCTGCCATATCTGGTGGCAAGCCAGTTTCAGTCAGCGGGCGTGGCCTACCCAGGCTGTGACGAGCCGCTCCCATACCAGACGCCCCTCCACTTGCAAGAGATGGAGGTTGACGACGAAGGGCACTATGGGCGCCCAGAGGACAGCACACGCCATGAGCGCTACTACCAGGAACCGTCGTCATGCTTGGCTGCATCGAATCCGACGTATGCGGGTGCGGTGACGGGGCCACCGTCAGTACCATGGGCGCATCGGCCTGTGGCAGAGTTGTATGAGGAGCCTGCACCACAAGCGCAGAGATTATCAGTGTCAGACGTGCTGTTGGGCAGACTGGAAGCAGCGGGACAGCCAGTTCCTGCGACTGCATCCTTCCTGCAGGACAGTCTGGCCATGATGGTGATGGAGGGGTTGCTCGACCAGATCGAGCTGATGAAGAGGCAGCGCGTCGCAGCACTGGAACAGATCGAACGTGCATCTAAGCGCAAAATCACCACGTCTGAGGAACCGACCGCCGAGGTCAAGAGGGCTAAATATCGGCCCAGTCAACCAGTCAACCCTCCATGGGCAAGGATGCCGTTGGACACGCAATTCGTGTGCCATGAGCAGCCTGCTCAGCCCATTGCATTGTCATCAAGGTTACCCGATTCAGGCCCTCAGGCCTCCTCAGAGTCGCTGGCTGCAGTCAGTGAACCCTTGGCAGGTCTGTCCCTGGGTCAGCGGGAAGCCGCATCATCCCAGGCTCCACCTATGGGGCCCGAAACTGTCACTGTGGTGCCAAGAGCGCCCGTTACCATCATCCCTCACGCTGAGCCTGGAGGGAGAATTCTGGTGCGAAATGCGCCTGCCCCTCCGGCGGCTCAGCCACAACTAGAATCACCCGCCCTGACCAAGTCGGGGCTGTATCATCAGCACCGCGGCCACAAGCCGCCTCTTGATGCCTCTAAATTGGAGGTTATAATCTTCCCTGCTGGCATTCCTGCATGAGCGGGAGAAGTCCAGATGTTGTTTATGCTGCCAGTGTTTGTACTGGCCCCACCAGAACACTACCCCATGGTCATATTGACCCCAGACCCCTGCACGCCGGAGCAGTATGATGGTCTGGTGGCGACCTCAAGAGAGAAGACCGTGCCTGAAAAGGGCAAAGCACCAGTACCATCCTTGTCCGACGAGAGCAACTATGGAGAGTCGAGTTCGGAGCAGGAGGAGGACAGGGAGGGGGGGGAATCGGCCGTGGACCGATTCCAACGAGTATCGCACAATAAGCGCATTGCAAAGAAGAAGGCAATTCATGCCAAGAAGCTAAAGGCCCAGAAGTATAGGGCCGAGGATGAATTCTCGGGGAGGATCCCCAATGGCTTGGGGATGAAGATGTGGGGGCCGCTCGATATTGAGTGAATGAATTCGTGCTTTAGAGGAGCACTCAGCCACTGCACCTATTATTCGTATGCCACAAATACGGTGCTGATGGGAGCTGACGCCAATAGAGCGGCGTCATATCAGTATTCCTCTGGCCAGCATGCCCACATCCCGGGTACAATTGTGTATAAGCACACCCCATGCGGCCTTCCCCACACTCTGCTAGAGCTGGACCAGCTCTATAAATACTACATAAATGTGCACGTCCCGCGTCGTGACAGAATCGTTGCATACATGTTGATCACAAAGCTCCATATGTTTGCACAGTGGACAGTTGAGGCTCTGCATGATCGAACCATGCAGCTCCTGATGAAGGAGCCTTGGTACCAGGACCTCATCAACCCGATGCAAGGTCCTGACGACCTCGCTCTTGTCAAGCGACGACACATTCTGGGGCGCTTTTTGTGCACAAAAGACGATGGCACCACGGCGCTGTGCGTAATGCGTGCTCAGGATACAGCCATACCATTTGACCTAGACCAGCTGGTGCAATACGCGCTGGTCTTTGGTCGACCCGGGTTGGAAAATACCTATCAAGGCATCGCGGTGGATCACGCCTACCGCATGCACTGGCGGACCCTCTTCAGGTTTGCCTTATGTCGAGCTCTATGCGCTAACAGCGCAGCCAAGCCTGTGATTGTGCGGCGCATGACCCTCGTCGTGGCCCGTCCAGGGCTTTATCGAGAGGCAATTGCCTCGTATGATGCCATGTTCCCTGAGCAGCCATTTGAGCCCCAACATGGGCCACAGCTCGAGATTTACCAAGTTCACGTGCCCGATGACCAGGCACAGAACTTCTCAGACAACGACACGCTATGCGTCTTATTGCACAATCGGATACCTGCTGACTGGGTGGACCACACGTATACCTACGGTGTGGTCTTCCTGGAACAGCAGTTCCATGCCCCCACAATGTCTATGGACATCTTTTGCCAAATCAACGACAAGCGCATGGAGCGCTTGAACGAATATGGTACCCCCCCCTGCAATTCCACAATGGGATGGATGGCAGGAGATGACCGAAGACGATCATTATCGTCTTATGTTCAAGCACGACGAGGAGAGTCGTCTTCCTGAGAACCCCGAGGCCAATGGCCTCTACTACCTCATCGGCATGGACCCGAACCAGGTCCACCTTCTAAAGCACCCAGCAGTGCATAACATGCCTGCAGCCGACGCAGACCCAAGCTGGGTCAATCTCATACCATGCACGGCGGTGCATGGTATGCTACCCACCAATGTTTCAGCGATTAACGTGGCACTAACTGATTCTATGGTGGTAGACACGCCTGTAGTTGAGGGGCCTATCACCCCACCGAGGACGGAATCGGCACCTCCCCCTCCCGCGATTAATGTCGCACTGGAGGAGGAGTCAATGGTGACTGAGACGGGCACTGGTGCGGGGGCATCGTCAGACGGGTCTTAGACCCATAATTTGTTATGTAGGTACTTCTGAGTAGTTCACTCCAACCATTCCAGCTGATACGCACTCTAGAGTCGCATGTATATACAGCGGACCCAGAGGAGGGGTCACTCTCTTTTTGTTTTCTTTATTTGTTTATATATAAACATGTTCTATCTACTGCTGGCACAACCTGCGCTCTTGTCTGATAAGGACTGCTTCCTATTGTGTCCAGCAGACACATCTACACTGCGCATAAATGCTAATGCCTTGCAGCCACGCAATACACGTGTTATTCATCTGTTGTTTGCACTATCGTGCATCCTTTATCTTGCTCTACCTCCCTTCCTAAAGACCGAGTATTTGGTCTCATTGGGGGGTATGTAACGGAGTCATCCATGTTACAAGCGTCAGCGACGCTATAATCGTTTAATAGAGTATTACATAAGATAACATCTTGTTTTCACTCTAAGTACTAGTCAAATCTGATACTGTGGTCTGATTTAGCACTTGTGTGATACACACAAGATAGTTCTAACTTGTAACTCAGGTTACATGCAAGCTGCAAGCACAGTGTGAGATGACTAAGTAAGTTCTATGGGTTCTAGGTGAAGTGAATAGTAACGTACCTGCAAGCGCAGTGTGAGACGACAGGTTCATCTTGGCTGCGCTCGCCGGTTTATATTAGGTGTGGAACAATGGTAGTAAGTAGGTCAAAGAGAGAGATAAGATAAGATGTGATATGTGAAGAGTAAGAGTCACCGGCCTACATTCAGGTGTGGAACAATGGCGGTGAGTAAGGGTTGAGGAGAATAGATGAGATAGGGTGTGATATGTGAAGAGTGAAGTAGATAAGAATGGGCATACAAATTAACCCCGGGCAACCACACTCTACACTTGCCCGATCCATCACAATCAGTGGCTGTGAGGCCGCGGCTCAGGCCCACGGCCCAGGCTTTTCAAAATTCAAAGTTGAGCTTCAGGCTCTCCCAAGCTTTGAAGAAAGCCCGGCCTGGCCCGGCCTATATGGGCTCAGCTCAGCTTGGCCTGTGGCCTCAAGCCCAAGCCGGCACATCACTAGTCACTCCACCTGCAGACGCTATCCAGTCTGGTGAAACTGCGGTCGCCGGTCAGTCTTTTTCTGGCATATATGATCACAGCCTGACCTCCATAAAAATAAACTTAGAATATGTCCAAGCTTGTAATCGGGCTGGCATAGTTCTCCCCGCGACCACGCTCAGTGGAGCAGTCCCTGAGACATCAACGTTTGCTGGAAATTCATTCACCTCTGTCGACCCAGGAGCGTTGACCTCGGCAACCAGTGCTAGGAACGTCCAAATCCCAACACCCTCGTCTAATGCTGTTAATCCTTTGCAAACAAAATCAGCTGGTGGAATTGGAGGGGTCAAGGGCGGAAATAAGAATAGTGCGTCTCGAAGACGAGGGAGGGAAACTGCTGGCAGGGCTGTGGTGGCGGCTGCAGCTGCCGCATTGACGATTTTCTTCTAAGTGCATCAATCTTCGCGATACAATGTCATGAAAAGGCTACTGGGTAATCCTGCTCGTATCTATTCTGTATAGGTATACGAACTCTTTCTTACAGACTAATCGAACAACCAATGAACTTGTTTCGTCACGCATAAGTACTAGGAAAGGGTTACATTGCAAGCAGGTCGGAAAGGAAATGACAATTACAACAATGAAGGAACCAATTAGGTTTATATGTGACGAAAAATCATAACAGGACAACTATCCCGGCACTACTCAAAAACTTCTTCCATTACCACCCATACCCATAATCACGATCATTATCCCACCCATACCCTCCACCATACCGACGGCCTCCTTTATACCCCCACCTATCCCCACCCCACTGGTTTTTATGGTATCCATATCCATATCCACGATCCTTCCTGCCCCACCACTTGCGAGTATACCCTTCATCATACCTATCATCGTCCCAGTCGTTATATCTCCACCCTGTCGAAGAAAAATGACGTCTAACTGCGGAGAATGATTTCAGTTCAAGATAATATATGACTCGTTTATGACGTGCGTTCCACTTACTATATATTTCGTTCTATTTCATTACATTTGAAAAATTCCATAAAGTTCAAAATGTTTCACTTTATGATATAAAGCAGAAACGATCACCTGAAGTTCGAACTATCTCATACTTCGAACTTCAGATAAAATTGTGCTATATTACTACCAAAATATACATTGTTCCACAATATGCTGCGACACACCCACCACGACGATAATGCTAATTTTCCTCATGTGGGACGGATTGAACTCTGTGCGGGGGGTTCCACCCGAGCTTCGGTTTGTTCTGATGCAAAACCTGCGGCTGCTCCATGGCGTGTGGTTCATTGTGGTCGGTTGAGCGCTTCGCAAGGAGATTAGTATCCTGTCGCAACACGGAAGGGAGAGAGGTAACCTCGCTCATGTGATCCGAGGCAAAGGCCTTGAGATGAGGTGCGGCGAACGCCGTCTGGAAGAAGATGACGGTCACTGTGATGGTGTTGAATTTCATGGTGCAAGTGAGTCAATGTGAGGCTGAGTGTGCGATTTTGTGGTGTGGTGTGTCCAATCCGAAGAGAAGGGATTGGAATGCTGCAGCTCATCCCGCATCCTGGGGGTATTTATGCAATTTTCTTTGGATAGAGGGGCTACGTTCGTATTTGGGAAGCGCCACATTGCTTTTAGGAGAACATCCTTTTTCAGAGAGGTGGGGCGCAGGTGACCCACGTTTGAATAAAAAAGGAGGTTTCGTCAAAGTATAGATGAGACGTGTAATCGGTGACGTCCATGCGATCAGTCCTATCATTGCGTATTGCGTATAAGTCAAGAAATATATCGTATTCTTTTAGCGGTACACTAAGCCTAATTGGGTGTTGAGTCACGTGAACCAGGCAAACCAAGGGGTGGCGGCATCGGTGAATAGGAAACCCGTTGTCTCACTGAGGGAATGTCCTTGTTAAGCACAATAGAACTCAGTCGGTGTGTTAACAACTATATTGGTATAACTACCTGTTAAGCACAATAGAACTAATGTATATGAGTATTGGTACGATGTCAAGAAAATCAAGAAAATCACCAAGTATATTCCGATTTCTGATTCATTCTAATTTCGTCGACTTCTCCTTATTCAAATTCTCATTCTCCTTTTTCTCCTTTTCCTTTTCTTATCTCGTCATACATGACCTCATAGACTGATTCAGTTTCCTATTCTTTATCGCTCCTTATTACTTCTCCTTTACATAACTACATATAAAAACTCTGTCTTCGTTACAAGTCTCTAGGCAATCAACACAGTTGTTTCGTCTCAAATCTCAGTCATCCTAAGTTCTATCTCGAAACTCTGAATCTAAATCTGCTTATTTTATTTAAACGCTCTAGTTATTATCTGCGCTCTGACATACGAGTAGGTAATTGGTATATGCTCACCTCAGTCGGTGTGTTAACGACTGAGGTGTTCCGTGTTCCGAAGACCGACATATCACTACTCAACTGTATAGTTTCATTTCCTAATTCGAACTTTCCCTCTGCGGCGGCGGCGCTGGGTCACGTGGTTCGATGCGCCCCGCGATCCATCTCCAACAGTCCTCGATAGTCGGTCGTTCCCTGGAGTCAGAGCACGAGTAGAGATAACAAGAGGAGATACCTGCCGCGTGATAGTTTCCTCCTAGGGTACGAAAGTCGAATGGAGAGAATAGAATTCGTTTCAGCGAAAAGAGCCAGAGTGTGATTAAGGATCAAAGACGATGTCGCTCGTCGTGCCGACCATTTCCATCTGTCAAGTCCGTTTTCCTACCACAGATCTGTTTCGGTCACCATTTCTTTTGAGGAGAGAACTCTTGGACATTACGTTGAGACTACATACTACAACGTATATATTCCGACGAACAGGAGCTGATATCCTCTCTCCTCCGTTTCTTGTACATTACCAACATGGTTTCATTACCAAGCCCTCGTGAAGTTTAACGCCTTGTCGCCAGCACAAAATTTCGTACTCGCCGATAACAACTTCAGCCCCTCCGGATGAAACACAACAAGCACCTAAGTGTTCGCCCGTCTTGCCAGGAACTTTGACTCCATTTACCAATGCAAGACCATGATACAATGTCGCGTCGTTTACGTCATATCCGCCTTCGACAGGGCATCTCTCCGAAGGTATTTTACCGTTCGAGGTATGAACCCACTCCATCGTCTGTGGATCGAAGGGGAGAAGATCAACCTCTTCATGCTCCGGGCGCTCCTTGCCACCATAAGCGACCGAGGCAAAAGGCTGGAGATGAGGTCCGATCTTACAGGGGTGGAGCGAGTTCTTGAAGAAGGCAGAGCCGACGAAGAGGGGTGAACCATCGGAATCATAAGATACGGGCGAGCCAGTGACTGCAGCGTCAGGGAAAGGAGATGTTGTCGTCAGAGTTACACGATGACCACGTGGCGGCGCATAAGCTGCATGGTGGGTGCGGGACTGAGAGACAGATGGGGAATTGGGAGCGGCATTCTGGACAGGAGCATCTTCAGTACTCGGGAAAGGAGGGGGAGTCGCAGGGGGAGTGCCGTGAGCGCCCATATAGTCCGCGGGAGAATAGAATTCGTTTCTGCGAGAGGAGCCAAAATGTGGTTGAGGGTGTATCATGAAGCCATGCATAACTGTCTTCATCACATAATCAATAACACTTTAAGAGTAATCTTATGGTTACCTGACAGTATAAAGCTGCGCAAGGCAGACAGCAGACATATCCAGGCATATTCCAAAGCATCCAAGTTCAGTGACTTGGAAGACTCAGCAATAGATGTATATACCCATCTTGCTATGTGTTTATACAGCAGAGACCATATGGAAAGAAACCAAATTTTTATTCTGCAAGCAGGGTAGGGCATCACAACGGTATATGTCATACATTGTATAGAAGCTTGCTTTATGCCATACTATACATGTTCAGTGGAGTCCACTATACTGGAGCGGAGCAGTGTCCACAGTGCTGTAGAATACAGAGCTGTAGACATGTCACAATGTGCTATATGACATGATCCAGTGGAGTGATAAAAGGCAGGCACACACATGCCATGCAGGCCCAGCAGATGCCAGCGGACACTAGCAGACATCAACGTGCATCAGCGGCTGCAAGCAAGCATCAGCCCACGAGTGAAAATCTCCTCCATTGGCGGACGTCATGGCATCAATAAACACTCCTCAACTTTCCTTCCCTCTCCTTTCCTCCCCGCAATAACTTGAGGCTGTGCATCTCCCATTCCCTCCTTTTTCCACCCTCAACACCAGCATACATCCATAAAAGAGCCCTGCAGACCTATGCAGGCCTATGCAAGCCACTAGTGAACATCTATGCAAACGTATGTCAATGGACTTAAACTTATGCGGGCCCACACAGGCCTGCACAGGGCACCAGCAGACATCTGCAGAGGCCTACGCAGGTCCATGGAATGGAGGCTGGTTGGACTAAAAAAAAAAGGCAACTCTGATCTCCTTATGCCTGTGGGGGGGAATCAAACTCCTGGCCTTGGGGAAGCTTCCAGCACCAGAATGCACATTTAACTGTTGCACCACAGGTCTGTTACTAACAGATAGATTCAAAGGTTGGATAACATAATGAACAAACACCCACCTACATTTCTGCAGGTCCCCATATAGATTTTTTAAGATGGAAGGAGGGGTGGCATACATCTCAAAAGAGGTTTCATGGCTTGCAAGGGGCATTGGTATCATCTGCCATTAGCTAGCATCTGTCAGAGTTTGTTGGCAGCCATTGTGACCTGCTGGCATCCATCAGCATCCATTATTATCTGTTGTACATCTATTGAGCCAGCTAATATCAGTGGTGCAACCAGTCCCAGTCGTTCAGTGGAATATTTATTTATTGATATTCAATATTGTGTACAGCAGCAGGTTCTACTCCTACTCCACCTTAATGGGGTCTAATGGTGACAATGAAATATTGATAGGTTGATATTTCATATCATTTCAGTACACATGACACTAGTCATGTGCAATGGAATGAACAGATGTGCAAAGTCGTCCACCTTATGCCACTGCAGAAATCTTTGGAGTTTTGAATGAATCAAATTCATGATGCTAGCAGACATCAGCGGCCTGCTACTCTAATATGTACTAGCAGGAGTCAAACTTGCCTTTTGTGCAAAATATGAAATATTAATTTATCAATCTTTCATTGTACCACAGGCACTTACTAGAAGTCAGAATAGTGTTCATGTAGTGTACAAATGGACCCATACAGAATTTGAATGATGCTAGCAGACATCAGCGGCATGCTGCTATTATATAATGTGTGCTAGCAGAATTCAAACCTGCCTCTTGTCCAGAATATGAAATATGAATATATCAATATTCCATTTGACTACAGGTGCTTACCAAAAGTCAGTATGGTGTACATATAGTGCAAAAATGCAGCAGTATAAAAAGACATGAAAAAATTAAAATTACAACCTTGCTTTGTTTATCATACTGTGTAGTAAATAACAATTAGTAAAATGCTAAACTCACAAAGTTGAGTCATGTCTAATGTGCACTAGTGGGAGTTGAACTTGCCTCTTGTGCACAATATGAAATATCAATGTGTCAATATTCCATTGTACTACAGGCACTTGCTATAGGTCAGTACAATATACATGTAGAGCAAAAATGCACCCGTATAAAAACACACCATTAGACCCCATTAAGGTGGAGTAGAAGGAGTAGAATCTGCCACTGTACACAATATTGAATCTCAATAAACAAATATTCCACTGAATGACTAAGACTGGTTGTACAGGTCAGGATGGTGTTCATATAGTGCAAAAACAGACCCATACAGAATTTGAATGTTATCAATTTTTACTTATAGTAAATTGACAGAGGGTGAAAGGGGTCTGCTGGAGTGGTATCCTGTACATACATAGATCAAAGAATTTACTGCAACTGGTGCATCTGTATTGAATTGACAATATTAGACTGATAATTTTTAATTATATACAGAATATTAGACTAATATTCATTTACACTATAGCACTATACAATAAGGATCCATGGTCTAGTAGAATATTATCCATCAGTATTCATTCTGTCTGGCAGTAGATGGGTTCGATTCCATGTAGTGCATTGATATCAAACTGTCTAGAATTTTTGACCTGCTTAGCTAATTGTTATTTACTAAACTGTAAGATAAACAAGGTTTGTCAAGCAATAAATCAAACTTCTTTTGTAATTTAATCAGGGTCACATTGATATCTATTTTCAGAACTTGCTTTGTATAAAGTTCTTGTCTGTTTCTTTAATCCTCTATCTGCCATGTCTAATCAAGAACTCCACCAACAGGTCGTTAACATAGATGTTTGAGTATTGTACCTTGCTTGCAGAGAAGACCTGTGTCAACTCAAAAGACAGCTGAAGGATCTGGTAAGATGCAAGCACTCCTGCTTAATAGATATGCACTAACAGTTGTCCTGTAGATTGACATGTGGCTAATGATCAGCCAGGTCCAGGATGACAAGAAACTCCTCCTTGATGCCAGAAGAAGTTTCATCAACAAAGTTATCCCACTACTCTAGAGCACACTTTCTGATGAGAATATGACCAGGTGGTTGAAAGACGTTGTGAAGAAATAGTCCCAGAGGAGCAGAAGAGGCAAAGAGCGACCTGATCCGTTGACCAAGGCCAGTCTGTTGACAGCACTGGCATGAGACCAGATAGGTTATGGGCCAGCAGCAGGAGATTTGTCTAGTCTGTCACCAATTCCAAAGAAGAGAAAACGACCAAGTCCTCTGGTGGCAGAAGTTTCATTTGGTCTATCACCAACCTCCAAGAAGCAAAAATGGGTGATTTACATTGGTAACTGTCCACCTCCTGGTGGACATCCAATACTGGAGGAGCAGGAGGACAAGAATGAGGATAAGGATGAAGAGGAAGAGGAAGAACAAGAAGGCAGGATACCAAAGAGGGAGATTACCAGTGGGATGCTGTTGGGCAGGTATCTGAGGACAGCACCTTGTTGCGAGGGTCAGCACATCAAACCCTCTTGCCAATATTGCACAAGTAAGTGGCTACAGTATGTCAGGACAAAAGGTGGCACTACATGCAATCCCTGCCAGCTCATTCGCAAACAAACATGCAGCCTGACAATTGTCAAGAAAACCATCAAGCCTGGCAACAAGGGAAAGGGGAAAAAACTACTGAGAAAGAAGTCAGTGAGGATTATTAAGAGTGATGACGGTATGAAACTCTTTTCCTGCTCAAATAGCTAACCAATAGTTAGCAGATGAACCAGCCAGTCCAATCGCAGGACCATCAAAACTGTCAATCTGTCCATCCCAACCATTGACCTCCAACTGCCTAGTAGATCCTCTTCTGGTCAAGAGAAAAAGGCAAGGAGCGGGCAATGGAGTCTAGTCACAGTGAGGAAATTGTGGCTGGTGTGATGGCAGGGGTAGAGAGCTATTTGGACAGGATAGAGAATGGGTTCCAGGAAGCATTGCAGAATGTTGGGGAGCAGGTGCAGGACAGGTTTGTCATGGCTGAGGAGAGCTGGTTACCACGTATCAAGAACTTCTTCCATTGCTAACAAACTCAAGTTGACATGCTCAGTGGCTGCATAGAAACCCTGCAAACCAATGTTTCTCTTGTGGGTAAGATACTTGAAGACCATGACAGACAAATCTGCCAGACAGAAAAGCAGATCCACAATATTTGGGGTATGATTGACACTTTGCAGAGTTGACTTCACATCTTCACCCGTCCCTCCAGTCTGTTAGCTCAGGATGATGTGGCAGTGCATCCAACAGGGCACAGTGGACTTGGACCCATCATTGAAGAGGAAGAAATCACTCCTGACCCCACTGCTGACCAATCTCCTGCCACTAATGACATATTCATTCCTACTGGTGACACCTCTGTCCTCGCCACTGACCAATCCTAACATGCTACTGACTTATCTGCTCTCACTGTCGCTCTATCCCTGCTTCAACAAACATCCTCAGAGATGTCTCCTGCATGAACATCTCCATCACCCCTCAACCATCTTCCATCTCTCCACCAGTTCCTGCTGAGGACTCTCTCCCTGGCCCAAGAGGACAGGCTCGCAGCAACTTCCAAAGTAGTTAGCTGCCAATGCAACAGACCTGATCATCCAGTCAGCTTACTGAGAGATAGAAGGCAACAGAAGACAAGTGAAAATAGACAATTTAAGATGGACAGCTTATTATTGCATTGCTTTTTTTTGCTATGACAGACATTGCTATATTTTTGTAGTACTATAGTTTACAAAAATGTAATGTAACATTCCCCCCTTCCCCACATCAATGACGGTGGACTAGTCAAATGACCTTAGTATGGCTGTTACTCCTTTTTCTGATGTAGACATATCAATGTATTGAGCTACATCCTCCTGTAACATTTGTGCTTGAGACTTGCGGGGTCACTTGGAATTTGTTGACAATTAGTTAGGCAATGATATGACGCTTGTAAGGGCGACCTCTAGAGGCTGTGGCTCAGTCACACAGAGGGCAGAGGGAGATCCAAAGTGTATTAGAATATATACTGACAATATCAAGGTAGCTACTCACCTGGCAGAGGGAGATCCAAAGAGAACAAGTCTAGGGATTTCCTATGCCAGGTTGGATGCTTCTGGGGCCTCTGAAGCATGGGAAACAACTGTACAATACAACAAAACCTTAAAAACTCGAAAATTGCCTACACAAACATTTGTACAAATAAGGGGAAAACTCTGGCTTATATAAGCGGTCTGGAAGCGGTGCTGAGTGGGCCTACACTTGTCTGAATGGTGGCTAAAGAACCAGAGCATCTCAAGGGCTGAGAGGTCTGGAAGCGGTGCTGAGTGGGCCTACACTTGTCTGAATGGTGGCTAAAGAACCAGAGCATCTCAAGGGCTGAGAGTAGTACTAACAGATAGTGTTGAAAGAATAGAAACAGTAAAATGAAATAATGTCAGAAGAATAAGAGAATGAATAGAAGGAGAGTGAAGAGATAAGGAGTGAGAAAAGGAAGAAATGAGGAGTCCCCTGACAGCAATTCCATAAGGTGGCAAGGACCTACAAGGACTAATTTTTTATGTTAAACTTTACAGCCTCATTGAACTATCTTTGTGAGCCATATACAAATGTATAAAACATTTTAGCTTCTTTATTAGTGCAATATCTAGACATCTATCACTATTCACAAAGTTTTCAGATGTAATACTACTCTCTGTCAGTACCCCAAGCAACTAATCTGACATGCCCCTCACAACCTTAACTTAGATTTTTATATTAGACCATGATTGATGTGACAATGTGAAAAGGTACCATGAACACATTGTCAAGGCTGGCATAGTCAAAAGACTGCTTTGTTGAACTCTCATACTTATAGAGACACTCATAAATACTGCACCCTCAGTTCTTTTTATGTGTTCTGAGAGTGTGTCATCTCATAGAGCAACAATATACAAAGACACTAATACAATATCTAGATATAATTACTTACATCTTGTCTGTCTAGGTATATACAATAAAGTTTTGTTTACATGTTCTGAGGATATAATTCTGAGAACTACTTCAGTAAATCAAGGTTTTACTACCTGCTTTGGCATGCATTTTGTCCTTAAAATTTGTACTCCTCACATAACCTCAGCCATTGCCATGCCTCTTTTCTTTTGGCTATTTTTACTGGCTATTTCTACTGGCTATTACTACTATGTCTGCTAAGTAATTAATTAATTTTTTTATGTTGAAAGATCATACTTTTTATTTTTTATATTATTGTTTTTTTCTTTTACTAATTTCTTTTACTAAGTTGAGAGATTCTGTTTTTCTTGAATATATGCATATGTTTTTTTTTTAAATATATGTAATTTGTTTTATATTGTTAAATGCTTTGTTATTATTGTAATTGAAGAAGCATGTATAAAAATTGTACAATTATGTGATAATTATTTTGCTCTAGCAGTCATTATTTTGTTTTCTTCATTTATTTTCATCCTTGAAAATTAGACCACATTGTCTTTGGTATTCATAAAACTTTTTGAATTATTTTTTCTGTAAGCTTGTATAGATCCAGTTTTCTGTCTAATAGAATGTGCTTATATAAGCTGTTGCTTCTGTAATGATTTATTGCTTGATCAATCTGTTCTGAAATTGCATTTTGACATATTGATTGAGTTTATAAATTTGGTTTCTTTCAGCATTTTATACCTAGTTGTCAATCTATAACTCTTTTTATTTATGTATTTTTAAAGAATCAACTGTTATAATTTCAAATCTCCTAACTATATTAACTGATACACTTGATATATTATTGGAGGAGCCATTAGAAACTAAAAAACTTTGATTAATCATCTTGGATATAAATTATATCTTGTGCTTATATAGCACCAAAAAATACCTACAAGAAGAAGGTTCATTTCTCATTTTTGGCATAGTTTGTTGTAGTACTCAAATTAACTCTGTTTACAGGCTATAAATGTGAAGCTACAATTGCAGAGAGATACATCTGGTTTCTATATAGAAGTTATATTGATGTCAATATCTTCTATGCCTACAAAAACAATATGAAAACTCAAGGCTTTGAAGTCAAGTCTCTATGTTTTATTTGTCAACTTATCAATACATATCATGCCATCCAATTCTTGGATTTATGTTGATAGACACTAATATATATGATCAACTTCTTCAATCATTGAGAAACCCCTCCCTTCAAACTCACTTAAAAGCTCAACTCATTTAAATTTAATCTCAAGTTTCATATAAATAGTAGCCAGAATTTCTCTCTCTGCTTCAGTAATTGTACTAGTTTCTTTTTGACTATTCAATCTTATAGACAGTCATTGACAAAACTCTACTGTAGACCTTGGTATTGCTGTGCACTGCAGCAGCCCATCCCTATTGATATACAATGCGCTTCTTGATCTCATTCCAAAGCTCAAAGCTCAATGAAATGCTTGACAATGTCTAAAACTACAGGTCCAAGGAGCGTCATATGAACCTACATCCATTCATAATCAATATATACAGACGAAAAGTGGTAAAAGAAAGTATGGCATCCTTGTTGTTACAAAATCGACGACGTATTGCTCGCATAGTTATACACCTCCTTGAAATCCATCACCCGCACGTTATTGTAATCCCACTCAGGGAAAAGTGCACGCGAAACCAGTTGGGTGAACGTCCGCAAGATGGTGAGTGTGTCTCTCCCAGCGTTCAAAGTGCATCGAGCCCGCCAATGGAAAGAAAATAGTTATCGACGACAAGAACTTGGAAAAGCCAAAGTCTCAACCCAACGGAATGGAAAATGGATCAAAAGAGCATACCTCCTTGTCGTGGGACCAAGATTTGACTTTGTCCTGGAACCAATGCAGGTGAAGGTATGGCAGATTTTTCCCGACGTGTTCTATGCTTCCACATCTATTGTTAGGTTCACGAATTTAATGTCGTGAACTCATCGCCATAGTTTGCGTAACCCTACAGCGAGCAATGTGAACAAGAAAACTCTATTTTGCAGATATTGAGCGCATACATACCTCCGTGTAGAACATGACATGGATTTTAACATGTACTTTGTTAGCCTTTCGCTTCCAGATTCTGTCCATTCTGGATAATAGTATAACTCAGGGGTAAGCCACCAGTCCTGTACTGGATAAGATTAGTTAGGGATGGGTAACATATAGTCGTGCCCATCAATTGTTCAGTTTTTGATACATAAAACGTCGAGTATAAGTGTACCATATGATGTCAGAGAAGCTGTTGAGCAATTGAACCCTGGCATCTCTCAGACTGGACAAAACTGATGGCAATTGATTCTTTGATTGATAAGATTTTTATAACAACGTGTTTCATCATCCCTTGAACTCAACTAGTTGGCAGTATGGAAGAAACACAATAATAGAGCTTCAAATTGAATCTGATCTGGATAGACCAGGATCGGTCATTACGTCCACAGCATCATTATGATTCAAAGTGTTTGATTCAACCGTTGAGATGCATCTCTGTCATATCGATTGATTTGAATTAACTATAAACCCATGTTGATTCAGAGAGCAAAAACCAAGTTCCCATCCTCTATCACTGTCTCAAACAGTGGCTTATTTCATAGTTTCCTATCTGCACTAATTATGACTCCTGATGAACGGAAAATCCTCCAAGGCATTGGACAGAGTCTACTTGTGGACCGGATTTCTAACATAACTGAAGCTTTTTTATATGGTATCCTCTCTCTCTATGTCAGAACCAGATGCTGACTTCCTTAAAGGTTTGCTTACACCAATCGCGATTGTTACTGCCTGCCAGTGCGATGGCTTTTGATAGAAACCCGTATACTAAACCTGGGGCTGATCTTTTATGTCAAACAGGCATCCAAAACAAACCTGGCTCTCTAAATGCCAAGTGACACTTATCTGGTTTGGTATTATTGCATCTACCACCAATCTTTTGTTGGAGATTTGGACTTCAATTATTCAATATCAAGTCTTTCAAGGCAACATTATACCTCTTTCCCAACGTCTCCAAGATGTCAGTGCCTCTACTGCGAATTGGGATGTATCCATAATGTGGCTTGAAGCCATCTCTGTCAGTCTATATTGAAACAAATTCCAAATATCTGCAGCTGAACTGGCTTAGCCAATCATTAATGATGCCTTCATCATCTGGCGTGCATGGGTCGTCTTCCAAAAACGACGTTGGATACTACGTCTTTCTATCATACTATTCCTGGGTGCTCTTGGTGTGTCACATCTGTAATGAATATGCAATATAAGTTGATAACATATACAGTTTTCACACTTGTCGTTCTATCAATGTTCTCAGACCCTGACGTCTTGTTCACAGCTGAAGAATCTAACAATACAGCTTTTGATATTCTAAGTGACACAAGCATCATTTTTTCATTCTTGGTCAACTTTGTTGCAACATCCCTTATTGGTTGGACACTATGGTATGCTATTCTTTGTGTAATATCCGCCTGATTACTATGAGTTGATGCAATGTCCAGGAATTATAAGACATTCTTACGAAAAAACGTCGATAGCCAACAGCGTCAATCATTCAAACTATGGCACATCCTAGGTCTCTTGGTAGATGCCGGAGCATTATATGCTGTTTTGCAGGTTGGGCTTTCAAGATAATCTGACTATGACATTGTTAACGACTGGGATAAATAGCTCCTGATGATTGTGATGTCTTTTGCATTTAGCCCCAATGAAATCTCTGAAGACATTGCCTTTACTCTATTTCAAGGTGTTTATTTTTCCATCTCAGTATGTGTCATCTTTGCCTATGAACTTGAATATGCTGATCTTCTGCAGTTTGTTTACCCGGCATTGACAATTGCCCTTGTCCGCGGCCCATTTTCAATTGCAGGCATACACGAGACTGTACAATCAGTCCAAATATCTGCGCCTGGTGTCTGATCGCAGCGATGCCATACCGACTCACTTCTACTAGAATCTTACAGTCTCTCTCCATCTCCTTCATTAGAGACTTTGTCATCCTTTACCTGGACTTCATGACCTTCCTGCCCGAACATTTATCTATTTCATTGAGAGCGTGTATTTATTCGGTGTCGAACATTACATGATTATCCTCACTCCACCTGCGAGTCTTGAATTCTTGTGTTCCGCACCTTCTCAATGCGGCGCGATTGCTTCAATGGGTCTGCGTTCAGCTTCGAATTGACGGGCTATTCCATATCCTCACGAAGAAATTTATGACCAACGAAAGCTTTCCGAAGGAACAAAACACGAGCCACACAATTCGTCAAGTCTAGACAGAAAATAAACATTGAATCGTGCATTTCACCTCTCACCAACATCTCTATAAAGCATTACTGCCTATATATAAATGGGCAACGTAGGGTTCAAGCCCCTCCACTCAGGTCCAGTAACGAAATCCTTCTCGTCAATGAGGAAATCCTAGCATCACACGCCTCGTCAGAAAAAGTGTCAACATACCACTAACAAAATAAACAAACCAATGGACATTCTACAAGCGCACCACGCACACCCACAAGGCGGCTTTCAACGCGCTGAGGGTCTACACCCGGAACTACATGCCCAGTCTACACCTTCGGCACATAATTCTACAACGAAAAAAAAGAATCACAACTTGTCAATATCAAAACCGCATGATCAAACAACGTACATCATAAGCAGCCCTCGTTGTCCTCGACAACCAAGCAGATCTCCGAATCTCCATCGCCCTGTAATGCCGTCAACATCATGGATCTTTGGTTCATAATATACCTTACCTTCTGGCTACGATCATTGATATTCGCTGACCCCATCTGAAACAAGAAATAAACTCATATGAGCCAGATATCAGACAAATGCACATACAATAACTTTGTAGTCATCAACAATCATAACCTTTGAATGAATATAAAGCAGCTAAATCAGTGATAATCAAGAGATCAAGAGAGAGAGAAAAGACATCACATACACATTCAACTCCTCCTCCTCAGTCCCAAACCATTTCTCTTCTACCAACTCTGTGCGATACCACAACATATGCTGCGAAACCATATCCGACACCTCCTGATCCCCTCTCAGACCCTCCGCGCCACTCTCAAACTTCCTCACAATCTCCCGTGCTTCCTCAGCCGACTCTGGGATCCGCACCGTCTCAGTCCTAACGGGTGTTTTCTCAGATTGAACTATAGCTTCACTCGTAGGCTCCGGTATTTCATTTCCTTGTGTGTGCTCACGGGGCCTTGCCCGATCCAATGGCACGCAATCGCTACTTGCGCCTCGTGGAATTTGACACCCAAGTTTTACTCAACCTTGGAGATGAACAAATCTATGACGGACACAAATGTCACCGTTGAAGTCGGCAACAACATGAGAATACTCACTCCACGGGGTGTTGATCCTATCGTATGCCCGGAGATGATAAAAGCGAATATAATCCAAGCTGGTCCATATAGGGGTAAGAAGGCCGGCTCAAGATGGACGCAGGTGCATGGACCTGTACCAATGCCGCAACCTCGCCAGCATCAATACTGGCGCGTCTGCCTGTGTGTTCACGTCGGTCCGAGCTGCCGAGGACGCTGATAGTATACTCTTGTGGAGGCTTCCTTGCAGGTTCGTCAGGAGTCGCGAGTCTGCCGGTCTGTGCATTGGAAATTGCAAGTGAGGGGTTCGTCACACGTGTCACTGTGACGTAGCGATGACACGAGATGGCAACGAGCTTCTTGATGAGCCCGCGAAGGTCAAATCTAGTGCAATATGAGAAGAGATGGGCACGGGAACCCTAATTAACGTCTTTACGGGCCGTCTTCATGTCAGCATATCCGCAGGTCTCCATGGAATTCGAGTACGACAACGTCTGGTAATCACGACTCATTAGACCGCATCAAAACATACCAGAGAGAACTAAAATTAGACAAAGGCTGAGCGTTGATTACCGGGTGTGTAATTACACATCATTCATGGGAATAAACCGATGTAATCATCACATATGTAGGACGAATAGAAGTGGCGCTTCGAGATCTCTTGCTAGCGTGCTGGTTGACAAGTTTTCTGTCTATACCTCTGGTCACTGGATGAGTATCCGATCTTGGCTCAATCTTCCATTTGAACGAATACAGTAAGTATATTGACCCGACTTGGACGGAGCATAGGGGTCCGGACAATCTTGAGCAACTTTCCAATCTGCTGGTTCTCACAAGAAGAGCCATTGTCGTTGGAGCCGTTGGGAAGCTGAGGTGTTTTTGCCATTGCCCTCTTTTAGGGTTCCTCACAGCTTCTTCTTGTGACCCTCGCAGTCAAATTACATGTTTTTTTCCTTGGATCTCCGGTGACCCTTGATCCTCAGCCAATTTGATGTCTTCTACAACGGCAACGTATCTTGCAGACATGAGTTAGTTGAACATACTTCTACTTACAAGCCTTGCAATCATATTCAAAGCTACTTTTCCTGCGAGAGAACACAACATCCGATGATAGTCGGACGGATTTGTCCAGCTGAACGACGGTTAACGTGTTTACGCTCCAAAAACTCCGCATTTCGGTCGATGGCGTTTATCGAACTCGTGTGAAAGCCCCACACATGACGGAGGTCTGCAGATGAGTCAACACTTGTGAGAGTTCTCAGCACTGTTTTTGCAGGCGTATAGATGCCGTGGTGACCACCGACATATTGCTATAACAAGCCCTTGTTCCAAGGCCTGGCTCTGCAGCCGATGCTGGTCGATGCAACCGCGAGTGCATTTCGACGAAAATCCTTTCCTTCTCAGCGTTGTTCTCTGACAAATTTTGAATGCTGTGTGTACAATGATGAGTTCGCCGTGTGGCTAAAATCAAGTCTTCTCCGCAACAATGTCACGCAAACATTCAGTCACTCCACCAGTCCAGGGACAGAGCTGACTATTCGTTGTCCGGCACACCTTATAATCCTTCAAGTGTGCTACCGGCATTTCCAGACCACCTTGCAATAACAATTGATTATCCGATGCCAACACACTCTGCCCAGGACATTCCTGACGCCTCTCCACAGGCCCGGTCGATTCCCAGCGGGCCATTACGTTCAATTGAGCTTGTCCAGCTGCGTGTACAGCGCTTTCATCCTAATCAGCCACACGACGACGTAAGTGTTTCTTTATCACGATTATCTTGCCTAACCATGTCTTGTCAGCTCATCTACACACAGCATGACGGTGTTACTAACCTAAGTGGGGTGATCCACGACCTTCTAATTGAGAGTGATAATGGACAAGCCAGTCGTGGAGAGGCACACGACATTGCTTTATCAAACCAAGCTTCGGCCGTTGCAAGTCAGCTCCTCGCCGAACCAGCTATGGATCTGGCAGGTCGTCATGATGAAGCTATCGGTGCTGATAATGCAAACCTTGCTGAACGCTGGTTCGATTGCATCCTGTCAGTTGTGTGGATCTTCCTCAATCCATTCTTACCCAATTGACCTGTTCTTCTAATCACTGTGTACACATATATATCTTGTTACGAAACTCAATAAACTATTCCTACACAGATTCAGATTTCTTGCAACTCATCTTGATCTTGTAAACTATCTTGTTATTTACTATAGTATATACATTATATTTCTTGTTATTCTGGTGTATTATCTTTGTTGTATGCAAGCTGCAACTTCTTATTTGGAAGAGGTTTTGTTGATCTCTTCTATCAATTATTTGCTGGCCGATTGACCAAAGCTACCTCCACAAACTGGTGAGAGATCACAACACCTATTTAAAGTAGACCACAATGATGCGCTACAAGCTACAGATGTGCCGAACTGAATTTGTAGAGATCGTGAGCTTCCTGTTAGTCAAGTGGCATTCATAAAGACAGTAACGCTCTATCAACGGGCATAAGGAATTAATCAGCTTATGAAATTCAAGCAAATGTTAGAAGTCCAATAGAAACTAGTGCTGGTAATGCATATCATCATGTCTAGCATGCCCAAAAGCAGCTTCTCCACTTTCAAGATACTTCAATAGTCCTATATGTCCACCCATTGCTTCCCAAATGTTTCGACGGACCTTATATTCAACACCAAATTCTTTACATGTTTGAACAATGATGGGAGCCAATTCATGATAATGAATCTGAGAGACCTGTTTGGGATCCAACTAAGGACACTCCTCAAACATTTATGCATAAATCAAAATAGACGCACCTGAGGGAACAAATGGTGTACAATCTGATAGTTCGGACCACCAGTCAAGCTTGCCGTCAAAGTCGAGCCATGGCTATAATCCTGGGCAGTCTCCACTTGTGATTCTGCCCAATCACCCTCTATGATGCCGTCCTTCTCAATTGCTGGCCATTTTACCTCCTCAGCTACATGGTTGGCCTGGAAAATCAAGGCAAGGGTCTACGAAAGAACAAACTCAACAAAGATATTTGTAGCGAGAACTCGGCTTGCACTACTGGTAGAGAAGGTAGAAGGTATTATGAATCAATGAAAAACCCAGAATATCTATAAGGAAAAACAACCTAGATTCTGAGATCTGTGCCGATGGTTGGAATTTCTGACATACCTTTCCTAGCATGAACACATAATGCTGCGTTTTGGTAGGCCGGTTGATTCGAATCTTCTCTTGACTGTGTAATTGATAGATGTGCATGTAGTCTGTCAGTTTGACCTTGAAAGATAGGAAGCAATAAATGATTGGACAATAGATGTATTGATAGACATAGTGGGAATTCCATTTCTGTGTGTCTTTAATTTGTCTGACATCGTTATGTCGTGTAGCAATATCAGGATCAGCACCATCGATATTAGTATATGGATGATGACCCATGACTATCAATACAAACACAGTGAGTCAAAATGCACACTCAATCACAGATCATACCATGCTGATAGAACCAATTTAGATGAGAGTTTCCCATGACAAAATCATAACTCCTTGTCATGACATCCCAGACCCATGGCTTGTGGGTAAAAGCACCGTGTGATTCATCATGTACCCAGTACATGCAGAAGCCAGCACAGCCCCAACCACAGATGATGCATAAAGCTAGTGTCAGCGTTGTGCTCTCGGTGAAAACAGTGTTCTAGTACATGCTGCTATTACTACAGCTATCGCCGTCATATACCGCAGCAGCATCCAGTGCGAATATTTGGGATTTAGTCCTGTTCTCTTGAAATAATTGCTAACTCTCTTTCATGGTAAATCGTGAGATGAGCATTATATAGCGACAGGAAGTGCATTACAAAACTCACCTTCTGCACAGTCTTGGCAAATTCATTTGGTGGTCTGAAAGTGGGAAGTTCATTGCCTACAAGATGGCCAACACGGAATTTCCTATTGAATAAAGGGTTTTAAATAGACAAGAAGACATTTTATTATAAAAAATCTTTACTTGAATGTTCTCGCAGAAAGAGAGCTATGAGACGTCTCAAATATTGGGGTCACATCTCTTCCAGCAGCCGCATGCAAGATTGTTTGCCCACCTGGATGCCGCTTGATGAAATTTGTCAGATCATAAACCTGCAACAATGAACTATAAGATATATAAGCCTGATCTATCGCCGCAAAGAGGGAGGGAGAATTGCCTTCGTCGGCCTTACTCCCCCTGATCCAAAGCAACCGTTTGCTTTGGACTACCTGGGCTCATATGCCCTCCTCTATGGACATCCTGGTACGTCCAACATATGGACCGGTCTGGCCATGGACCGTGCCATGCGCATTCATTGGCGCAGCCTTTTTGGGTTTGCGCTTGTACGTGCCCTCAGCGCCAGCCGCTCCTCCAAGACCACAGTACACAAGTACCTGGCCTATGTATTTGCAAGGCCAGGCCTCTACAAAGAGGCCGTGGCTGAGTACGAGGCAGCTATGGGGCAAGTCTTTGTGCCTCTCCACGCCAACGACCCTAACTTCGAGGCTCGGGCTGTGGACATCCTGGAAGCATCAGCTTCCGTGTTTACCACTTCGGACGCGTTACACGTCCTTCTTCACAATAAAATTCCAGTCAGCTGGGCTGACCATGCATATACCTATAGGGTCACCTACTTGGCCCACCTCTTCTTCAGCGACAGCCGGCTCTACAACAAGGCGGCCGCTATCAACAATGAGAGGCTGCAACGCCTCAACCATTATGGTACACCCCAGTCCATTGCTCAGTGGGATGGGTGGCACAAGGCCACCATTGGCGATCAACAACGCCTGATGCTCCAGCAGCAAAACAGTCGTCGTGCTTACAACGACGCGCTCACCAAGGGGATGTACCTCCTCATTGGGCAAGACATTCATGCCCGCGAGATCTGGACGTGCCAGTACCCGTCCGACACTGGGGATCTTCCTGATCCCCAACCACCTATCCCAGGGTCAATCATTGACCCCAATCTCACACTGTCCCCCCTCCAGGACTATGACGACTCTCTGCCAGTAGCAGGGCCCTCGGGCACTTCCTATGAGCCCGCACCCGAGGATGAACTCCTTGACTACAACATGGATGACGCAACTGCCGATCCATTCCGGGAGCCTGGAGACTCTCCCATTGCCCCCGTCCCTGACTTATTGACAGCCTGACCGTTGTATTATCTTGAGACCATAGCTCGGTCTGATTGGGGGGTGTGTAGCGTAGTCTGCTATGTGGCGTTGACCACATAGCTTATACTTACAGTAGTAGTTAATATTATATTATATTTATTATAATATAATATTATTTACATTATTATATATATATTATACTAGCTGCTTACAAAGCAGCTTATCTTTGTTCTGTACTACATAGTCAATAGACTGGACTGGTCTGATTCTGTGCAGTGTGAACATTAAGCTCTCACAATCCCTGTAACTTCGTTACAATGTTAATGTCTATATTGTGTGTATATTGTTAATGCTGAAAATATTGGTGCTCGTATCAGGGAAATTTATTTCTGCCTACTAACATTGAGTCCATTGAGAGTATGATAGTTTCCGGATACGATACTTTTTAGTTTAATTGTTATTTACATCTTAGATTTTGATACCGCAGGTCGGAGAATGACCAGTCTGGGCTCATGCATATTTGCCAAGTTCACAGTTCAGCTCCTCAAGGTCGCACAACTGTTCTTCATGATTCTTTGTATATCGCATTGGCTATATCGCCTCTCATGTTACTCAATCCTCGCAAGTATAATGAAGTGGGCACAAAGAAAACAGTGTTCAAGGTGTGATTGTTCTCTCACATGCCATATTGATAGTTAATTGTATTGTTAACATGGTAGTTATGGAATCACATAGGAGGGCTAGAACGTTCTCTCACATGCCATATTGATAGTTAATTGTATTGTTAACATGGTAGTTATGGAATCACATAGGAGGGCTAGAACAACCTCTTGCTGTAGTAGAAGCGGATTGGGCATTGTGGAAGGTGTTGTTTTCTGCAGCTCTAGGGGGAAACCTTCTACAGGAACTCAGATACACATTTCAACATCTGGAGGGGGTGGTGAGGAATGCCACGCCTCATTGGCTGAACCTCGTTAACAGATCTTTACATGTCCCTGCTACCCTATCTTCACCATCCAATGTAATTGATCAGCTTGATATGGTGGTATATTCCGATGTTTTACCTTTTCCTGACAATTCTTTACTCCTGACCTCACTAACTGGAAGCGCCTCTGGTACCAACATCCCTGTGCCCAACGATTCCCGTTCATCTGCAATTATGTATGTTAACGAGTTCAATAACAACAGGCTTCATGATAAAGATGTGTATCCTTCTCGATCTGCTGGTAGCGATCTGTATCATCCACCTATCGATGATGACAATTCTTGCAATACTCGTAGGACACATATGTCACCTTTACGGGATACTACCGACAATCCATTCAATAACAATGTCAATGCTGGCAGTAAAAATCTGAGCAATTTGACAAACAAAACTGGACAACTTGGTGGGCGTGATGCAGCAGACAAACGTCTGTCTTTTGTGTCTCCTTCGCCATATTCTCTCAATGATCAGGACCCTTCTCCTTCTGACAGGCCCACCAATGTTGATATTGATAGAAGAGGTGTATCTGGTAGAGATAACACTAGCAATGATGATCAAGCAGTACTCAATAACCCCAGTGTCAATTTGTTGTTCTCTGAGAACCCCATCGATGATGATCGCAACGTACTCAATATACCCAGTGTCAATCCGTTGTCCTCTGACAACCTCGTTCCTCCACCGGATGAAGAATCTCTGGTTTTGGTTCCCAAAAGTAATGTATTGGGAGTGCGGTCACGACAATCTAATAAAACAAGTAAACCGCTGTCTATTCCTTCTCTCGCTTCCAAAAGAAAAAGACAAGCATGCAAAAACACCAAAACCATTGAAGGTACGTGTAGTGATGGTATTGACAGGACACAGCCTAGCAAACACATTCCTCATGTCCTCATTGATTTGACTCTTGACGTTACTGTACATACCCTGTTATATGTGATTACTATGTTATTTCACTGTATGTCGTATGACCTCAGGACTTGGAGTTTGACGATTCTGATATCAATGTATCCGATGATGTTGCATTCGTGATGGGGGAAAGTCCTGTCGAGTATGCAATTCATGGTACAAACCGCACATATCGGTTTACTCCCAAGTTCCATGTAAGTCCTGTAATATATGTTTTCATAACTGCTGCTGAACACCCTACAGTTAACAGAGGATTTGCAATGGTTTTACTCACTCCACAAATCAGTCGTTATGGGGTCAACTAGACCAACGTCTATCGAGATTGCTTCTATGGATGATTTGATGGACCCCTCTAATATCAGCATTTCTAAATATCTGACTGATCACACTACCATATTGATCAAAGGCATCAACCATGTAGACAACAGATTTACCGGTGCAACACTGACCTCCATCTGCAACATATACAGTGTTACCACCATTCATGGTATGCCTGTTTGAATATTCTTGTGTTCCATTCCATATACTTACATATGATAGATTTCACCTCACTAGATACTCAACGTACGCATAGAGGTTTTCCATGTCAGGTTCCGCTAAGTCGGGGGCTTTCCAGAAAAGGGGCCCCCTGGGGTTGGTTGAGACCCTGCACCAAGACGTAGTGATTGGGCACATGGCCTTCCTAAGTGAGTACTCCCCTTCTCATGGCTGGGTCAGCACTGATATCTCCAGGCTGGGCTCGGGAGCATCGTCAGCTCCTAGACGGAGTGGCCGTGGCGTTCGCTTCCCTGCAAGAGGGGTTGCAGTCTGAGGCAGGGAACCCCGGGGTGGAGCGGGGTCTGGACCTGTTGGGAAGACTGGTGACCGTGCACTGCCGGAGGAACGTCCCGGCCCCGGGGTCGTGGTTCAAGCGGATCCTGGACGAGGGCGAGCAGCTCCTGTCTTGGGACCAACTGGCCACGGAGGTGTGGTGGGAACATGGTCCAGAGGGGATGGGGGAGGACTTCCGGGGTTGGCCGAGAGGGGGGAATGGCTGGGGGAGTTCCAGTTAGGGGAGACGTGGGCAACGTTGTTTCCTTGTTATCCTTTTCTTTTTTTCTTCTCTTTTCTTTTTGTCCGTCTTGTTCCCTGTTACCGCTGACTTGTAGAGATAGTGTACTTATACCTAAAATGTATATACTTGGTTCGCCGGAGTAAGTAAAGCAAGGAATCGTAATGTGGCGAGAAAGTTGGAAGGTGACCTTGCCCCAACTCCAGGGCGCTACTATGAGAAAAAGGTACTAAAAAGGGAGTAAGTAAGATCTAGAAAGTGAAAGCAGAAAGTATACATGGGAGTTGAATCCCTACTGAGCCCAGAGGCGGGGGTTACGCCCACTACTGCCATCTGTGAGTCCTGCACCCGGGAAGGTCGTTTCCCGAGTGCTGTTGTTGGAAGTTCCGGAGTTCGTTGAGGGCGCCTTCGAGGTTTCGGCGTGGTTCCCAAGTGTCGTCTTCCAGGCCATATCCCTTCCACTGTACAAGGAAGTGAGATTGTCCACAAATATTCTGGGAGTCGAGGATGTCTTCAACCTTGTAGTGGTACTCGTCCTTGACCTCGACTGGGGGAGGGGGCTCGGGGCGTCGTTTGGGGAAGGGATCCGGGGGGTGTCGTTCAAAGAGGCGGACGTGGAATACCGGGTGCAGACCTTTTAGTCCCGGGGGAAGCTCAATCTTGTAGGCATGGGATGAGACCTTCTTCAATATTTTGAACGGGCTGAGGCGCTTGTGATCGAGTTTTGGAGAGGGCCAGCGGGTGCGGAGGTGGCGTCGGTCTAATTATACCTTTGTCCTGGGGGTCCAGCTGGGGATGTCTTCCCGTTTCCGGTCGGCGTGTTTTGCATAGGCCCAGTTCGCAGTGTCAATCTCTTCCCGGAGAAACTCGTGAAGGGATTGGAGATCCCGGGCGACCTTGTGGGTGGCGTGCAACGGGATGTCCCAGAGCAAGAGTGTCAGTCAAGGGTGGTATCCCTTGTTGGCAAAGAAGGGCGATACTCCGGTGGCGGAGTGCGGCGTGTTGTTGTAGGTGAACTCGGCCAGGGGGAGCTCGGCACGCCAGTCGTCCTGCAAGTAGTTGACATACAGTCGGAGGTACTGCTCGAGAGACTGATTGACCCTTTCGGTCTGACCGTCGGTTTCGGGGTGGTAGGCGGTAGAGAGGTTAGTCTTTACTTCAAGGGCCTTACACAGGGAAGTCCAGAACTTGGACACAAAAAGCGGGCCACGGTCGGAGACAATGTCATCTGGGAGTCCATGTTTGGTGAAGACGTGCTCGAAGAACAGCCAGGCAAAGGGAGTCCATGTTTGGCAAAGACATGCTTGAGGAACAGCCGGGCAAAGTCCAGGGCGGTGTCCGTGGTGTGGCAGGGTAGGAAAATGCCCTGTTTGGTTAGCCTGCACACAACGACGAGAATGGCATTGAACCCTTCAGATTCCGGGAGTTCGACAGGAAAATGCCCTGTTTGGTTAGCCTGCACACAACGACGAGAATGGCATTGAACCCTTCAGATTCCGGGAGTTCGACGATGTGGTCCAGGGATATGGAGGACCAGGGGCGTCACCCGACCGGCAGGGGTTTCAGGAGTCCGTATGGTTAGTGTTGGGGGACTTTGGCCTGGAGGCAGGGTTCGCATGATCGAATGTAACGGGTCATGTCCTTCTTCAACACTGGCCAAAAGTAAGTCCGGGAGATAAGCTGGAGAGTCTTATGTATTCCAGGGTGTCCCCGGAGCTTGTGGTCATGGTGTTGACGGAAGATGTTGTAGCGGAGTCAGGCGTAATCCGGGATGTAGATGCGGCCATCCCAGAGGAGGAGCTTTTCGTCGGGAGACAAGGAGAAGGTGGGGTCCTGGTCGGTTCCATCAGGGGGGTTGTGGGGGTCGTGGTCGGTGAAGTACTTGTCTCGGGGGGCGCGGCGGATCTGGCTCAGGGTCCCTTTGTTGTTTAAGATCAGTACAGCATTCAGATGTTCAGGAGGGATCACCACGCAATGATTGAACGCTGTCACGACCCCTTCCCTCCAGGCCTATCCTGGGACACCCCCGGAACACCATCCAGGACCCTCCCTCCGACCCCACAGGACACGCCCCGCCATCACGACCGCCGACACCGCCATCATGCGCATCAAGGACCGCCATCAGCCGCCACCAGCCCCGATCAACGATCAGATCACGCGACTCGTTCCCGGCCATCACACATCACACATTACGACTCCCCCCGCGTCAATTGATTGCGCGCCCCACACGCGCGATCCCGGTATACAGTCCCTGCCCACTACTCAATGACTCCCGGAGCCCATCCCAGACACCCCGGAATCCCGAGACCCGGTCCCGTAGTACTTATAGTGTAGCTCCCTGTTGTATTCGCCAGTCTTGATATTACATACACTGTTACTTTGCATTACTTGGATTGTTGCGTGCCCTCTATTTGACTGGTACGCATTGACTGGCATGCTTGACTGGCACGCTTGGATAATCGTGTGCTCTAAGACTGGTACGCACTTCGCGACTTTTACTTACTAACTTGGTCTCGTCTTAGAACCTCCGGTTCACGACTCGACCCCCACCCGAACTCCCCAGTTACCCATCCACCCAAAACCCCTGGACTAAGTCCCCTCTCCTGGGATTTCCCTGTCCACGTCTTGAACCCCAGAGTCCTAGCCCCGGAGTTCCAGACACCCGAGTATCCATGGGTCAAGTCCGCATTGTAAGGGCGATTGCTTTCCCGGAAAGCCCCCGATTCAGCGAAACCTGACAAACGCATTGCGTTCCGCCTCAAACGACTTCTTGGGATAGACGTCCGGTCGACGGGTGAGGGCATTGGGTTTAGCTCCGAGTCATCCTGGGCGATACTGGATCGTGAAGTCGTATTCTGAGAGAACCTCGGACCATCGGGCCTGCCGTCGACTAAGTTGCTTGGTCGTGGTGAAGTACTGGTGAAGTCGTATTCTGAGAGAACCTCGGACCATCGGGCCTGCCGTCGACTAAGTTGCTTGGTCGTGGTGAAGTACTGCAGGTTGTTGTGATCCGAGTAGACCTGAATGCAGTGCTGGGCTCCCTCGAGGTAGGCTTGCCATTGTTTGAAGGCTTCGACGATGGTGAGGAGCTCCTTGTTGTAGATGTCGTAGTTGAGCTTGGCGTCAATCATGGACCAGGTGTAGAAGGCAACTGGCCGGAGCTCCCCGCCATCAGGTTCCATCTGCAAAAGAATCCCGGCGATGGCGTAGTCGGAGGCGTTGCATTCCAGGATAATTGGGAGGGCCGGGTCGTAGTGCCGGAGTATGGGGGCGGCCATGAAAGCCTCCTTGAGCAGGTTAAAGACACTCTGGCACTTACTGTCCCAGTTCCGGGTGACATCCTTGCACGTGAGCCGGTTGAGGGGTTTCGTGATACCGGAGTAGTTATCTATGAACCTCCAGTAGAAGTTAGCGAAACCCAAGAAGGATTGTACTTCCTTGACGTTCCGGGGCTGCGGCCAGTTGACGATGGCCTCGACCTTGTGGGGGTCCATGCGAACACCATTCGGGAATACTATGACGCCGAGATACTCAACCTCTCCCATGTGGAATGAACACTTCTCGGGCTTGGTGTGGATGAGGACTTGCCAGACATGTTCCTGGTGGTTCTCCTGCGAGTCAGAATAGATGAGGATGTCGTCCAGGTAGACAATCACGAAGACGTCGCTCATGTCGTGGAAGATGTCGTTCATGAAGTATTGGAACATGGCGGGAGACAAGGTACTCAAACAGACCATACCACGTGCGGAACACGGTTTTCCACCCGTGTCCTGGGGTGATGCAGACGTTGTTGTAACCAGAGCAGAGGTCGATTTTTGTGTAAACCTTGGCACTGCGGAGTCGATCGACCAGATCGCCAATGAGCAGGAGCGGGTAGCGGTTCTTCTTGGTGATCTTATTGAGTCCCTGGTAGTCAACGCAGAGTCAGAGCAAACCGTCCTTCTTCTTGGCAAATAGAACCGGGGCTCCGGTGGCGGAGGTGGAGGGTCGGATGAATCCCTTACTGAGCATCTCGTCGAGGTAGTCACGTGACCAGGAAGTTGGAGGTGAACTCGTAGTCGTTGTCCAGGGTCACACGTCCCAAGTGAGACCTCTGGATGGGGCCGGAGGAGGAGGGGGTGCCGTTGAGGTGTTGCAGATGGAGGGGCTGGTCGAGGGAGTCGTGGGGGAGGTCGAGGGCGTTGCTGATAAAAACTCTGGTGGCTCCGCTGTCAATGAGGGCCGATATTGGTCCCGGGGCGCTGTCCAGCCTGGCATTGATGACAAAGGACTGGGACGAGCAGGACTGGAGTCTGGGGGGTGGGGGGGCCCATCTTTTGGGGTAGGGTTTGGAGAGTGGGGGATGTTGAAGGGGAGTTGCTGGTCGTCAGGCATCAGGTCCCGGGTCAGGCAAAGGGTAAGATGTCGCCAATCGATGCGGAGGTTGGTATCTCGGAGCCACAGGAGCCCTAGGACCAGGGATGTGGAAGGATGGAGTTTGGTTATCAACATCCGAAGGGTGTGAGTCTGTCCGTTGGCAAAAGTAATGGGCATACACATGAAGTGAGTGATGTTCCCCGCTGTAGAGGCGTCTCCATCAAAGAGGCAGAGCTGTACCGGGACCGGGAGTCTTTGAGCGGGTTCTGGGGCAAAGGTAGATCATGCTTTGTCAATGAAGTTGTCAGTGGCGCCACTGTCAACAAGGGTGTCGAGGGGGTTCCGGAGGGGGTGAGGTGGGTTTTGAGGAGGAGGGAGTGTGAAGAGTGGGAGGGTAGGTAAGCCGTGAGGGTGTCCTGTATGAGTGTGTGAGGTGGGTTTTGAGGAGGAGGGAGTGTGAAGAGTGGGAGGGTAGGTAAGCCGTGAGGGTGTCCTGTATGAGTGTCGTGGAGCGAAGATGTGAGACCGGGGCAGAGAAGACGTCGAGGGTAGGTAAGCCGTGAGGGTGTCCTGTATGAGTGTCGTGGAGCGAAGATGTGAGACCGGGGCAGAGAAGACGTCAGGGTCAATTCTGCGATTTAGGGCGTCTTCTGGGTCTAAATCGCCAGGTTGTTTTCCGAATACTTGTAGGTGGCGTCCTTCCCTTCGAAGGTCCAGGTGGCACGTCCCATGACCTGTCATTGGGGGCACTCGGAGATGAAATGGTCTTTCTCACCACAGAGTATACAGACACCCTCCCTTCTCCGTCGCTGCTGCACATCCCTCGAGACCTCAACCCAGGGTCGCCCCTTTTTCGAGAGCCGGTTGGCCCGGAGGGCTTCTTCGTCCTGCTCGTCGGCAAAGTCGGGATCTTCAGAGTCTTCTGGGGGTTCCTCGGGGTCTGGCATGTCGCCCAGGTCGTTGGCGGCCATGGCGGCATTGAGTTGGGCCTGGGGGTGGGCGCCACTGCTGGGGTTAGTATTGGGCAGGCCACGACTCACCGGGGGTCGGCCACCAGGGAACATGGGGGGACCGGGGTTTTGGATTTGGGGGTTGGAGGCTTCGCCGGAGGGCCATGGGAGTCGGGAGCTCGAGTACTCGCTGCGGTCTTCCCAGTAGCGTCGGTCGATCTGCATGACGAGGGCCTTGTATCTGTCGTAGGAGGGTTGTTTTGGGGCAAGTCGGAGAACGTCCTTGATACATTGCGGCAGGGCACGGTGGAGGGCGTACCGGAGGGCGCTGTAGTTCAAGCCTGTCTTGTAAGCTTCCTTTTCAAAACGTACAATGAAGGTGGTGAAACGTTCTTCAGAGCGCATCCGGAGGTTGAAGAGGTTGTCCTCGGCCTCGGCCACAGTGTCGTAGATCCCAAACTTCCTGGAGAACTCGTCGATGAAGGCTTGCCAGCGGGCAAGTGCTGGGTTGTTGGGGTTGAACTGGATGAGGGCTGTGTAGTCGTTGAAGGCAATCTCCTGGAGGTACAAGGCGGCAAAGGCCACCCAGGAGCTGTCAACCTGAAACGTGAGCGGTTTCGCCTGAAACGTATTAAAACACTGAGTGAGGAATGTACGTCATTTTTGGGGGTCCCAGCCCGTGAATGCGTCGGGCTTTTGAATGTCCAGACGTCCTTTGTGGGCGAGGGCATTGCGAGCGTCATCCAGTCCAGCATTGCGGGGAGGGAAGCTGGCATTGTAGTAGTAGTAGTAATGGTTACCCCCCCCCCCTCCTTGTGGAGGAAAGGCACTCCTCCAGGTGGCTCATCTGGGGGTCCATGCCTGGGGGGCCCATTGTCTCAGGGGGGTTTGTTCCTGCCAGGAGGAGGCCCGGGTCTCCATGCAGGGGGTGGCGGAGGTGGGGGGCCTGGGGGTCATCCTCGGGGCTCGGCTGGGGGTGGCGGAGGCGGTTGGGGAGGATTTGGTGGTGTCAGGTTGATCTGAGGGGGGCCGGGTGCGGGGTCAGGTGCCGGGTTGCCCAGGGGACGTTCAATCCGGGAGGGTCGTGCTTGCATCGGAGGCCGTGGGGGGTTCTGCAGATCGAAGTGGGGCGGGGGGTTGCAGCGGAAGTTGGGTTCTGGAGGGGCTGGGGCTGACGTAGGGGGCAGTACTGGGACGGGTGTGGGCACGGGACGTGGTTTGTTGTTGCCACATGTGAGCTCGTCGATGTAGCATAGTGTGTCGTCCGTGCTAGGGGTGTCCGCGCAGGGTCTGCCAGGATTCGCCAGGGCCAGAGGTCGGGCGTTGTTCATTCGCAGGAGGGGTTCCAGGGGTCTCTGGGGCTGTCCCCAGATCTCAAAGGTGCTAGGAACGGAGTTAGCCCTACGGCAAGTTGACAAGCCTACCATGCGGGCCACGGGCTGATTAAATAGCCCTCCCGTCGGATTAAGGGACCGTAGTATGGCTGAGGCATTTTGTCGCTCTTCCCATTGTCGTTGCTCCAGAGTGGAGACCGCAGGAGCTGCCGGGGCCAGTTCTGGTGATTCCCGCCGGATGTGAATCAAGCGGCCCAGGTCTGCAGGGTTGTTGAGGGGCCAGGGGAAGAGGGATGCGTGGACTTCATTGAGCAGTTGTTGCAACTCTTCACGGAGGATCATGTTGCGCCTATACTTTACCATAGTCTGCTCTGGGAATTCTCCTTGCGTGAGGCGATCCCTGAATTCGACCAAGCAGTGGGCCCATTCCTCCGGAGTGCCTGCGAAGTCGTCGTGTCCGAGTTCCATGAGTAGTGCCCTTGCCCGTTGAGCGAAGTCCTCCGGCAAGATCCTGAGCGAGCGGAGCACTTCGTCCCATTGCTGTTTATAGTCCTCGAGACGTCATCGTCCCATCAGCGAGGGTGGAGTCTGAGCGGGTGGGGCGGCGGTTGGGTAGTGTCGAGGGGGATAGTCGTAGTGGAGAGGACCCCAGAGTTGGGGGGCAGGATGCTGGTAACCGTAGTAGGGGGTAGGTGCAAAGGGGCCCAGCTGGCTGAGGGCCCCAGATCGTAGAGAGATGGGTCAGGGGCCCAGTGGCGGTGGAGGTATTGGGGCTTGTATGGGAGGGGTGGGTAGGCGGGGCGAGGGGTCTGTGCGGGGTAGTGATTGGGGGCTGGGCATCTATAAGGGTCAGTCTGATAGCCCATGGGGTAGCAGGTGTGAGTATATGTAGCCATCAAGAACGGTGTAAGGAGGGAGTCTTGATATTATGTCAGGTTCCGCTGAGTCGGGGGCTTTGAGTATATGTAGCCATCAAGAACGGTGTAAGGAGGGAGTCTTGATATTATGTCAGGTTCCGCTGAGTCGGGGGCTTTCCGGGAAAGCAATCGCCCTTACAATGTGGACTTGACCTATGGATACTCGGGTGTCTGGAACTCCGGGGCTAGGACTCTGGGGTTCAAGACGTGGACAGGGGTAATCCCGGGAGAGGGAACTTGGTCCGGGGGTTTTGGGTTCTGGGTAGCTGAGGGTAGGGCAGGGGGTCGAGTCGTGAACTGGGGGTTCTAAGACGAGACCAAGTCAGTAAATTAAAGTCACAAAGTGCGTACCAGTCTTAGAGCACGCAATTATCCAAGCGTGCCAGTCAAGCGTGCCAGTCAATGTGTACCAGTCAAATAGAGGGCACGCAACAATTCAAGTAACCAAGCTAAAGCAGTGTAAACAGTGTAATATTAAGACTAACGAATACAACGGGGAACTACGCTATAAGTACTACGGGACTGGGTCTCGGGGTTCCGGGGTGTCTGGGATGGGTTCCGGGGGTCATTGAGTAGCGGGCAGGAACTGTATACCTGGATTGCTCGTGTGGGACGCGCGATCAATTGGTGCGGAGGGAGCTGTGATGCGTGATGCGCATGATCCGATTGTTGATCGGGGTCAGTGGTGGCTGATGGCGGTCCTTGATGTGCGTGATGGCGGTATTGGTAGTCGTGGTGGTGGGGCGTGTCCTGTGGGGTCAGAGGGAGGGTCCCAGATGGTGTTTCAGGAGTGTCCCGGGGTGGGTCCGGAGGGGAGGGGTCATGACATTCCGGTTGACATGTTTGCTGCTGTTTCATCTGCAGAGCTGCAGGCTCTGAGCACTCTCAATATGCTGGCAGTACGCAATCCATTTCCTGTCTTATCCATGTCCGGTGATTGGTTCGCATGGTTGCAAGTAAATGGTCAATCCTCATACTGCAACTCCTCCAACCATTATCTGATATCTGACATGCAGTGGGCAACAGCATCGACCGGATCTGCCTATCATTACTGGCATATTGATTCTAACAGGTATGGCACTTTCTTACGGGTGGAAACGGGATTCAAGTTACTGTATGTTGCATGACCAAAGTCGGGGTCTTTTGAGGATTTCGCTACCATATCTATTTTTACGGATAAATATGTCATGCATGAGGCGAACGCTGACTTGTAGGATACTGAAGTGGTTGTATTGGAACCTGGTGACGTTTTGTGAGTGGTGCCTTTATATTGCTGCATAGACAATATGACTGTTCCTGTAGTATCGTGCACCCTAACATGCCACTTTGTGTCGTGACACTGGTACCTTCCATATGTGTTGGAGGTCATTATTATCTAGCGACCACTCTTGCTGATTCCGTTATTGGGATATATCACCATTTTGTGGGTAGTCGAACCCTCGCAAACGCTGATCATGGAACGGCATCTCATTCTATACTGGTTTGCATGCTTGCACATTACTATCACTATACAAATAAACTTTTTGAGGGCGACCTAGGTAAGCATACCTGACGTTAACTTCTAATTTTTAGTTTATTAAATTTATTTTATTTAATTTTTTAATTTTATTTATCTATTTATTTATTTTTAGACCAGGAGTATCATCATGTGCTGGATTGGGATATCTGGAAAGGCGCCTTGTCTATTTTCTCGCTATGCAATTATTTCGAATTGCATTCGTTTTATTGGAATGGACCATCATACACCATCAAGAAATCTACTTGTGATGCATACGGTGTGCTATAGTCTTGCTGCGTCAGTCTTCTATTATTATTGGTTTATTTATTTGTATTTACTAGATTGTCCTTACCTTGATAGTCTGGTATACGGAGATAAGAAAACAGCATATGAACTCGGGTACTCTCTATCGCACATATCACCTCGCCTAGATCACAACAATCCTAAGGATGATGACGTTTACAAAACCCTTGCATACAGCGATGGAGATGATTTTGATGATGACTTTGAATCTCCTAATGAGGCTATAAATGAACCATATTTGTGTCGGTCTTTGGACCCTGAATCCTCACCAGAGGAAACTGTTTTGCCATCTAATTGTTGTTCGCAACGGAAAGGATTGCCAATCTGCCTGACTGTAGGATCTGCTCAAAATATTTGCAAACAGGATCGTCCATTTTCGACTGCATCAGAACACACTCGTCGCCAAGGTACATATTTATAATTGGAACACGTCCGTATTATCAGGTGGTTAATCAATTATTTGGTGTAGTCTGTCCCCGAATTGCATTATCTGACCCCTGACACCATATTATTGTCATCTGTTGTGCTTAATGGTTTGCGTATCAAAAAAAAAATATTGTGTTTGTATTTGTATACTAATGTAAATATTTGTGTGTTTTGCTAATACGTTGAAGTAATATGAATAATATGAATCATATACTCAGCGGTCATCTATACAAATGATTATGTAACAATGAATTACGGGTCTTACTGAAGAGTTGTCTGTCTTGACGCTTGTGTAACAAATACCACCTTTCAAGTTATTAGTATGTGACTCATCACCTTTTTCATTGAGTGATGGGCTAGTGTCTATCTGCTCATCATGTGCGGATTATACATCCTTGTTGTATCTGCAAATGCATATAATATTGGGTCAGTTATACCCTATTAATCGATGTTTCACCTATATATTAAACTGAACTGAATGCAAACCAGACCCTCTTTACACAATGTAAAGCCTGTTGAACCACACTATGTGGTACACAACATTTCAAACGCAACCTGCATGCATTCAGAACGCAATGTATCATGCATGCAAATTGACCATGGTGGTTCTGCACCTCTTATAGGTTTATGCACCCACCATATCAACCGATGTGATTATGCTGAGGTAAATCAGCACCACTCTCATGTTGCCCTTTTACGTTACATGTGTTCACATCTATACGCATTCCAACATCTTTCACAGTGTTTGCATATCGAACTAGACATTGCATCAATTAAACAGTGGTTTATTTATCTGGACAGACGAATGTACAATCAATGGTCTCCTCATAGTTACATCAACCTATACAATTCGCTATATCCTTGGGTACATGTTTGCCAATTTTGGACCAGTATGCACACTGCGAGGACGTGTCATGTTTTACAAGTTCTATCAACCAGAGGACATATTCTATGGCACAATTTTGCGATTTCCTTGAGGGACTGTGTGTCTGGCACCATTATATTTCGACTTGCTATAAAATACGGCTTGTGTGATGCTGCAGTAATTGCACATTTAATTGAAGAGGATGTTGACCTTCCTGATGGCTGGCTGTCCTTTGTTTATGTACTTGCACTCAGGCACATAATATTTACTATGGAGCGTGTGAGTTGTCTCTACACATATAATGTACTCCGTCCATCAATTGTTTTACAAAACTATGTTCATACACTCCACTACTCGAAGAGATATGTATCGAGTTGTGTACTTCACTTTGGTGGTGGCAAGTTCTATTCATTTCCTGTAGAGGCAGTTAGTCCATATGTGTCTGCTGGTCATGATCACATCCTGGTAGGGTGGGCAAGTTCTATTCATTTCCTGTAGAGGCAGTTAGTCCATATGTGTCTGCTGGTCATGATCACATCCTGGTAGGGTGGGTATTCAAATATGTTAATCATGTAGATGCCAGTGGTTTTGCATCATATCCTGTGACGAAAGGCTTTGTGCATGCACAAATACCTGTACGAGAGTTAATCAACCACTTGTTTATAAAAAATATCCATCTGGTTGCCCGCATGCATGGCATCAGTATGAGTAGTTCTATATTGAAGGAAGAATTACTCTTTAAGTTTGATGGTCATAGTTGCCCATTGTGCATCATCAACATTATGGTGTTATGGTCTGAACCAGATAAACGAACCAGAGACGCAGCATGGCAGGCAATTGCCCATTGCACATGTAAACAGAGAAGATCCTCATATTCTTGTTGTCACGGTACTCATAGATATATCCGTAAATCCACATGCATTGAACAAAGCATTGCCATACCTCTCAAACAAGAATATCCAGATCTGGATGAAAGTGTAGTATTTCCACCACATCTGCTTAGTAAGTCATGAACCATGGATATTGTAGGAAATTTTTGTTCTGGCACAGGACAGAGATACGTGGAGGAAGCAGGTTGTGTCGTGTGTGGTCTCCTACATCCTGTAGCCGATATGAATCCTTTCAAGAGTATGAAAGGTTATCTAGACGTACTTTGTGTTTCAGGAGTCACCAAAATAGAACGATTATCTGATATGGATTATGTTAGGGAGCTGAGAAGACCAGTAATTGATCACTTGTATAAACACGTTTGTTGATTGTGCAGACAGCAATTGTTCAATAGGCTCGTTCCAAAAAACGTGCTAGCCAATGGCTTTTAGATTGGCCCTATACCTGATGTGTTAAAACACCTTAATTGGATTGAACAGATATTAGTTGCTAGGGTAAGAAAGTCCTTGTGTTATGCTCATGTTTCAGCCTCCGGTCTGAGCAAGATGAAGGTGCATCTTATTGCTTTTGAGTCACCTATTCAGAAGGTATATCAAGTCCTTCCACCTCCTGTAACCAACCTCGATGACATGATTGCAATTTCATTTTCTGGTCCTTGCAAGCCATCTGCTAAGGAGTTACAGAGGCTACCTCTGCTTGTGAGCGGACGAAATGTTCAGTGTGCATTAGAATGGCTTAAACTTAACTATTCTTCATATAGCGATCTGGAAATATTGTACAGCAACTTAGAGGGATATCCTGAAGATGTTCCTCCTGTGTCTGTTGTTCATCGCCAAAGTGCTGACAAGGCTGGTACAATAGACCCACCTGTACATAAAGATAATAAAGAAACTGGTGTCAACGCAGGCAATTGCCCCTTTGTTGTCCATGGCCTCACAGATGATGCTTTATCAGCTAAGACTATGGACGAACTTAAAGGCCTTGCAATGCAACATTGGATGTCTAACAGAAAGGCTCTGCGTATTGGTCATTCTACATATCCCAAGAATACATTTGGCAATCTGGATTTGTATCTGCAAATGTTTCCTTGGCTGTTCCTCTATGGTCTGGATGGCATAGGTGGTAACAAGTGTGGTGTATCAGTGTGCGCTCATAAAGCCAACTTGCTTATGTATCATGATAAACACTTTTAAACAGATACTGGATTTCCGTTTGCTGCTTTCAGCCATGAACAGGTAAAGGCTGCTACTAGTAGAGGCTATCTAGCAACAGAATGTGCAAACTTTAACAACGTATCTGACTGTCTTACAACTGTCAATCCAAAAGTCTTTTTTGACCTTTCACAAAGAATGGCAGCTGAAGATATAGTGAAGCTGGTTACAGAGGATGAAAAAACTTGTTTCCATGTAATAGATGACTTGGATGTAATTTCTGGCGGTATCAAAGAGTCTGCTGTTTCTAAAAAACACATGCGGAATGAGATATGGTCCCTTGTCATAAGCAAAGGTACTCCTTCTTGGTATATCATCTTATCGCCTGCCAATGTAAAACACCCTATATGTCTTTATTACGTAGATAGCAAGACGTCCTTCACGCCGTCTGTGCCCTATACTTTGGACAATGCTTACCATCTTATATCCAAGAATCCTGTTGCCAGTGCATGTTTCTTTTATTTTATGATAAACACATTCATAATCCACATATTAGGAACCAACTCAGATAATCCAGGATTGTATGGGCATCCTTCAGCACACTATGGTACTGTGGAGCAACAAAGTAGGCTTACCCTCCATTTACACATGCTTTTGTGGATTCGGGGAGGGTTAACTCCGGATGAAGTCAGGGAAAAAATCATGGACCCATCGTCAAGTTTCAAAAGGCTATTGTAGAATATCTAGAATCAGTACATCAAGGCAATTTCTTGACTGGAGCACTGGAAGATGTTGAAAAGCATATATTGTTAAATAAAGCTGCACCAGAATATATGGATCCCACTAGGTCACTTCTGAAATAGCCTTCCATTCCTTGCAAAGAAGAATGCTCATTGTGCACAGCGTGTGATAATGCAGCAGGATGGTGGGATCGCTTTTGTCATATGGTAGATGATCTGCTGTACCGATCAAACATACATACATGTACTTCCACTAAGGACAAAAATGGCATACAGAAAAAAAATAAGGAACATAAAGGATGTCTTGATAACCCATGGGGTAAATATAGAGCAAGATTCCATCGTCCATTGTATGCGCACACAGAAGTTGATCCAACTACTGGTGCTTTGAACATGCAGAAGACGGAACCATGGCTCAATACGTTTACAAGTCCTTGTACTTACCTGTTTCAATGCAATACTGATGTAACAAGCCTCTGCTCTGGGACGGCCATCAAGACTGTTTTGTTGTACGTCACTAAATACGTTACGAAGCCCACCCTCAAAACATGCACTGCGTTTGAGGCGGTTGCTGTGATATTCACTAAACATGCAGATATACTGAACAGTCCACTTAATCGTCAAGAGAAAGCCCGCACGCTAATGACCAAGATAGCTAATATTCTTAGCGCTAAAACGGAAATGGAATTGCCAATAGTTTGCATATATCTATTAGGCAATCCTGATCATTATACTGACTATAACGTCTCAAATTTGTATTGGCCTACTTTTGTTTGAGAGGGCAGATGTCCTTGGGTGGACGATGCTGCTGACCAGTTACATGACAAATTTTCCAATAGGTTGGCAATAATTAAGAAACGAGGACGTGTGATAGGGCTATCGCCCATATTTGATTATATTTTCAGAGAACTGGAGTTGGACTAAATGACTTTGTATGAGTGGTCATCGAGATGTAAGAGAGTCAAGTTAACCAACAGAACACATAATATATTAGTCAATGATGACAACATATCACTTGGTATAATAAAAAATATGCAGGGTTCAGTGGTTATTAAATTTTCAATTAGTCATCCACTTTCCAACACTCATGGTACTTATGTGTATTCTCCCTTATGTAGGCGTGTCCCTAATTTAGTAGGTGGAAATTTACCTAGGAAGGATCAAGGGGATAGAGAGTACTATTGTGCAACCATGTTAATGCTGTTTAAACCTTGGTATTCTTACTAATTCAATGCTGACCAGTGACAAACTATCTGACATGATGCAGTGGGATGAAACTGAAAACTTTGAGGACATGGACAATGTTATCGCAGGGGTTGATGAAGAAGCATTGCTGTATTTGGCAAGAAAGAATTAAAACATCGAACTGATATGCTGCAAATGTCAGCAACTATGGCAAATCTGGGATGGAGAGATCCCATAATGGACCAGGTGTTTCCTCAAATCGATGTCGTTGAACCTATGAATGAAGAATGTAACTCGTCTTACTAGAAATCTGTTGTTACAGCAAAGCGGGATGAGGTGCTGAAGAGCCGACATTCCAGCATACCTGCATGCAGTGGTAAGTTACCAGGCAGCGTACCAGAACTACTGGGCCATGTTGACATAGTGGATTGGACGTATCTTCAGAAAATATATGTAGACGATAAATGGGAACCTACTATCGCTATTATATCTTCAGACTACGGGCTGAACAAAGACCAGCTGAGAGTGTTCTGCATTGTGGCTACTCATGCAACGTCGTATATGCCTGAGCAACTTAAATTGTATATGGGAGAAATGGGGGGCACCAGAAAAACCCAGGTGCTCCGAGCCCTCATCAAGTATTTTGAAGCTAGAGGAGAGGTATATTGTCTGGCTGTGGTTGCACCCACCGGCACTGCTGCATCGCTTATAGATGGCTCAACATATCATTCAATGTTTGGCATTAACGACATGGTGGGTATATCGAAGAAACAACTTGCTCAAATTAAAACTTGTCTACTAGGTGTTGATTACGTGTTTTTTGATGAAGTATCTATGTTATCGTGTCGAGACTTGTACAAAATTTCCACAAAACTGGCTCAGCTGTCTAGTAGACTAGATATCTCTTTTGGTGATATGAACATGGTATTTGCAGGTGATTTTGCTCAGTTACCCCCTGTCGCTGGGCATGAAGGATCGGCATTATATAGTAGAACTGTAGGTTTAAACACCAAAATGTTGAAGGATCAGGAGTCTGCCATAGGTAAGGCTGTATGGCATCAGGTAACGACCGTTGTCATATTGCGTAAAAATATGAGGCAGAAAAATCAGTCTATGGAGGATGTGGCTTTGCGTACCGCTCTCAAAAACATGAGGTATAGAGCATGTGCCAAAGAAAATGTGAAGTTTCTCAGAAGCAGAGCATTGGCCATCTCTAATAGTTGCCCATCTATATCCGATAAACAGTTCAGAAACGTATCTATAATCACCGCACAAAATGTGGACAAAGATGCTATTAATATTATAGGAAGTGCTCAATTCGCAAGTGAGACCCATCAGGAACTAGTGCATTTCTACAGCGAAGATAGTCTGTCTTCCAGAGATGGCGATGAAACAAAAAACCATTCATCTAACTACATGTGCTCTAAAGAAACCACGAGATTTCCTCCAACTATATAGCATGCGTTGTGGGACCAATCACCGTCATCTTGCAGTGTTTAAGTTGCGGAAAAGCTGCCATTGTGTGTAGGTTTGCCTGTTATAATCAAAAATAATGTGGCTACAGAATTATGCATCACCAACGGACAGGAAGGTTTTGTGTATGGTTGGAAAAGTTGCATCGGATCGGCTGGACAGATTGTGCTAGATACGTTATTCATACTACTCAATAATCCTCTGCAAAGAGTAAAAATCAATGGACTTCTCAAAAATGTGGTTCCAATTGTATGTACAAGTGGCATCTTAAATGTCGACTTCCTAGCAACGACAGCATATCTCTGTCTCGATCACAGGTAGAGGTATTGGTAAACTACGCAATGACGGATTATGCAAGTCAAGGAAAGACTAGACCTTACAATCGAGTAGACTTGACCAAGTGTCAATTGCATCAAGCCTACTGCACTGCACTATCTCGCAGCACTACAGCTGCAGGGACGCTCATCATCTGAGGATTTGATGTGAACAAAATACAAGGCAAAGTGAGTGGGGCATTGCACAGGGAATTTTGTAATTTGGAACTGCTTGATGAAATAACCAAAGTCAGATATATGAACCAGCTTCCTAAAGATTTCGTTGATTCACCTAGATGAGCCGATCTAATCTATTCATTTAGACAATGCAAACAAAAAGGTTACATGCCCCCTAACCTTCATACGGCCTTACAGAGTGACAAGGACCCTTACGATGACGCATCATTTCTGGATATCAAATAGCAGTTTGCTAGTGAAGATAAACCTATTAAGCTACTGCAGTCCCCTAAAAGCAGATTTATTCCAGCTAAGGGAACTCAGCCCATAGTGCATACTCAACCAATATCCAGCAAAACAAACCAAAACCACGACAATAGTTTGCCCAATTTGAAAATTTTGAAACATATTATAAGCAGTGAACAGGAATTAAATGTAGACAGATGTGGAAGACTGGTTGGAACTAATTGGAATGCCAACAGTTGCACATATGATGTGGTGATAACTATATTGTACAATCTGTGGCAAGAAGACATGTCACTATGGTCGATGAATTTCCGATCATTTGGGACATCAATTATGCAAAGCATGGAGAGCAGATTCTTATTAACGCACAAAAGTAAAATCACGCTGGAGGATGCAAGGGAGGATTTGAGAAATTGTATGAACAATCGCAATCCAAGAAATTTTTTGTATTGTAAACTAACGAGTGTTCATGCTATGATTGAAGAGTTACTTACATACAGGCAAAATGTATACACATCATACATGCACTGTCCACGTGGTCATGCAGTTAACAGAAGAGCTGTTATATCAAATTTGTGTCCGATTGCCATACTAGATAATTCACAACCGTCAATACAACATTTCCTAAGAAGCATGGAATTTCTTACCGAATCTCAGTGCAGAACATGCGTGTCTGAATTAGTTAGAATAATGAGAACAGTATACACAGCACCAATATTGTCTTTCGATGTGGCGTCAATCGACATATCAAGCAATAGATACATTGATGTGCCAGTTTATAGGTCGGGAGACAGGCAATATATCCTAAAAGGTATCATATATTTCACAAACAATCATTTTACTTGTCAGTACGTGAATTTGTCCTTGAGAGTGTGGTTTCATAACAGTTTAATTACTGGTAGAAGGTTGATTGTTGAAGAAGGCAGTCTAGATATGTTGGATATACAAGTATGTAGAGGTAGTAAAGCAACAATAGTGTTATACGTTAGAGTGGCATGATTGTATATTACTGATGGGGAGTTGTTTAGTTTGAATCAAGTCTGTGTATTTAAGGCTATAGGTCATATTGTTCAAACTTGTATATTACTGATGGGGAGTTGTTTAGTTTGAATCAAGTCTGTGTATTTAAGGCTATAGGTCATATTGTTCAAACAATCCCTTGCAAAATCAGGATAGTTCACATGAATTTGGACGATACAAGGTCATATGATATTAAAAAATCATTGGCAGTCGTACACCCAAATGCTGACATAATATGTTAAACGCACCCATAATGAATATTTGTTTATTTTTATCTATGCTGTATTTTTATTGAATATTTGTTTATTTTTATCTATGCTGTATTTTTATTGAATATTCGTTTATTTTTATCTATGCTGTATTTTTATTAACTATAGCTATCTAAGAATTAAGTAGTCCATAAAGACGCTCCTCAGTATACTTATCAAGCGAACAAAGATGCATGTTATATAAGCATTCGGTGGAATGACCAGTTTATTTAAGTATTTTTGTTATTTATTTATTTATTTTATTTTATTGTTGTTTAACTGGTAAAAGGCCAGTTGGTCGTGCATTCAAATGCTGATATAATATGTATTTGTGTGTATTAAAATTGGTTTATTATTTAATTAATTTATAAATTAATAAATAGCAAACAATAGTAAAATAAATAAATAATTAATTAATTAAATATAAGTAAATCAATTGTCCCACCAAACACTTATGTATTATATGATTATATGTAAAATTCAGGTAACGTAGAATTGGACATGTGGAATGGCAGAAAGACCACGACATGGTATCATGTGCCCAGACCAAATAATAAGTGAACAGGCCGTCCAACCAAACACTTATATAACATTTATTATTTATTTATTTTATTGTTATTTTAAATAGTTCTTGTTTTAAATATAATAGAGATACATGTATGTCGATAGATGAATACAATGCGTATTTACTACAATAAGATGTAAACATACAATGATTTGATACTACAATAACATATGCAAATTATCTGTGAAATTTATAAGGCTCAGTACACATTAAAATTAAACTCACTTACATAGAAAATACAGACCGAATACATATGTTACGCTCATGTGAGCTCTGTAATGTGCCCGCACTAATAAAATTAAACAATGAAATACCGGAAGATGAAATACTTACAATTTCTCTCAAAGTGGTGTTGAGAACGTGATGATGAGTTACGTTAGCCAGAATGATGTATGTTACTGTTATGTCCTGAGCTGTCCAGCTGTACAATTCACCAGAATACAAATAAGTGTATGCTTTGTCTAATTGTTGCTCTTCATCGCTCAGGTATAGGTGAAAAGCCGCAACAAGACAATATTCTCGGTCGAATCCCTTCAACATAAGATGTCGCGTGTTACGGTCTCTATAAGCATAAGAGCTGTCAGTAATATATAAATTCGACATTAGAAAATTGCCGACACGCTAAAATGCTCATAAAAACTCACCAGAACACTAGATCAGTAACGTTCGCCCACGTCAATATATCGAAGTACCAACTGGATACTGTAGACAAAGCAATGTCCACTAGTTTCCTCATCCATCTGCCGCTTGATGATGTGGCAGAAGTGCGGGGGCACCAACACTAGATATTAGTGATGGGAAGTGTGGACATGATGTTATGTGAGTGAAACAACAAATGTAAACGTATATGAAAATATATTGAGAAGACACATTGACAGCGTATATTTGTCATGTAAATGAGTTCACACTAATTATATGTTTTAACAATAACTCAACATATTGGTCTGTTTATTACTTTCGTGTATTGTAGGTCATCCTATTGGTGTATAAGTAACGTGTCGTATTTTCCATAGATGTTTGTGCATAAACGTTTTGTTTTGACTCACGTAAATCCATAGATTGAGCAGACGGACGTGCTTTCTGTACTGTATTACTTGATATAATTTTACCCATCAGAGCGTTCTAGCCATGAGTGAGTAATAAATAACAATTTGATATACAGTGACGGTATTTGCTTCTATCAGATGTCTGTTAAGCAAGTCCACAGCAACATAGAATGCAAGTACAAGTACAACCAAGCAGTGGTGATAATGCATTTTTCAGAGCGTCCAATAGCATTTTGCAAGAGAAAGCTAGATGTATTATAGCAGGTATAAGAAACTACTGAAAGAAAACAACAGACTGAAAAGCATAAAAAGGTGGAGAGCACCTCAGGAGAAGAAGAGTTGAAGAATTATGTACATATTTTAATATATAAGAAACAAAATAATAATATATAACATCAAATATACACATATAACGAGTCGTTTCAAGTTACCGTAAATTTGTACCTTTTATCTTTCTTTTTTTTTTTAAAAAAAAAAAGAATAAAAATTTGTTTTTCCTGCTTTTAAAAGTAAAAACCGGTTTTTCTTGTTGGATAGCATTGTACAAAGTGGCATGACAACGAGTAAATGTATAAATATGTGCTTGTTACATACTCTCTGAACAATCATTCAACCTAACAGTTACATAATACAGAGTCATGTTTATGAATTTGTTATTCAATTTTATTATTTAGTCTTTTTATAATTCAATAATTATTAAAAATCATGACACAATAAATAAATAATTGTAATTAAACTGATCGTCCCACCAAATGATTACATAATATATACAAACACAGGTAACGTGGACCATTGCAAAATTGGTCATGTAAACCTACAGTGGACATCATGTGTCCAAACTCATGCTTACCGAATAAATAACCTGACGACTTATTACACGTGAGTCTATACATCATCATTCAGTCGGCTGATTGATAGGAAAGTTACAGTAAACCTATAGATTTATCTGGTGGTATGCCATCTCCTAAAGATCTAGACAACAGATTATTAACGGTACAAATATATAGTATACATTATGCGATGCATATATATTTGACATTATATATGAATATTGTGTTGTTTGTAACATAATGAATGTACATAATCCTATTACTTTATTCTGCTCTCTTTATGTTCTTACCATTTTTTCTATGCCTTTCATATGTTGCTCCTCCTGTTGTCTGTTTACTTTCTGTAGGTTTCTTATACCGGACATCTTGCACCTAGCTTCCTAATAGGAGATGCTATTGTACATTCTGGAAAATGTGTTATCTTACTTGAATAGACTGGCTGACATCCTATGATGTCGTATACTTTCTCAATAGACAGCTGCCAGAGGCAAACACCATCCCTGTAGATCCACTTGTTACTTATTGTTCTATCCAGATCGGAATAATACGGTGGGTAAAAGGAAAAAAAATAAAAATAAAAATAAAATAACCCCCCCTCCCCCCCTCAATCAATACAGTGTGAGGAGATATTCAATCTGTCCGACTTTTGGAATTATGCTGGTTGAAACAAAATTATTTTGCGTGAGCCTCTATGAAAAACGTCTTGTGTTACTCAAACAATGATGCGACGAACTACGATACACTATATGATAAGACAGCCAAGTTATTGAGTTATCAATAAAGTACATCTTTAATGGTAAATTTCTCACTCACACGACATTTGCACTATGTAGATGTTTCCTGTCATTATTCCTCTGCATACGTGTGCACTTATTATTCTAAACATATAACCCAATGACTGCACTACCATTCGATAGTATTCAGTGCTGGCACCCGCACATGTCTGCCATATTGTTGCACAGCAGTCGGATGAGGGAAATGGTGGATATTGGATTGGCTACAGTTACCAAGTAGTACTTTGACATCCTGACACGTGCTAGCATAGTCGATCTAGTGTTCTGGTGAGTTTTCATGTACGCTTTAGCGTTAAAAGGCAATTTTATGATGACAAACTTTTATATTTATACCAGTTCTTATACTTATAGAGACCGGAATGCTAGACATCTCACAATAAAGGGATTTGATTGGAATAAACAACTAATCACTGCTTTTCACGTACATCCAGGTGACAACAAGCAGCAATTAGACGAAGTGTTTACTTATTTGGTTTTGGGTGCTTCATACAGCTGGACAGCTTGCTGTATTACAGTCAATCACATTGTTCCTATTCAATTGACTCAACATCATATGTTCAACAACATGTCAAGAGAAATTGTGAGTCTTACGTCTAATATTGTATTTATTCATAGACTGATTATATTAGTGTGGGCACATTACAGACCTTGCACAAGAGTGACATATTTAGTCCGGTCGTATTGTGTATGTAAGTCGGCTTCATACATACCGTTTATCAAGCCTTACATATTGTCCAGGTAACTTGCATAATTTATCAAAATCCAATATATTGTATTATATGTTGATGTACGAGAAATTAGTAAAAGTGTAAAAAGTAAGAAAAAAATAAAATAAATAATTATCAATAATTATAAATAACCATAGCAGACTATGCTACACACACCCCAATCAGACTGAACTATGGTCTCAAAGCACCACAATGGTCAGGCTGTTGGTAAGTCAGGGACAGAGGCAATTGGAGAATTCCTGGGCTCCCAGAATGGATTGGCAGTTGCGTCATCCATATCGTAGTCAAGGAGTTCATCCTCAGGTGCGGACTTGTGAGAGGTGCCCAATGGCCCTGCCAGCAGCAGGAAATTGTTATAGTCCCATAGCGGGGACAGCATAATGGTGGAGTCAAAAGTCAGCCCCGGAGTAGGTAGTTGGAGATCAGGTAGATCCCCATTGTCGGATAGGTACTGGTGCATCCAGATTTCTCAGATGTGAATATCTTGCCTGATGAGGAGATACATTCCCTTGGTGAACGCTTTGTCAAACACACAACAACTCTCCTGCTGCTGAAGCATCAGGCATTGACAATCACTAATAGTGGCCTCATGCCACCCATTCCACTGAGCAAGGGACTGAGGTGTCCTGCAGTGATCAAGGCATTGCAGCCTCTTGTTGTCAATGGTGGCTGTCTTGTTATAGAGCTAGTTGTTGCCAAAGAAGATGTGGGCCAAATAGGTGACCTCATAGGTGTACACATGGTCAGCCCAGCTGACTGGGATTTGATTGTGAAGATGGACGTGTAACATGTCTGAAGTAGTCAAGACAGAAGCTGATGCTTCTGGGATGTCCACAGCCCAAGCCTCAAAGTTCAGGTCCTTGGCAGGAAGGGGCACAAAGGGTTGCCCTGTAGCCACCTTGTTTTTGGCAATGGCCTCTTTATAGAGGCCTGGCTGTGCAAAGACATAAGCCAGGTGCTTGTGCACCATGGACTTGGACAGGCGGCTTGTGCAGATAGCACGTACAAGCGCAAACCCATGTGCATGGCATGGTCCATGGCTAGACTGGTCTACATGTTGGACGTCCCAGGATGCCCATAAAGAAGGGCATATGAGCCCAGGTAGTCCAAAGCAAAGGGTTGCTTTGGATCAGGGGGGGTCAGGCCGACAAAGGCCAGCCTCCCACTTTCCTTGCGGCAGTAAATCCGTGAAGGAGCAATCATCTGCAGAACTTTCTCCTGCTCCTCCAAACTCACAAAAGGTACTGCAATGGTCTTGTATGGAACCTCATCGAGTAGTTGAGACATTACTCTGTCTCAGGCTGTAGTGTGACAATTCATAGTCACCCATTTGAATTTGTTGAGCAGGAGGTAGCCCAACTGATGCTGACAAATTAGTGTAAACTGGTTGTTCACCAGTGCATAGAGCCTGCGGAGCTCTCAAGGACTGTGGAGGAATCCACGAGGTGCAACTTGGTACACCTTACTGTTGTGGGGCATATGTGTGGCATTGCCTTCTTTGTTGGCCTCGAAGGCTCTGGCTGCATGGGCTTCTTGCCCGACAAAGATAGTGTTGGTCACTGGTGACCAGTAAAATTGGGGAGACAACTCTGCACCGAAGAATGAGTTCTGGCACTCAATAGTGTGATCACAATAGATCACAACACCAAGCGCATCAGAAATGTGCCCAGTCTCATCTTTGAGGAGGGCAGCTCCTTGTTTGGCACTATCTTGCACCTGATGGTCCATCTTGGCCCATCAATTACTGTTGCACTGCTCACATGCCATACATTGTGCTGCAGTCTCGTATAGCACTGGGGATTCCATGTAAGCCTCTTCAGGCTCCTCATATCATTCATCATCAGAGGGTGGGAATGGCAGCCTCTCTGGCACAGCATTCTCTGAACGTGGGTCTATTGTCCACATGCACTGGGGGTATTGGGCTAGAGGGCCCTCTACTAGTACTGTGGGTAAAAAGGGGATGTTAGCCCCTGGGGCCCCCTTCAGGGCATCCTCGGAGAAGTGCATGTTAATATATGTGTACCCTTCCAGGTGCTTATCCTGATGATCCTTTCAGGGTTGTGAGGCTTTAGCCTCAGTGGGACATGTACTGACGCCCCAGAAACTCTGCTCCTCAGAGTGCACAGTGGATACCACAGATAATAGTCGCAAAGATGTGACCTCAGATGCACCACTAGCAAGGCACTGAATCAGCCAGGGGGCAGCTGGAGCAGAGACATTGTCATAGGAGAGGATGTCCTGTCCTAGACTGGCCTCCCAGCCAGGAATGGCGACGCTCAACTGAGTCAAGCAGGAGGGTGCATCCTCCACTCCTTGCCGATGCGCCCTTTTGCTAGAGTTAGTGTCCTGACTTGGGGGTGTAGTCTGCCGCTTATGAGCAGCCAATAGGGCAAGGAAATCAGTTTTGCGCTGAGCGTGCATGTGATCTATATCATCCATCATCTGATTAATGAGGATGACAGCCTCCACATTGTGGAGGAGCAACGAGTCTGCAGGTACATCGTACCCATTGTCCTCCAGGTGTTGGAGGAGAGTAGCCAGGACTAAGTCCTGGTTGAGACTGGGCTTGACAGCCCATGCTTTTTCTTTGCCACACCAAGGACGTGACTGTTCTTCCAAGCTGGGCTTGAGTTGGTGCGGCATCTCCAGCTGCTGTAACAAGGAGAGCCTGGCCAGGCTCCCCATCAGCGCTTTGGCCAGAGACTTGCTGCTTTGTTCTGTATTGAGAGCTTCTATGCTCTCAGATGCTGTTGTTGCCAGCATCAGAGATAATCTGCATCTCTCTAGACTGTTGGCCAGTACTGTGGCTGACTGGGAGGTCAATTTTCCTCCCTCAGTAGGTGCCTTATATGCGGGACCATACTGGGGCATCATGCCCCAAGCCCCCATCCAAGCCAGGAGGTACAGCATCATTGCTGGCACACCAGGATAGTGTGCCAGGGCTATAAACTGGGGCAAAGGATGTGCCCCCATTGGCCCTCTCACCAGTATAGAGGCAAGCTGCCCCCATCTTGACGTTGCTTGGGGACTAAATAGCCCCCCATACTGGGCCTGTTGGGATTGGCCCTCAGCTTAATGTGGCACATAAGCGCTCTGTGCTGTCTGACAAGGCAGAAAATCGCCTATGGGTGCATTCTGGGGCATAATGTTGCCCTGCATGAGTTGTTGTGGCAGATAGCCACTAATTACTGGCTGCTGTGGCAGGTAGCCTGCCGCTGGTTGTTGCTGCTGCTGTGGGAAGCCCACAGCCTGTTGTGATTGTTCCCACTGGGGCACATTTTGGATAAGTAGGGAAGCCATCTGCCCCCCCCCTCCAGCTGATGGTAAGACCAACAGTGAAGACTCAAACTGCCGCTGCTCACTGCTGTCCACGGGCATGTTGTCCATGGTTGAGAAAAGAAAGGGAAAAAAGAAATTTCGAAGTTTAAGACGTGTCTCAGCCACAGTTGCTGACCAACTCAGCCAAGCCACAATTGGCACTGCTGATCAAATTAAGTGCCAGCATGCTTATCTAACTGATGTGGGTGCTTAATGCCCTTCAACTCCAAATAATGGTCAAGTGCTGCCAGCTTAGAGCAATGAGAGTATAGCTCCCATGGTTGTGTCTCTGAGAGACCATTGTACCTCAAACTTGAGCATATTCCACTCAGTCCACCAGTGCCCTATGATGCACTTGACAAACCATTCATCATCTTCTCATGCCCCAAAGTCATAGGGGCCCAGGGTCACCCTGTTTGGGAACAACACATTGTCAGATGCACTATATGGTTGCAACAGCAACACATGAAACTTTGAAACAATTAGTCATTCCTGTAATGCCTGTGGCAGCTCCAGCACATAGTTGGAGGTACTCGGCTTTGCATCTAGCATGTGATATGGGCCTACCCATTTTGGGCAAAGTTTACTTGCCTGTCCCTTGGGAAGCCTCAGGTTATGTGTTGACAGGTAAACCAATGCTTCCACTGATATTGGCGGATCTGTTCATCTATTGTGATTGGCATTTTTTGCCTGAAAGACTTGTGTCTTAATGATGGTGTCATGCACTGCTGCAATATTCTCCAGGGCCTGCCTGGCAAACTTGACTATGCCTTGGTGGGCTACCACATCTGCACGAATTTTGTGCAGCATGGAGGGCAAGTCAAAGAGTGCATACCCTGTCGTCTTGGAAATACTTGCGTTAATTGCAAACTCAGTGAGTAGACACCAGTCCATCCAATCTCGTTGATCAGGGTGAATAACTGCCCTCAGGATCTGGCCTATAATGCGGTTGGCCTGCTCAGTCTGCCCATCTGTTTGAGGATGGAAGGAAGTTAACATGAGGAGCCTAGCTCCTAACAGCTTGTGGAGTTCCCTCCACCATTGCGATGTGAATTTTGAGTCACAGTCGCTCACAATGATACTAGGCAGCCCATGCAGCCTAACAATCTCCCTAAGGTAGATCCACAACAGCTCCTTAGCTGTCAGTGTTGTACGCACTGGTATAAGGTGCACTATGCTTGTTATATGACATATCACCACTCAGAGGTAGTCAAATCCTCTAGACTTGGGAAAGAGACCTATAAAGTCCATTCCAATGGAATCTCAAGGCTTCACCAGCATGGATAGCTGGTGCAGCTTCCCTGCAGAAGATCCAGGGGGCAGCTTTGCCCTCTGACATGCTGTGCATGATGCACAGAACTTGGTAACCTCCTGGGCCATGCATGGCCACCAGTACCATCTACGGATGTATCCCAACATCCATGCAGCACCAAAGTGCCCCACCAGTGCATGGGCCTGGTCCAGTACTTGTGTCACAATAGTTTGCATATGGGGAAGGCAGACTACTGCCACTCCTTGATGGTTCTTCATCGTGATCAGTCTGTCAGGCCCCTGCCTGAACCAAGGATGGTCATTGGGATTGGTGATTATCTCAGTGAAGAGGGAGTCATGTCTATACTCCCGCACCACTTCTATACAGAAGTTGTTGTCACCCAGGCTAGGTGGCTGGGACAAAGGTGATTCGCCTTCCAGCATCTCAGCCAGAGTAAAGGGTTTATCAGGGTGCTCAGGTTCCTCAGGTGATGCTGGTTCCATGACTTCATGCTCCTTGAGCAGCTGGGCAGCTACGTTCCACTCCTCACACTGCTCCCTGAGATGAGTACTTCGTCTCTGCTCATCATCGCACATCACATGTACATCCAGGACATGTTCCCTGATCTCCTGGTACTGGTGGAGAGGTAGATCCTCCCCATCTGGGTCTATGTGGCAGTCTGCCTGCAAATACGCGTGAGGCTCATAAGCCTCCCCAACTACATCACTCTCAAAGTAGCAAGACAAGCAGTCTGCCACTTTATTGAGTTCACCCTTAACATAGGTGATGTCAAACTGGTATCTCTACATGTAGTCACTCCACCATTGCTAACGCGGCAACAAGTTCACCTGAGTTTCAAAGATGATCAGTTATGATATGGATGGGGTATCCCATCAGTTTATCCTCCCACTTGAGGAGGGCCTCGAGAATAGCTAGAGTCTCTAGCTCGTGCACAGCACTTAGATGCATTGCAAATGAGCCAAATAGGCTTGTCCCATCTAGGGTCAATTGGTCAAATCACCAGAGTCTTTGTACAGATCCATTTGACCATTTTGAAGCACTGCTGGTGCAGCGGCCTCCAATTGAATGGTAACCTGTTCTGTGTCATGGCTATGAGTGGCCTAGTATAAGCAGTAACATCGGGCAAGAAGCTCGATATGTAGTTGACAAGGCCAACAAACCGTTGGATGTCATTGTAGGTTTGTGGTGTGCGCTGATAACGCCCAAAGTTTGGTCAGTAACAAATATAGCAATAGTGTTACCATACCAAAAGCTTGTGTTGGGCGTGCTAAAAGTGATGAGGGGAGTTCCAGGCAGGTCCCAGAGAACATGCCTATGTAAATAAGGTAAAGTCGGAAAAGGGTCAGCAAGTGTCAAGTGCTAAGGCAAAAGTGCCTATGGAAGAAGTGGTAAGTGAACACGGCAATGTAAGTGGCAAGAATATGGTAAGCTTAGCAAAGTCTAAGCGTCGTTAATGCCTGCCGTAGCTGCAAGGTGCAAGTATGTTGAGGGCTAGAGATAGTCTGAAACTGCCGATGACTTTGACGTTGCTGACCGTAAATGAGGTTTGGACTGTAAGGGAGACTGGAGTAAGGGGAGCAGGAAACTCTGTTCTGATTTGTATGTACAAGTCGGTAAGTACTTTTTATACTACAAGGAGTTCACCATCGCCAGTGACTAACAATCACCAAAGTGCAGTAAACTAGAAAATTTTATACAGGTAGCTCCAACGGTTTCAGATCTTTACCATCCATCCAAGACCCTTAGCAACGCCAGGCCTCAGATTGCAACGCTAAACCATCAATCCATCACCCTTCTGTCTGTCCAAAATACTAAGCAGTGTCAGGTGCCAAATCAAGGCGCTAAGCAATGTCAGATGCCAAGGTCAAACGCCAAGCTGTCCATCAGTTTTTCATAGATCGTCAGTCTTCTTTCCAAGCACTGTTGTCAGTGACTGATGCCATCTGTCAGTTGTCATTCTGTCTGCCGTCAGCGCTATCATTAATCAGATCTGCTTCTTGCTGTGCATGGCCATCAAATATTGCCAAAATTGGTTAACTAGCACGCGCTAAGGTATCTCTAGCCAGTGCCATGTTGCTGTAGCCTGCCATGGATGTGCTGATCCTGTATGGGGTCCTATCAGCGCCACTTCCAAATATGGTCAAGCTTGTCCTGATTGGGGTGTATACCCCGCTCATTGATGACATGCCCTAGGCAGTCTATACTTTGAGCATAAAGCTCATACTTTTTCCATTTCAAGTACAACTTGTACTTGCGTAGTTATTTGAATACGACTCTGAGATGCTGCTCATGCTCCTCCATGGAATCCAAATAGATGAATATATCATCTAAGTAGACATGCATAAAGTGTTCTATCACGTCTTGAAATATAGAGGTCATTAACCTCTTAAAGGTTGCGGGAGCATTACAGTCCCCAATCTGCATTATGTTGCTCGTAAACGTGCCCATGTTTGAGGCAAACACAGTCTTGGGTATGTCTTTGGTGTGGATGCACACCTGCTTGTAGGCATCAGTAAGATCAATCTTTGAGTGATACTTTGCTCAAGCCCCATCTTCCAGGATCACCTCCTGATCTGGTAAAGGAGTTACATCCTTTATGGTATTGTTGTTGCGCTGACACACATCAAGAGCTATTTGAAGGGTTCCATCCTTCTTTGGGATGCATAATAGTGGTGCAGCCTGAGCAGTGGTGCATGTTGACCACCACTGAGCATCAAATAACAATTAGTTTTATTGCGTAGTTGCTCCTGGAGTGCGCGTGGACAGTGCAGCAAGTGATACTTGTATTGCTTGCTCTCATCTATGTGATTGATCTTATGGTTCACTTCCTGCCATGGCAGGAGCTCCTCCTTGGTTCCATTGACCATATCGGCAAACTCTTCTTGCCATTGCTGATGCAACCGAGGAATATCTTCCTCATAAAGACTTGTCACCTTCTGTTTCCCCTTCAGATATACTGGGGGAAGGACTTCCACTGTAACTGATGGTGGCCAAGGCTGCTGTGCATATTGCTCACAGAGTGCAAGCACCTGATAAACACTGTCATTGGGTATGTACAGCCTTAGCAGGAAATCCACTATCACTGCCTTGCGAGCCACGAGGTTTTTCCCCTTGCATTTGAGGAAATATGCTATGGATACTTCCTCTGCTGCTGGCTGGCAATATGCTGGTGTCACGATTGTTCATTGCTGGTGTGCATTTCATGCACATGTAGCTGCCACCAGCTCATTCCACTCATGCAGCATTCGAGGGTCATATGCCCAGTCATACTTGGGAAGGGGAGCTGATCACTCCCACTGAGTCCTTCAGCCATTTTGCCTTTTGCTGTTGTTTATCTGGAGGCTTTGCGCCTCAAACATCAGGAGCAAGTATTCACTCGTCTCTCATCTTGGAGGCTTGATACTCCTCCTCACTCATCATCACCACATTGTAGTCTGAGCTTAGCCCAGGCATAGCCTGTAACTCCTCATCCACATTCTCCACTGCTAGCGCTTTGCATCGGCTGAGTCAAGGAGAATTCTTGCACTTCTCCATAGTACAGTGATGTCGCAGGCAATTATCCATGTCATCTGCTGTAGCTTATTCTGCTGGGATCACTTTCCTATTCACTAGCACCTGGCAGTGCTCAAAGTCTAACATGACTTTGTTATGCCACATGAATGGTGTTCCCAGTATCATGTTGTAGCAATCAAAGTTTGCTACATCTATATATTCCTGGCTATGTGAGCCTGGTGTCTGGATGGTTACGGTCATCCCAAACTGGACCATTGCACAGCTCCCTATGGTGCCTAGCTGCAATGCCAATGGCATGTCTAACTCCTGTACAGAAATTCCATACACATGGGCAAGCTGGGGCATAATACCTGAAGTAGTACTCCCAGAGTCTCATAAGGTTCTGATACAATGCTGTACCAGCAGTCAGAGACACAACATGCACCAGAAGTCAAAATAAACATTTAATCATAAGACTGAAAACTGTAAGCCTCCTGGTAGCAGTCTCAACAAATTATATCTCCAAAAACACCCCAATAAATACACAGACAGTACAGAACAAAGGGCAGGGACCAGCTCAAGCTATCTACTCAACAATAGTCCAACCACTGTAATGGGGAGGGGAAGCATGGGAGCTGGCAGAAGTGACAAAATGGGATCAATTTGTGATGATCTAGATCAAGATCAGATCTAACAATGCCCGATTTGACATGACTGAAAGGGAAAAGGAAAAGAAGCATGGAGGGATGTCAAAAGAAGCATGGAATGCAGGGAAGCACTAAAAGGGGAAAGAAGGATCTATGAATGGGATCGTGCTAAATGGAGCTGAAGCAAATGGGGAAGTGGCAATCAGAGACATCCGGAGGAATGGTGGAACAAGAAGTTGAATGGTGGAACTGGTGGCACCGAAACATGCCTCCCAAAAGGGAAATTGGACTATCAAATATGTTCTGGAGGCTGGGGAGTTGACAACAAAGAGTCATGTGTAGATAGTGGTCTGTGCACCAGAAAAACAGTATAAATGAATAGACAGGCAATTGATAGGCAAAGGCTTGGTGGTTCCCAGGGAGTGAATCACTTAGGCTGGAGTTTGTTGAGAACTCTCGACAGGCAATTGATAGGCAAAGGCTTGGTGGTTCCCAGGGAGTGAATCACTTAGGCTGGAGTTTGTTGAGAACCCTCTGCTTTCAGGAAGATTATTGAAAGCCTTCAACATTATAATATATCAATTTCACCATCAAGTCAGTGTGCATTGCAAGTATCATTCTACACCATCAAGCCCCAGAACTATCAGTACTACTTGCAACCAAGTACTACAGTCCATGCTTTGTAGCCATTTATGTCCACATATGAGACCAGACACTCCTTGTCTGCCTGCTTCAATGTAGGGCGCTGCAAAGTGCCCTCTGCTTGACAAAAAGTTACCTTCTTCATTTGCATGATGTTATTCTTGTCATGATCATTTGAAGGTGGCCAATCTGTCATTGCTACTAAGCACTCTGAGTCACTGTTGCAACTGTAGTATTCATTGTTGTAGACGTCATCATATACATCTACTGTGACGTACTCCTCCTCCCCCTCCATGACCACACTCTTGGGCTTGGCAGCCGATGCCTCCTCTGGGGCCTCTTGGTTGTCCATGGGGTGCTCAGCCTCAGACTCAGCAGAGATATCTCTGTCACTCCCACTTGCGGCTGCAGTATGTGTGGCATGCAAGTGGGCTCAGGGTGTATACCCCTTTCTTGGGGCTCCCATTCTCACAGGGCAATTGGTAGCATAGTGGCCTGGCTGGCCGCATGTGAAGCAAGTCCCTGTCTGACCAGGTGGGTTGGCCAGCTTGACTTCTGGCCTTGGCTTAGAGTATTCTCCATCCAGCACCTGCTTTGGTCATGGGCGGCTTCACTCTTGATTTGCCACAGGAGTTCTGCATACCACAAACTGCATGTTGTGGTCACGATCCAAGTCGGCCTTCTTAGCCAGGAAGGCCCCCACATGCTGACCTCATGAGGGTGCCCCAGCAGGTGGTAGTTGCCTGCTTCCTCCATTGTGGCCACTATGATGCTCATAGTGGTTAGCAGTCTTAAGAGACTGCTCATACCTGATGGCGTATGCCACAAACTCCTCCACATCATTGACCTCTGGGGACAGCCCATGCTCACATATGAGATAGCGGTGCATGTCCACTGGGATACCATCTAAGAATGTTTTGAGCATTGTATACCCGTCTGGGTATACTGCCATGTTCTGAGCATGGTCGTTAAGGGTATCGTAGAACCCTTGTACCCCCAACTTGTCAGGAAACTCCTCATTTCTTCCTTTTCTCACTCCTTATCTCTTCACTCTCTCTTCATTCATTCTCTTATTTCTTCTGACATTATTTCATTTTACTGTTTCTATTCTTTCAACACTATCTGTTAGCTCTGGTTCCTTAGCTACCATTCAGACAAGTGTGGGCCCTTCAGCACCGCTTCCAGACCGCTTATATAAGCCAGAGTTTGCCAGAGTTTGCCCCTTATTTGTACAAGTGTTTGTGTAGGCAATTTTCGAGTTTTTAAGGTTTTGTTGTACTGTACAGTTGTTTCCCATGCTTCAGAGGCCCCAGAAGCGTCCAACCTGGCATAGGGAATCCCTAGACTTGTTCTCTTTGGATCTCCCTCTGCCAGGTGAGTAGTTATTATAATATTGTCAGTATATACTCTAATCCACTTTAGATCTCCCTCTGCCAGCTGTGTGACTGAGCCACAGCCTCTAGAGATCGCCCTTAAACAACTTCTCAGTGTACTTAGCAGACTGGAAGTCCCGCCTTGCATCCTGTAGTGTCAAGGGATGCACAAATCAATTGTACAGTCCTGTGAGGACTCCTTTGAATGTCCACTCATACTAAACCCAGCTGATGTGCAGTACTGCTCGTTGAAACCACTCCATGGCCTCTCCAGCCAGAAACTCAGGCAGAACAAAGATTTGTTCTTGTTCCATATGGTTGCCTCTGTATAAGCACATGGCAAGGTGGGTACATACATCCATCGCCCAGTCCTCCAAGTCACTGAACTTGGACATGCCTGTGTAGGTGTGAATGTGCCTACTATCTGCTTTATGCAGCTTCATCCCATCTGATAACCATAAGGTTACTCCTAAGGCATCATCAACTACTCAATGAGGGCAATTGTGCATGGCTTCATAATGCATCCAAATGGCCTCCCGCTGGCCTGGAAATCTAGTCACTAAATCAGTGGCTTGGTGAAGTGATTTCCCTCATCTACCCTGCAGCAAATGTCTCGAGCCTCCTCAACTGTGAGCATAATTGCCCTCATCTCAGGAGATCAACCTAGGGCATTCATCCTGGCTGTTACCAGGGGCATCACATCTGGTGGCACCATCTCAATCGAGGAAGTCTCCTCAATCATAATCACTGTGCTGCCCTGGTTCTGGAGAAGCTTAATTCTCCTGGCCCTGTGTTACAAATTGATGACGCATCTCATCAATGGGCTTAGTGCCCTTGAATACAATGCCCTGATTGTCAATAAGGGACTGTCCCTTAGTCCTGAGATCACCATTGCACATACGTTGATATGCGACTCTATCGCTCAATATTTCCACCATTGGCACGTGTGGCATCAAAAATGCCTCACTCTCCACTTTAAACGCCATGCTATTGCATCCACCTAGGCCTGACATCTCTGTCCTAAAGTCTTGGTTATGCATGTGTGGGGGGTTCCTCACACCACCCCGGTCCTGCTGGAGTATAAAAGGTACTCACTGGTTTTACTTCAGGCACTTCCTGCACCCATGCTAGTGCTTCTACTAGCTCAGCTCCAACGTCTTGATTACAACATGCTGAGCATTTCTCGGATGTGTGGCTCCAGGGGGTCAACACCCACAATTGCCTTGCAGCCTTATGCTGCAAATACATCTGGAGTTCCATAGTGAGAACTCTCACTATTAAATCAGTATATTTAGTACTGAATACAGTGGGCACCTTGTGCCCTTGTTGCCTAAGTGCTACTACATGCGCTGAAGCATACCACTCAAGTCATGCCTGGGTGGTGTATTTCATCACCTCTGGGTGCAAATCCCAGAACACTCGCAAGTGCACGGTGTATGTGGTTTTCAACCACTGCTCCTCTGCTCTGGCATTGTTGTCACTAGACGACTCAATCGCCTTCTCTGGGAGGTCTGCAACCTCCTGGACTTCCTCCACTGCTGGTGTGCATGGGAAACAATTTTCTGCGCTGCCTACTTCAGGAGTCACATCCTCCTCTGATACCTCTTCTATGCAGGCTTCTGCTATCCTGGTGGGCATTGAGCCCACCACAGCCCACCTGGCCCCACTACTCTGGCTGGGCAATATAGGTCCCCCAGCCCATACTGATGACTCAGTGTCTCCTAAGGCACTCTGAACATCTGTTGACTGTCTAACCTCATCAGAGGGCCCTTTGGAAGCTAGCCAGCTGGACCGTTGAGGTTCTTCTGGCAGCTGTGTAACTGGGAGAGTCAATCCCCCTGGCATCTTGTCCTGTGGCTGTTGCTGGCCATTATAGTGCGAGCTCTCAGCTCTCTGGGCCTTACTTTCATTCCCAGACAGGTTGGTGCTCCAACCTCAATCTCAAGCCTTGGGTCTTGATTGACCTACATTGGATGCTTGCACACCCTAAGTGTCTGCTGGGTCTCTCCATAGCTCGTGGGCATTCCGCCCACCACCAGTGAAAACTGCATGAATGGGATTACTCATCAATCCCCTGTTTGAAATTTGCACGGTGTGGCTGTGCAAGAAGCTCGAAAAGCTGATAGAGTTCTGTCAACGAACTCAGCGACTGACGTCGGATGCTAGGCAATAGATCCTAGCTGGCGGATTCAAAAAAATGTAACGAAGTTACGAAGTTTATAGAGCTTAGTGTGCACACAACACTGAATCAGACCAGACCGGTCTATTGACAATGTAGTATACAACAAAATTAAGCTGCTTTGTAAGCAGCTGGTAAACTATTTATATAGTAATGTAAATTAATATTATATTATAATAAATATAATATAATAGTGTCTACTATACAGTAAGCAAAGCTATGTGGTCAACACCACATAGCAGACTATGCTACACTTTGTCAGAATCAGCATGCAGGTGCACCCGCATAGCGCCAACCAAATTCTCCAATGCAGCAGACCACTCATCAAATGACAGCTTCAACTCATGAGATGTATTGAAAGTTTGCTATTTGAAATAACAAAAGAAGATTCTAGGGGTGGGGGTTCACAAGCAGCCCACCTACACGCCTCATTAGTCAACAAGTTGAGGGGGATATACTCGAACATCCCCTGTTCCAACACTTTCACCACTTTGTGTGGATAAACCTTGTCAGCTGATGACAATAAGCAACCAACTTCAGGAGGTAGGCCATGCAGCATATGAGGAGGGACAACAGGCCCTGGAGAAGCAGGCACAGCATGAAGATCCGAGTTCACCACAATAACACCAGGCACATGCCTATTAAGTGGCAAGCTGGCCCCAGGTATTTGCAAAGGAGCAGAAACAAAAGGCTGCAACTCAGCACAATCCACAGGATTTTCTGTCCAAAAAGACTTATCAACATTAGTGCCAGCTGATGGGGCTGCAGGCACTGTGGAGACATTGCTGATGTGATCATGAACTGTATGCAAATGCTCCAACAAAACTACAAAACAACATAGTTAGCACCTGAAGGCAACCGGAGAGATGACACCAAGCCACAAGGCACAAACAAAAACAAGAGTCTTGCAACAAAACATCAGAAAGGGTGACACAAATAAAGATGAGAAAGAGCATTGCCCCGAAGCCAGAGAAAAGCCTCTTACAACAGAATCTATGAAAAGGCATCTCAACCCATGGCTAACAAAGTACAAGGCATATAACACAGACCACTGTACTGCTGACCATGCATATAATAAGGAGTACTTTGACAATAAGAAGTGTCAAGAAAAATGACACACAAAAGCCAAGCACCAGCATACACACCCAGTCAGAGAGAACAGTGCCAAAGGCACATCCCAGGGCCAACACAGAAAACACAGAAAAAATTATGCTACCAAAGCACAGAGAAAAGAAAGGTAGAATCATGCAATGAAAGAACATACCCCGGCGATCCAGGTCCAGGCCATGGGCCCAAAAGAGTTGCAACAACCCTGAATCTGTCAAAGTAATGACCCTCTGCTCATCAGAGTCTATGGCCAGTGGCCTCTCCATGCCCAGAGATGGTCGCCAATAGACCTTATCTACAACGGAAAGATTATTGCCAGGCAAAGTCTGACACATGCAAGGAGCAGGTCCTGGAGTGCGCACTGTGCTATTTTTGACAAAAACTGGGACTGAATCCTGCATATATGCATCGGCCATTGATGGCAATACAATAATTTTCATGTTGTTGTCTTCATCACACGACATCTGTCACCTCAGACATTTGGATGGAGGAACAGAAGGAGCAAACAGAGGCATAGGCAATCTCTCCCTCTGAGAACCAAGGCTGGCATCTGGGGTAGGAATGAGGAGGTTATTTGCAACTGCCCCTGCCAAAGGTTCCGCTGAATCAACAACAGCAGCTGTGTCAGGAAGTGGATTCTCGACCAGGGAACTCTCATGCAGGAGAACAGAAGAGGGTCAAAGAGTATGCAACACCAGAGAAGCATTTGACTTCCTTCCTTGCTCTCATGAACCTGCCTGGCTAGACATCAGAAGACACGGCTTGAAAAAACATCAGAAGACATGGCTCAAAAAACTGAAAAAAAAACACAACACGCACATAGTTCTCAGACTGATCACTTGGCTCAGCATCTCTGCTTCTGTGTCGGCATCTTGGCATCTTGGTTTCTTTGGTTTCTGCTTGAGCTTTGTAGTCTCTGTCGTTTTTGTCTTTACCAAAGTCTTGCTGCAGATACTCTCACTGGGGTCTTCCTGTCTCTAAGCAACTTTTAATTCTTACTGAGGCTCGCTTGCCTGAAACTGGTGAACTCCTTGTTCTTACTGGTTCTTGTCTACCATTGGACTACATTCTTTCGTTGCGTTACAACGAACAACACTCCACACCTACACACTTCACCACATTTCACTTACCTATTTTGACCCTCTGTAATCGACTCTTTTAACCTCATTTCTGATCTATCACTTAGCCCATCCCACATCTACACTGGCTGACCGTTCATAAAAAAATTGAATCAATCTTCACGTTTTCCTCAACAACTAAGCGTAGATCTCAGATTCTCTGTGGCCCTGTGGTCCTGGTTCTATACTTTCATAGAATACCTCACCTTCTGGCTACAATCATGGATATTTGCTGCTGATCCCATTTGAAATGAGATATCAACTCATGTTAGACAAATCCACATACTATAACTATCAACAATCATAACCTTTGAGTGCATGTAAAGCAGTTCCAAAACCTATCTATCCAACAAAATCAATGATCAGCCCCTCGATTGAGATAATCAAGAGAGAGAGTAAAACTTGGAAAAGCCAAAGTGCGAGTCCGACGGAATGGAAAACTTCTTGTTATGCGACCAAAATTTGACTTTGTCCTGGCACCAATGCAGGTGATAGTATGGTGAATTTTTCCTGACATGTTCTGTACTTTCACACCTATTGTTGGTTCTATGAATTTCTAGCAAATGACAAGCCTTGGTATGTTGTGAACTCATCGCCATAGTTTGTGTAACCATATAACAAGCAATGTGAACAAGAAAACTCTATTTTGCAGATATCGAGCATGTAAGTACCTCTGTGTAGAAAATGACATGGATTTTAACACCTTGTTAGCCTTGCACTTTCAAATTCTGTCCAGGTGCCATTCTGGATAGTACAAGGGAGGGTGACAAAGGTATAGTATAACTCAGGGGTAAGCCACCAGTTCTATAGTGAATAAGATTAGTTACAATGAGATGCACAAGGATGACAGACAAACAATGAGGATACGTGTTCCATATGATGTCAGAGAAGCTGTTAGACAATTGAACCTGCCCTAATCTCGATTTCCTGGCATTGCCCATGCCTCTCAGACTAGACCAAACTGATGTCTATGTGTTTGAACGCACAATTGGTGGCCTGTTAAAGGTTCTAAGTATTTCTATATATCTAGTTATTTCTCTATCTTTTTTGTCTATTTAAGTATAATGCACTTTGTCTCAAGGGGGGGTCAAAAAAAAATTAAACATATTGGGTCGAATCTATATAGAATGGGACAACTGTTTTGTGGGAATGATGTGCTTAGTCAGTTTTGACAGTTTCTGACTAAGGCTGACAAATACTTGCCTTTTTTGTTTGTTTTTCAGTCTGTTTTTCAGTAGAAAAGAAAAAAAAATATTATTTAATGAAAAAGAGTGTATATTAAATATTTAAATGTACAATATCTCTTGGACACATGTGGAAGGTATCCGGAGTGTGTGAATGTGGCCGAGGCCAAAACAAATATTTAAATGTACAATATCTCTTGGACACATGTGGAAGGTATCCGGAGTGTGTGAATGTGGCCGAGGCCAAAACACGATTTAGTGGACACCAGTTTTCACGCCTCGCATGATCTTAAACCAAACAGCATCAATTTTTCCACGGTTTCAACGTTGTAGTGAGTAAACTACACTACAAAGTAAGTGTTGATTGATTGATTGATTTACAAATATTAATAACCATTCTTATAGCAACGCTTTGAAACTCGATTACAAAGTAAGTATTGACTGATTGATTAATTGATGACTATTAATAAATGATCAATTTAGCTACAACTTTGAAACTTGATTACAAAGTAAGTATTGACTGATTGATTGATTGATGACCATTAACAAACATTCTTACAGCAAAATTTTCAAACTCAACTACAAAGTAAGTAATGATTGATTGATTGATCATTGTAAGTGATTTTAATGTATTTGAGCTTGGAAATTGCTTAAAGAATTCGAAAAAATCACAGAAAAATCAGGAAAAATTCAATTCAGCTTATAGTGAAAGTTTGGGCTATTGTAGTAAGTGACTTTTATTGTTTTTGAGCTTTATAAATGCTTAAAAAATTAAATAAAATCAAGAAAAATTCAATTCAGCTTATAGTAACACTTGGACAACTTTGGGCTATTGATATATTCATCATGTAAGTGTCTTTCAATAGTTTTAAGCTATGAAAATGCTTAAAAAACTATTTTTTCAGGCAATCTTCAACTACTCATTCTAATAATGAACCTAGTACTCCTGAAGGTCAAAGACAGCAGGCTAGGATTCAAAGCAGGCTACAACAGTTACAAATGACTGACCCTGATGAGCGTCATGCCAATGGAAGTAGAAGATCTACTTCAGTGGTTATACCACTTCATTATGAAACTGGGGATATAGGAACTAGGGATATGGGAACTGGAAATATGGGAACTGGGAATATGAGAATTGAAAGAAATAACCAGATTGCCTCTAGCTCTTTGAGGAGGCCTATTGGACCAACTGTTACTGTGAATTTATTTGCATCTGAGGATGTACAACTTGGAACTACAGGATTGGGGGATATGAGAACTGGGGGAAACAATCAGATTGCTTCAAGCTCTGGGGGAAATACTTCTAGCTCTTTGAGCAGGCCTCCTGGACCACCAACTGTTGCTGAGGATCTATTTGCTAGAGCTATTCCTGAAACTCATTTACCTGAAGGATGGAATGCTCCTTTGCAAAATCCAATTCCTAGAATGATACCACCTCTACCTCTTCCTGCATATAGAGCTCCTTATATGCCTTCAATAGTAGCACCTCTACCAGCTGCTGTGCATGGAAGAGATAATAGGGTGGGATTAGTCAATCAGCCTGTAGTTGGTGGAACTGCTATGAGTATACCTGAAACTCATTTGCCTGAAGGTTGGGATGCTCCTTTATGGAATCCTATACCTAGAATGCCTGCTTTGCCAAACTTCACAATGCCATTACCATTGCCACCTGCACTTGGGAATAGAGGAAGACAAATTAATCAGCAGGTTGCTCCACAAACATTAGCAGCATTGCAAGACCAACAAAGGTTGAGGCACATTGCTGCAGCTGAGGAGCAGGATAGACAATGGCAGGCACTAGCAGTATTGCAAGAGCAGCAACGGCTCAGACATATTGCTTTGGCTGAAGAAGAGGAGAGGCAAAGGCAACAACAGGCATTAGCAGTATTGCATGAGCAACAACAGCTCAGAAATATTGCTATAGCTGAAGAGCAGGCATTAGCTGAAGTACAAAGGATAAGGGCTGAAGAGCAGAGAACACAACAGCAAGGATTGGCTGCTTTACAACAACCAGTGCCAGAGGTGAGATAAACACACCTTTTATTTTATAAGCTGCTTTGACTAACAAAAGTCAACAGCATATAGATCTCAACCCTGAACATAGGCCTTTGAATGAGGCTAGAGCTGAAAGGATCTTGCAAGACTGGGAACAGCAACATTTAGCTGATCTTGAAGAGGATTTTAATGATTTAGATCCTCATGGGTTAGAAAATATCCATGCAGCTTTTGATGAGATGCTTCAGAATCCTTTGGAGTATTTGGAGCATCCCATAGACAATGAGATTGATCCAAATCCACTAGATGATCCTAGGAATGATCCTGCTGAGAATATGGAGGAGGACTTGGAGTATGTGGATCCACCTGGAGATAACAGGCAGCAAAATCTACCAGCACCTCCTATTCTACAAAGGGTTGATTATATTCAAGGCAGAAATGCTCTTCCAAGAGGAAGACAGCCTTATATAAATGAACCTTCAGCACATTATCTTGGTCCTATGGATATTTCATGTCTACATTGTCATGCTCTACATTTTGATGATGAAAAGCTGTTTAAATCTACCCAATATGATCCCAAGTTTGGCATGTGCTGTTTACAAGGGCAGATTGATTTGCCCAGACTTGCAGACACTCCACCAGAACTGCTTGGCTTACTCCAAGGCTATCATGCTCTTTCTGATGCTTTCAAAGCATCTATTTGCCAATACAATGCAGCCTTTGCATTTACATCTCTGGGAGTCAAGATTGACCATGCAATTACCAATGCTCCTGGACCATACAGCTTTAGGATCAATGGAGAGCTCCATCATCTGACAGGTGCTTTGCTTCCAACTGAAGGTGATCATCCTGTGTATGCACAACTCTACTTCTACAATCACAATCAACAATTGGCTTTTTGTCAGGGAAGCAATCCTAGATTGGATCCTCAGATAATGGCCTCTTTGCAGGATATGCTTTATAGAGTCAATCCCTTTATTGGCTTATACAAGCTTGCAAAGCAGATTATGACAGAAGTACCTGAAGGCCAACCACAAAGGCTTTCTGTTCAACTTAGAGCTGACTTTGGAGACCATCAATGCTATAACAACCCTAATAAACAGGAAGGAGTTGCTGCAATTATACCAGTGTGAGCTCATGATGAGGTCAAGAGCATTGAAGAAGAGAAACTATTATACCGTCTGACTTTTGACATCCTTGAAATCTGATTCTTTGTCTGAGAAAAAAAGCTCCCCCTTAGGGATGATCAACGTCTTCTTTTTCCGAGTTCGAGCAGCAGCGCTACAGGGAAGAGAGAGGCACAGATCCCGGGCGCAAGACTTGTTGGGTCGATCTGCAGGCATGGGATGCAAGACGGATAGAGGGTACCCATTCTAGTTTCTTTCTGTTTCTCTTTTTGAGAGAATTTGGATGACGGCCACGAGGCACTCAGGCAAACACAAAGGCAATGATGATGATGATGAATTAAAATTTAACCGGTGGCAATCATATGTCAACCATTTCTCTTTGGACGCAGATATCTAGACACCAATATCACAGCAAAAACCGATGCTGAAGCTCAACCCCAGAACGAAGTGTAAAGCAACAGTTTATCTGTGCTTGCAAAGGCAACATTTCTATTTTCAGGGCTCAACCGCACTTCTTGGTCTGGGTCGATGGTGCACACAACACTAACCTGATGGTTAATCTCCTAGATAGTGACCTTAATGTGATTTTGTTCACGACAAGTGTGATTTTTACTCCCTCTTGTAGAGCGTAGCGAATAATGGACTCATTGTGGCGACCGTTAACTGCAAACACATCAACATCCAGATAGGCCGTCAAGTACGAATGATATTCACTGACCCCCTCAACAAGGTCGACTACAAGTAGGATGCCGTCAACAAGTATTTCGCGTTCTCTAGATAGGACGTAAGCAGTATAACGCATCTGAAAGAATGTGCTCGTTAGTCGTAACATAGAAAACCGTGTTTCTGGCATCTTTCTCTTCCACCGTCCATTTCCACTTTGACTGGAGCGACAATGGGCCCACACGATGGATAATACTACTTGTCCTCATGAAGAACAAGCACGTTATGTGATGGAACTTTTCAGACAAGACCTCTGTATAAGTTTTAATGGAATAAAGACCGACCATCAACCTCCATTAACGCTTCTCATCATCGAGCCCTTTGAGAGGAGCAGAAAACTCATCATAGTCCTCAAAATAAGCCATGGCGCGACACAACTAATGTAGAATAGGTGTGTATCAGTGAGTAAGGGAGCCAATACGTCGTCACGAGTGCCCAAGGATTGGTGACCGGGTCACGTTTCTGCCCAAAAGTGTTCAACAAAACTTAAAACATGGAAAAATTTTAGCTCCGATATTGACATGGGCTTATGATGGATATATACATTTCATTTTAACCGAGAAAGAAAAGTATATCCCGAATATGGGAGAAAAAGTCAACAATCAACCAACTCTGTCATACCAGCGCATGTATATGTGAGGACAAAATTAAGCATCCAGTGTTGGAATGGCCGGACGTGTGCAAATTCTTCCTGATTGAAGATCTGCGTATGTTGTATTGCATCTACTAGAAAATATTGATTGAAATTAACGCTTTGTGCTTTGGAGAGGAAGGGAATGCAGCAGGGTAACTGCAAATCGCGCGTTTGAAAAATTCAGAAATAAGTAAAAGTGTAAAAAAAAACAATGCTTGCACAACGTTCCCCTTGTCATATCACATTTCACAAACAAAATTTTTTTCTTGAAGTTTTTCAAGCATTGCAAGACTAATGAACCATTACCTCTGCTTCAAAACGGCAGAGATTGCTAACACGTATACGTTTCAATGAAACAACTACCATGATTTCATCCCACTCGAACCTTGCGCAATGGGCTTCAATCTCAGCGACTGGTGCCGCTTTGAGTTGTGAATGTGTCCGAGTGCTCCAGATGCTCGCTCCAAGCTCAGGATACTCCTGGTACGGGTTGTGGGGGATATCAGACGGCTGATGATGTACCCCGACAATCCAGACTCCTTGTAAATGCCTACTCTCTCGAGACACTTTGGGAAACTCGATGATCTGTTTAATGGTAAACGGAGCAGGTGTACCATGTAATGTTACGGAGCTGTTGCCACGGTGCCTCGTCTGAGTTGTGAAAGATAGACCATGGTGCCAAACTTGAGATTGTGTGATTGCATCCGATGGGACGAGTGCATGCGGGTCAGCACGTTTGATTGCATCTATACTTTCAAGGGAGATGGAAGCAGTTTTCCCTTTGACGCCTAAATCCTCATCGAAAGACTGGACCTCATTTTCCAAATCCTGAAAGATAGCTGCGTCATCATGCTCGGTTGCAAGTATGCCATGAGCTTGAGGTTGAACTAGAACTTGAAAGAATTTGAGGCACTCCTTGACAACCCACAGACAACTTTCCTTGAAAAATAGGCCTCTCAAGTTGGCAGCTTTATGCCAGGATCGAAGTATCGTTTCTTCATATTCATCTAGTTTTCTCAAGTCAGAATCAGCTCAACCTAGAATAGGCAGAGGATTTACATTTCTTATAATTGGTTGAAAGCCGTTGCAACTGACCGATCGCGTGTTCAAATGGGAAGGCCCACCACCCATGGACAGGACCATAGAGCTTTATGAACTCTGGAATGTGAAAAGCCATGTGGTGATTAGGGACACACTCATAGAACGGAAATATTCTCTGGAGTTCTCGCCGATATTCAACCATGCGATTTATGTATAGTATGGAGTGTGCTTCACTGGTGACTTGAGAGGTTGCCAAGGTAATTGCGGTCATGAGTAGCATGGTAAGATGCAGCAATTCCGCGCATTTGGTATCTGACCATTTCCGAACCAAGAAGATCGGCAAATTTAAGCAACCAAGTGTGCGCCATTCATTGGCCTTGAGTTTTGATTCTGACAGAAGAGGAACTGAAGTTACTCAGGAGGGCTTTACAATATAATCCATATCATCTCTGATGCTATGCATCTCTTCATCTGTTAACACATTTCCAGGTTCTATATATGTGTTGGTATATAATCCATATCATCTCTGATGCTATGCATCTCTTCGTCTGTTAACACATTTCCAGGTTCTATATATGTGTTGGTTTCGACTTGTTTCATTCTCTGCGAAAGGATGTTAGTTGCATTCAATAAGGAAAATGTCAGCGCATGCCCAAGTTACGATAGCTCGTGAGTACTCCTCTCTTGTAAGTCTCTTCATGCCAGATCGCATTTCACATTGAAGACCTCTGGCGATGTAAACCAAGGCTGGTAAAGCAATTTTAGCCCATTTTTTCACCACACTTTCAAACGCAGTATCCTTGTCGCTGAATTCCATATGTTCCAATAGCCAACAAAGGAGTGACCGCACAGCTTTCATAGACGATTTTGCCTGCGGCTCAGGGTTATCAAAAGTGAATGGTATCTTTACAATTAATGCTTTATGTGGAACAACTTCTTTCCATCTACTCTTTTTACCTTCGGGGTTGTAACCAAGAATGCTCCAAAAATGCTCCTTGATGAGACCAAGAAACAAGTTATGCATGGGATTGATGACGAGATGGGACGATGGCTTGTAATAGGGCAACCTGAGAAGTTCGGTCCATTGTATACCATATTTTTCTATCAATTTTTTGGCCGCTTCTGTAGAGGGAGCAGATATATATTTCTCCACCTTTTGCCTACAGTTGGCATCGATACGCAAAACCCAAATGTTGTGTTCAAAATTATTGTAGGAATGAAAAGACCTGCAGCATTTGCATTGGGAACAGAACAATTTGTGGTTGATTGTAGTAAAGCCTCCAACTTTCCACGCCATTGGGAGGTTGCAGACAACAATGATAATGGCACAAAAAATCAACCGCCCATAGAGATAGTCTGCAGTCCGGCTAAACTAAACACCTTCCCAAAATGCAAGGAAGGCATCAATGATCGGTTTCAGGTAGGGGTTGATACCATCCACCTCCACAGAAGGCTCGTGCGGACCAGGAATCAGCTGAACGTAGAGATTCTTGGGCTTGTGCCGTTCTTCTATAGGTAGATTAAGACATGCAATGGAAATCATTCCAACAGAGATCTTCTTTCCAGCTTGCTTATTGCCCAGCGGATTAAAGAAATCCACTCCGATCAAAAATAGATAACAACCAGCGTTCGTGTCGCCAGAGAGACTAAAGTGAGTTTTGCCATCGGGCCCCATGAACTCCTGAATTGCAGAGCCCTAAAAGATATCTGTTATTTTCCCACCTTTGGAAGTGTGCATCTTCTCCCAAGCTTGGTCCATCTTTTTCTCGTAACCATGTTGGGACAGTAAACCTGCAAACCAATCTTTGAAGTCGAAAACAACATAGGGCCGTATGGGGACGTATATAGTGAGATTCAGTTGCCCAACAGATTTTGGGCAAACAAGCAGCTCCTTACACTTCTTGCCATGACGCCTGGCACTACAACACTCTGGATACACCGGAATGTCATCATATATATCCTTTCCATCGTCTTCGCCACTCTTGCCCTTGATTGCTCTGTAAATCGAGTGACATGCTGGGCAGGCCGCATATACCTCAGATTTCCCTTCCAGGCGCAAAGTCTTGATCGCAACACGAATGTCATGAGGGAACGTTTTGTAAAAGTGCAAACCCAGAGCGGTCAACGCATGAGGGAGAGCTTCCATGACAATGTCCAAAAGCTTTTCGCACATTTGGAATAACCAGTATGTGCCTCGACGAGGAAGGTGGAGAGTGATGTGGCAAACAGCAACCATGAGTATCACCACCTGTAGAAACGCCGCCACTCCAACAAGACTGGGCAAGAAATGTGCCCCTATGAGGAATCGTCAATAATCAGGAAACACATGAATCTGCTGGTACTGACCGGTGTCGAACTTACTCCCAGCTAAAGCATCCTCCTGAGCAATGCGTCTCGCCAAGGCATCTTGCCATGTCTGCATCGTGACTTCGAAAAGGCTGTGGACCGTATCCCGCAACGACCGTACTGTTTCGTAAGTTTCGACCACAGCCGGAATCTTTGACATTGCCATTGGAAGAAGCTTGGCTGATTCCTCTGCCAGAGCTTGTTTGATGTTGCCTAGTTCCTTGATATTGCCTGCCAGCTTAATGTTGCTGGCTCCAGTCAGGGCGTTTCCGACAGCCTTGATATCTGAATGCAGAGTTTTGAGACCATCCTCGATTTTATGAAGTAGAGAGACCAATTTTTTTGTTCTAGTAAAATGAGAGTCTAGCGCAGGAGCAGCAATCAATGGCTGTATCATAGCAGGGTGCAAATTGAGGTTGCTGATTGGGAGATTATCAATTGCTCTTGACAATTCAGCGTCATGAGCTGCCTGAGCCGCCTGATTAGCGGATACCATCGATCGAATCTTCTCAGTATTATCGTTCGATTGATGTTTTTTATAAGTGCAAAGGTTAACAAAACGCCCTCGTTGAGTGTCTGAGATCATCTCTTCCTTACACTGTGCGAAGGTACACTGGCATAAAATGAGCTTCTTGTCATTGTCGTCTGCGTCTTTCATGATTGAGGGAGAATGAGATGGGATGGGGGGACAAAGGACAAGGCGCAGAAAACAATTTCTTCAGATATCAAACACATGCGAGATTATTGATCTCGCATAATGATTTGGGAGATTATGATTGCCCCATAAAAAACGCCGCTTCACACCCTGTTTGTCTGGCGCATCAGGGCGCAGCTTGCAAGGCATATTCCATATACACTGTTTCCAAGCAGAGTCTGAAATGATATAAAATTGGAGAGGGAAGAGGTATGTCAAGCATCTTGGAATGTGGAAGCTTGGGACACAAATACTGGATCTTGTATTCCAAAAATTACAATAAAACTGGTACGAGATGAACTCCCATGGCCTCAGAGGCATCAGAGCCTTCACTTCTGGCAGTGCTGCTGGTCAATGTTTTCTCAACCGGCTGATGCACAACTGATCCTATATGAGGGACAGTGGACACAGTAGTCTCATGAACAAGCGAAGTAGTCACAGTCACAATGTCAGGGGCAACTGTGACTGTTCATGTAACGTACGTTATCATAGCTTTGCATGCCATAGCAAATTCAGTGGCTCGACGGTTTGATATACAGTGTGCGTCAGTACAACCAAGGATGCAGAGGTAGTTGAGGCCGGAGCTACACTGTCTTGGGTTGCCAGAGCGAGGCGACTGGCTATTACAGGAATGGGCTACAAGCAACACGTCGATCCAGGAATCTCGAGGAAACAGCAATCATACTTACATTGAGGGATCAATACGAAAAAGTAGGAAAGAAATGCATGATGACAATTGCTAAGCACAAGATTAAAAGAGCGCCCCGCTCCACAGTTCGTGGCCACTTATCCATCAGTGGCGCCAAATATAGGGCAACAGGTTCGTTCACTGGATTGACAGGCTATTTAAACAGTGAATAGAAAGCACAGTGATAGTATAGCTTCTTGCTCACTTGCTTTACCCACACTGAGGCGGTAAAACTGCCAGAGCTTGATCCACCGACGATGACATGCTTGCCATTTGAGAGCTCAGCAGTGGCAACTGCTTGTATTTGTCCTGAAACTTTGATCAATTTGTTGAAATTTCTCAAATGTTCAAACTTACCGCTCATAGGCAGCTTTTGTATGATTTCACATGTTGCCATATCAAATACATAGATAGTATCGTGGTCACTACCACAGATGGCAATCTTACTATCTTCAGCCCAGGCAGCTTGAATGGTGATCTGCCTTTGAAAACTGGCAGGAAGGATTGCTTCAGATAGAGATCCCAGAAACCGATGGACCTGCATGTAACGCTCTGTCAAATTATGCACCAGGAGAGAGTCGTCACGAGGAGAAAGGGCTGCATTTCCACTGCAAGAAGTAAGCAAATAAAACACGGGTATAGATAGAAAGGACGTGCATAGCACATGTCAAGTATTTTTGCCAGATTATTTCCGAGGTCTGCGCATCACGACAAAGCCTGACATGAAAGTCAATAATGTCAATTGGAACTCCATGTTTCGAGAAACTTAACAAACATTTCACCATTTTCGATATTGTGAACCAGAAGACTTTGATTGCCGCCGCCGAAGAACGCAAGGCCGATTGGTATAGCGTGAGATTGACTTGCAATGGACCATAGCTCGATCAAATCAACTGTTTACGGTCCAGTCCAAAGATTAAACGTATAGCGTGAGATTGACTTGCAATGGACCATAGCTCGATCAAATCAACTGTTTACAGTCCAGTCCAAAGATTAAACAATACATCAAGCTCGACTCACCACCTGCATCAACGCTAAACAGTTTCAGAGTCCCACTATGGCTAGCAATAGCAAGTCGCTGATTTGTGGCGTCGAATGATTGAACAGCAACACTGTCATTGAACTCGAAAGCTTGAAGAGACATAGAAGATCTTTGAGCGAACCACTTAATGCCAGTTAGCAAGAAATCCAGGTCTGAGCGGCACCACCCACAGAATCTTGTTTAGACTTAGGAATTAGGGAAATGGACCCTTGTATACTTCCCACACAAATTATCTCGGCTTTATCACCGGCGTCAGGTTTGTATATGTAAGACAAAGCGGTGACCTTGCCCCAGGCCGAATCATGGAGAGTTTGGATATGGACGAAGTCTTTTGTTGAATAGACATGAACGTGGCCATCATCACCTGTGATAAAGACTGTAATGGTGGAAAAATTGGGGTGCGGTAACGACTCACTGCCAATAAACATTATAGTAGCATCTGAACTGAAAACCACAGAACTAATCGGGCCTTTGTTGCCCTTGATGTTGAGAGAGAATTCATATTGATTGTTCTTAGGAGACGTGAGTCCAAGATACAACTAGCATGGAGAAGTGTGATACCTGCATAATGTGCATAAATGAGTGAATTGGAAAAGGGCGATTGTCAAGTAAAAAGGCGATTGTCAAGTAAAGATTATGTAATATAGGACAAAGACACTACTTTTTTTGTTTTCAAAAGCCAGATGGGGATGCTCGCACAATGTTGTCAAAGCGCCTTAGTGTGGAGAAAACATATATAATCACTGTGAGGAAAGCATAGTCTTATACAACAAGCAGCAATGAGACTGCATGTTTTGAGACCATACGCTCTGCCCTCATCCCGCATTGAATTCACAGCACTTCCACCTCCACCGTTTCCACCCACCGCAGCGCACATGGTGTTTGGGCCAGACAATTTGTACACGGCAGACACAAGAGGGACAGAGATTCATGACAACGAAAGTGACATAGAAAACGAGCCTTCCCAAGATCCTGAGACTCCTCGCACTCAAAGGGGGACCAATAAGAAGATTCCCCGGCCTCACGGCGAACCAGGCAGGCCTAACAGTGGTGGATTCAATCTTGTAACCGAGCTCACCAAGACTGGCTGGTTCAAAAGGTCCGCCGAGCAGCTGACAGTAGGTCGTCACTTCTGAGACAAGTTCACTAATCTGGATAACGATCCTTAACAGACAGCTGTCCATGTCCTAGCTCAAGAAAGGCTGGATGTGACAAAATGCTATAGGAAACAGGACAAGAAGGAGGTGAAAAAGATATGTGATGAGGTATGTGAATGTCACTCGCCAGCAGAGGGAACCTCATTTGTTGCAACAGATGGTGAAGGATAAGAACTGGCTGAAATTGAAGGAATACGACAATTGCTGGCCAGTTATTTGTATTCTGAAGTCAAGGTTGAAGAACGGCGCCGCAGCTGCCAGGCGTAGTGAATTGAAGGATACGCAGGCACGTCTGCAAGCAATTATGAGTAGGAGGGGAGTGAGCCTGGAGTTGTAGCGAGATATGATAACAGTTTGAATGTGAGCGAATCTATCGCGCGTGAGTAAGAATTTGCAGACTCACTACATGAAATCCCTGGATAATACCTGGAGGCAAAGGCTTTGGACAAGCTCAGAGGACCTGTGGAGAGCTGGAGTAACTCCAGGGAAAGGGAAGAACTTGGGTGAACCCAGAGCTCAGGGGGAGAGAGGAAAAACTAAGCTGCGCACATCTCTGCGTCTCAGTTATACTACCGTCGACCTACCATGGAGACGATTGCAACACAGCACAACGTTTAATGAAACAAGCTCAAATTTAACAATGAGCGCGATGGAGAAGAACAAATTTGACAACATTTTAGGTGGCAGCCCCACTTTGTTTGGCTCTACTTTGCTTTGTGTGGTTGGTTGTTTACAATAAAGACACTTATCAATGGGCATGGTGGCTGTGCCCAAGCCGACTTGTTGAGGGTCTGCACAGCCACCATGCCCATTGATCCGACCACACACAAAGCAAAATAAAGACACTTATCAATGGACATGGTGATGGCTGTGCCCAAGTTGACTTGTTGAGGGTCTGCACAGCCACCATGAGCCACGAAGACGGAGAGTGCACATGCGCCAGTGGTGGAAATCAAACACAAGTATAGTGTTTAGCAAATGCTAGACTAAAGAATAATAAAATACAAGAAGTGATGTGTGAGAACTGTATGTCGACAGTACTCGCGGTGAGACAAGATCTGTAACGTGAGAGAGCGACTGTGCGCTCACCTGGGCAGCCAAAGGAGAAGAAGAAGGCTACCCAGAATGTCTGAGACATGAGCCCTACTGTTTGCGACACAGAAACTGCCAGACCATGGCAACGTGCCGAGAATGGCATCTGGCTGAAGAAGGGGAAGAGGGGTGATGTGACAATCAGAGAATTTCTTGGCATGCAAAGGCCTTCAAAAACGCTTGGTAGTCGCCTTTACGCAGTCAGAACTGAAAGAGGATGGTCGTGTGACAATGTCACATACTAACAACATGACTCTTGTGTGATCGACTTCTCTGAAAAGATAGTTATGACTAAAACTCCAGCACTCGTCCTGAAGAAGATAAAGTCAGCAGAAATGAAGGTTCGGCGACGACATAATTCTGAGCTACCCGAACCTCAGAAGAAAGATGGAACAAGAGCTCAACCGTTCCCTTTAAGCCCCCAGGTATTGAGTAGCATTGGATCGTCATCATTAATGGCTGGACCATCCGATCTCAAACGTTCCTCCTCGGGAACTTATGAAGAGTCAGTCTCGAAAAAATTGAAGAAGGATGACCCAGATGAGAAGAATGACCCAGATGAACAGGACGCAGATCAAGGTACATTGAACCTATCTATATACACCATCCTCTCTTCTGATTGTGACACTAGAAATTGACCCCAAAACTCTTTGTCCTTATTGCAACACACCTCTTCCTTCTGAGCCTACTGCTCGGCTCAAGCGTTTACTGGATACTGCAGCAAAAAAGTCGTGCCCTGAGCCCTGGCCAGGGAATTGCTTTGGACAAACGGTGCCTTTTACTGTTTATATTGATGTTTGCCAATGTCACCGCTTTGAGAGTTAGATGCTGCCAGAAGCTGAGCGCAAGGGCTGGCCCAAGGCGATCAATTGGTCTGAGGTCGGCAAACGTGTGCGGAAAATGAAGGGCACGTTACACGCTATTATTGAGGACAATGGTGGGGTAGATTCTGATATGTTGGATAGTGGAGATAGCTGGCCCAGAGCGCGATGTGTTTTTTGGAAGGAAGCATTAGAAGAGGTGAGAGTGAAGGGGACGAGGGCCGTTGCAGGGGTTTGCGGACAATTTGCCAACTTTGAAAAGATGCAACCTGGATAGTGAGTGCTTTATTTCTTTCGTTGAATACATCCGTGGTAAGCCTATCTGTAGCTACGGTGAAATGGGATTGGTCATCATCCACCAAATATTGTACAATTTGTTCCCACTTACTTTGTTTGATCCCGACTTGGTATCTCCTCTGACAACAAGTGAGTTCCTACAACGTATCCTGGTTCCCGAAGTCGGTGTGCAATTGATTATGCAGGACATGGATCTAGACAAGAGTCAGATGAGAGATGCTGTTAAAATCTTGCGAGAGAGTGCAAATTATGGCGTGTGTATGTTTCCTGTAGATGAAGGAGAAGAGGACGAAGGAGTCCAGGACGATTCTCAACTGGGTGCCGCTGACATGATTGTTATGAAGAGGGCGATGAAGAGGCGGCAGCAGCTGGATGTGGATGAAAAAGCCAAGGACGAGTATCAAGAGCAGATGGAGAAGATAAGGGAAGTGGAAAGGCAAGAACCTGTAAAGACTAGAGCACGGAAGAAGAAAGGAAAGAGATCGGATGCCAGAGTTGAGTCATCCCCACAAGCGTCGAAAGCTCGTCCCAAGCCAAGACCTCTCGGTAAAGGTACCAGCACCACCAGTGTTACTGATATCGAGATACTGATGATGTTCTTGGATCCGGTCAAGGTTGTCCAAAGTTTCATCACCTTACATCTCAAAGTGGTACCCTCACACACCTCGCAAGTGACAGCAGCATTGAAGATACAACACAGCACCCTGAAGGTTTGCGGGGGAAGCCTCGACCATTGACGTTTGTGACTTCTTCTTGTGTCGCTAAAAGGAATGTTGATAAGACACCCATCCCTGGACCAAAGCTTTGGCCTCTGCCATCTCAAAAAGCAGTGGTCCTCGATATGGTATGTATTGTCCCTACCTCGTCTTCCTCGCAGAAGCGGTCAGAGCGCGAGAGCAGAACCAGAGGTCCGTGTGAGTGTTGACCAAACTCACTATGAGCTTTTCCTGATATGATACCTTCTTGAAGCCAGGCAGGCTTCGAGGAAAAAGAACAAAAGTCATATGCGTGGTTGTTGAGCGATAACTCTCATTCGTCCTTTGAATCTATGGTTGCGTATGGCCTCTCACTCACAAAAATTTTATCAGAATTTTATTCGTGTACTTTACTTCGTTTCGTCAACCCTCCCTCCTCACCCTGTATATTACTTGTAGTAGCTAGCCGTCGCTTCTTGCCTCCAGTTGTCAATACACGTAGGTTACGCATTTGCGTGACCGGTCTGGCTACAATTCTGCATTCCAAAATGTTCCAAGATGGAATCAACGTCCAATGTTCGCAGTACCCATTTTACCATTTTCTCATTCAACCTTAACCACATTTTTGCCTTTGTCTTCCCGCCTCTTCACCATTTTCATTGATCCAACCACACAAAGCAAAATAAAGACACTTATCAATGGGCATGGTGGCTGTGCCCAAGTCGACTTGTCGAGGGTCTGCACAGCCACCATGCCCATTGATCCGACCACACACAAGCAAAATAAAGACACAATGGGCATGGTGGCTGTGCCCAAGTCGACTTGTCAAGGATCTGCACAGCCACCATGAGCCATGAAGACGATTCATAAAGTACTGCCAAAGAGGGATGTGCATATCACAAGAGCTCTCCTCTACCTGCTCTGGGCTCACCCAAGTTTTTCCTTTTCCCTGGGCTCACCCAAGCTCTCCACAGGTCCTCTTGTCTGAAGAAACATTGTTCCCTACACACACTCTCTTGAGACATCCTCTGGCATCACTCACTCATAACATCGTTTTTCATTTCATATTATCGTGTTCTATATGGAGTTATCAATTTGCCCTTTGTCTCTTTTGTTCTTTGTTCTAAGCTCAAAACTATTTTCAACACGCAACAGACACAAGACATGGACGCTATGGAAGATAAATCACAGCAAGCCATGCCAACTGCAACGGAGTATGAAAAACTGTCGGTCGAATTGAAGCAACGTCCGCACAATCCAGATTCCTGGAAGAGACTGGTTTGTCTTGCAGAAGAATCGGGTGATATTTGCAAAGTACACGTGTCGTTCGATGCGCTATTGGATTTTATTTTCTACAAGACCCATCAATGTATGACAAAGCACAAGATCTCTTTAAAAGGTTTCTCACTAAATCATCAGAAGTACCCTTCTGGGAACTCTACCTAAGATATGTTAGGTAAGGTGTTCTTCCCTATTTATACATCTTCTCTTGTGTACTAATTAGGCCATAGATGTGTTAACACTCGATGGGAACCAGTTTGTGAGGCGTACGAGTTTGCGATCCACCATATTGGGCACGACAGGGATAGTGGCCCTATCTGGATGAATTACATTCAGTTTTTGCGTCTTTCATCAAACAACCAGCAAAAGATATATGCATTGAGGAAAGTTTATCATCGTGCAGTTCAGGTTCCCTTTGACGGTGTTGAATCCTTGTGGCAAGAGCTCAAGAGTTTTGAGGACAGCCTGGATAGAACCAAGGCAATGGAGGTTATTAATAATCTCTGGCCGGCGTACAGGCAGGCCCTCCTGACCTTCCGTCAACTGTCAAACCACGTTTACACACTCATACCCACACCTGCCCCTACATCCCTGGACCGTCCAGAACTCGTTTTACCTGCTTTCCCCATACTTGACGCGTTAGAGCGCTCAATTCTTGCAAGATGGAAAGCTTACCTCAAGTGGAAGGAGAGTGATCCTCTAGAGCTGGACCAGAGAGGCCAGTCTGCCACCCTTGTGTCGCGCATCTTCCATGTGTATCGTAAAGCATTGATCCAAATGTGGTATCACAATGACATTAAGTCCATGGCCTGTCTGTGGCTGGAAAAAGTGGGAAAACATCAAGAAGCCTTGAAGATCTCAGAGATGTGGGTCGGAGCCGACCCGGACAAGTATGCAATCCTTGATTGATTGGTCACCTTCTATTGCTCAAACATCTTTCTTTAGGGTCCCGATGGACGCCAAAGTCTACTGTCGATTCAACAGGTTAAGTCTCAATGATCAAACGCTGAGGCAAGTCCACTCCTGATGCAACAACAGATTCAGTCTTGGTGATGATACCTTGAGACAACAGTAATATGGATCATGATTTGTAGTTCAGTGTTGGTTGGTTGGCATTGATACCGGTTATGCCTACAAAAATGCCTACAAATATTCTCTTTTTTCATGTCTCTGTTTTCTTTTCAGAAATCAAGATTTTGCCTCCCTAAGACTATTGATCGTCTAAATACTCAATTTCCGCTACTTTAGTAGTGGCTTTTTTGTTTGTTCAAAATTATCATTGCCTCTTTGATCCTAATTTTGTGATTATTTGGTCGAATACGTCAGGCACATGTCACTTTCTATTTGCAATTGGCTGAGATGCTTGGCCAAACAGACAAGTGTTTCAATGTGTCTTTTCAATTTTTTGAAAGTACGAGCTCTATCTCATTCATTGTGGCTGGTAGGAACTACAAGTTATTTCTGGGTACGGATCGCTCTCAGATGTATAAGTATCTGGATTAGTATCTGATTCATTTCACATTCTTCAGTGTCGAGTTCCTAAAAATGACTCACATGCGCGTTGGAAACACAAAATTTAGTTCCTATCATTGGTTTACAGATGTAATATCTATCACAACAAACTTGGAGACTTACTTCAGGCCAAATACACCTGTACATGTAGGTTTTGAATCCTTCTAATGTATCACTGCCGATCTCTCTTCTAGAACCTTGCCGTCTTCATGTGTCAATTGGAAAATACGCAACATGCGACCTCCTCAATTGATAATCTCTTGCTGTTTAGAGCGGATATGTTAGGAGACGTGGCCACGATGACCATGGCTGGCATCAAGCAAGTCCAAGAGGCTCGTTTTGAGGCGCTCAAGCTCTACAGGTTGTTGGACATATACAGTATGATGCTTGGCGATCCTCTCAGGCTGTCACGACCCCTCCCCTCCAGGCCCACCCCGGGACACCCCCGGAACACCCTCCGGGACCCTCCCTCCGATCCCACAGGACACGCCCCGCCATCACGACCGCCGACACCGCCATCACACGCATCAAGGACCGCCATCAGCCGTCACCAGCCCCAATCAACGATCAGATCACACGACTCGTGCCGGCCATCACGCATCACGCATCACGGCTCCATCCGCGCCAATTGATCGCGCGCCCCACACGCGCGATCCCGGTATACAGCCCCTGCCGCTACTCAATAACCCCCGGAACCCATCCCAGACATCCCGGAACCCCGAGACCCGGCCCCGTAGTACTTATAGTGTAGCTCCCTGTTGTATTCGGTAGTCTTGATATTGCATAACTGTTACTTGGATATTGCGTGCCCTCTGTTTGACTGGTACGCCTTGTTTGGTACGCTTCGACTGGCACGCCTTAGTATTCGCGTGCTCTAAGTTTTGGTACGCACTTCGCGACTCTTAATTTACTGACTTGGTCTCGTCTTAGAACCTCCGGTTCACGACTCGACCCCCTCTAGCTCCCAGCCACTCTCATCCAAAACCCCCGGACTCTAGTCCCCTCTCCCGGGATTACCCCTGTCCTCGTCTTGAACCCCGGAGTCCTAGCCCCGGAGTTCCAGACACCCGAGTATCCGTAGATCAAGTCCGCATTGTAAGGGCGTCGCTTTCCCGGAAAGCCCCCGATTCAGCGGAACCTGACATAATATCAAGACTCTCTCCTTACACCGTTCTTGATGGCTACGTATACTCACACTTACTACCCCACCGGGTACCAGACCGACCCTTACGGACGCCCGGTACCCGACCACTACTCCGCGCAGACCCCCCGCCCCGTCTACCCACCTCTCCCGTACGAACCTCCATATCTCCACCGCCACTGGGCCCCCGACCCGTCCCTCTACGACCTGGGGCCCTCAGCCAGCTGGGCCCCTCTGCCCAATTTAGCCATGGCACGACCCGTGGAGGTCCCCTCGTACCGGAGCATCCCCGGGGGCCTGCCGGAGACCCCACCTGTACCCAGCGGACCTCGCCCGATTCCCCCCAGCGAGGGCCCCTTCGCACCCACCCCCTACTACGGTTATCAGTGCCCCGTCCCCCAACCCCGAGAACCCCGAGGACCCCCCTACCCCGACTATCCCCCCCGTCATTACCCGGCCGCCGCTCCACCCGCTCGAACCCCTCCCTCCCCCGAGGACCCCCCTACCCCGACTATCCCCCCCGTCATTACCCGGCCGCCGCTCCACCCGCTCGAACCCCTCCCTCGCCAATGGGACGACGACGCCTCGAGGAGTACGAACGGCAACGGGACGAGGTACTCCGCTCCCTCAGGATCTCACCAGAGGACTTCGCGCAACGGACCAGGACGCTGCTCGTGGAATTCGGACACGACGACTTCGAAGGCACTCCGGAGGAATGGGCTCACTGCCTGGTTGAATTCGGGGATCGCCTCACGCGGGAGAACTCCCGGAGCAAACCATGGTAAAGTATAGGCGCAACACGATCCTCCGGGAAGAATTAATCGCCTCACGCGGGGAGAACTCCCGGAGCAAACCATGGTAAAGTATAGGCGCAACACGATCCTCCGGGAAGAATTACAGCAACTGCTCGACGAAGTCCACGCGTCCCCCTCCCCTCGGCCCATCAACGACCCCGCGGACCCAGGTCGCTCGATTCACATTCGACGGGAACCCCCGGAACCGGCCCCAGCAGCCCCGGCAACCCCCACGGTCCCCACTCCGGAGCAACGGCAACGGGAAGAACGGCAGAACGCCTCAGCCATACTACGGTCCCTCAACCCCACGGGAGGCCTCTTTGATCAACCCGCTGCGCGCACGGTAGGCTTGTCAACTCGCCGCAGGGCTAACTCCGTTCCTAGTACCTTCGAGACCTGGGGACAGCCTCAAAGACCCCTGGAACCCCTCCCGCGAACAGACAACGCCCGACCCCCGGCCCCGACGAACCCCGGTAGAGCCCGGGTGGACACCCCTAGTACGGACGACACGCTATGCTACATTGACGAGCTCACGCGTGACAACAACGAACAACGCCCCGCGCCCGCGCCCGCCCCGGCACCAGCACCACCCCCCACGTCTGCCCCAGCCCTCCCGGAACGCAACTTCCGCCGCGACCCGCCACCCCACTTCGACCTACGGAACCCCCCGCGACCCCCGATGCAAGCCCGACCCTCCTGGATTGAACGTCCCCCGCGCCACCCCACTTCGACCTACGGAACCCCCCGCGACCCCCGATGCAAGCCCGACCCTCCCGGATTGAACGTCCCCCGCGCAACCCGGCACCCGACCCAGCACCTAACCCCCCTCCGCCCGACCCGACACCGCCGAACCCTCCCCGACCACCTCCGCCACCCCCAGCTGAACCTCGAGGACGACCCCCAGGCCCTCCACCCCCGCCACTCCCTGCGTGGAGACCCGGGCCCCCTCCTGGCAGGAACGAACCCCCTTGGGACAACCAGGCCCTCCACCTCCGCCACCCCCTGCGTGGAGACCCGGGCCCCCTCCTGGCAGGAACGAACCCCCTTGGGACAACGGACCTCCCGGGCGTGGACCCCCAGGTGAGCCACCCGGAGGAGGACCTCCCGGCGGGTGGGGCCCCGCCCTTGGCGCTTTTCCTCCTCAAGGAGGGGGGGGTAATCATTACTACTATTATTACAATGCTGGCCCCCCTCCCCGTAACGCTGCCGGACCGGACGACGCTCGCGACGCCCTCGCCCGCGAAGGACGACTGGACATCCAAAAGCCCGACGCTTTCACGGGCTGGGACCCCCGAAAATGGCGTACCTTCCTCACTCAGTGTCTCAATACATTCCAGGCAAAGCTGCTCACGTTTCAGGTTGACAGCTCCCGGGTGGCCTTTGCCGCATCATACCTCCAGGGGATCGCCTTCGATCACTACACGGCCCTCATCCAGTTCGACCCCAACAATCCGGCACTCGCTCGCTGGCAGGCCTTCGTCGACGAGTTCTCCGGGAAGTTCAGAATCTACAACACCGTGGCCGAGGCCGAGGACAACCTCTTCAATCTCCGGATGCGCTCGGAAGAACGTTTCACCACCTTTATCGTACGTTTTGAGAAGGAAGCTTACGAAACAGGTTGGAACTACAGCGCCCTCCGGTATGCCCTCCGCCGCGCCCTGCCACAATGCATCAAGGACGTCCTCCGACTCGCCCCGAAACAACCCTCCTACGACGGATACAAGGCCCTCGTCATGCAGATCAACCAACGCTACTGGGAAGACCGCAGCGAGTATTCGAATTCCCGACCCCCCTGGAACCCTAGAGGAGGACCCCCTTGGCCCTCCGGCGAAACTCCCAACCCCCAAGGTCGAAACCCCGGTCCCCCCGCGTTCCCTGGCGGCCGACCCCCAGTGAGTCGCGGCCCGCCCAATGCTAACCCCGGCAGCGGAACCCCGGTCCCCCCGCGTTCCCTGGCGGCCGACCCCCAGTGAGTCGCGGCCCGCCCAATGCTAACCCCGGCAGCGGCACCCGCCCCCAGGCCCAACTCAACGCCGCCGTGGCCGCCCACGACCCGGGCGACGTGCCAAGCCCCGAGGAACCCCCGGAAGACCCCGAAGACTTCGACTTCGACGACGAGCGGGACGAGGAGGCCCTCCGAGCCAACCGGCTTCAAAAGAAGGGACGACCCTGGATCGAAGTCCCGACGGATGTGCAGGAACGACGGAGAAGGGAGGGTGTCTGCATACTCTGCGGTGAGAAAGATCATTTCATCTCCGAGTGCCCCAAACGACAGGTCATGGGACGTGCCACCTGGACCTTCGAAGGGGAGGACGCCACCTACGAGTATTCGGAAAACGACCCAGCGATTTAGACCCGGAAGACGCCCTAAATCGCGGAATCGACCCCGACGTCTTCTCTGCCCTGGTCTCACATCTTCGCTCTACGACGCTCATACAGGACACCCTCACGGCTTACCTACCCTCCCACTCTTCGCACTCCCTCCTCCTCAAAACCGCTCTACGACGCTCATACAGGACACCCTCACGGCTTACCTACCCTCCCACTCTTCGCACTCCCTCCTCCTCAAAACCCGCCTCACCCCCTCCGGAACTCCCCTCAACACCCTCGTCGACAGCGGCGCCACCGACAACTTCATCGACAAAGCATGGTCTACCCTCGCCCCGGAACCCGCCCAGCGACTCCCGGTCCCGGTACGACTCTGCCTCTTCGACGGCGACGCCTCTACGGCGGGGGACATCACTCATTTTGTGCGTATGCCTGTTACCTTCGCCAACGGACAGACTCACACCCTCCGGATGTTGATAACCAAACTCCACCCTTCCGCACCCCTGGTCCTAGGGCTCCCGTGGCTCCGGGACACTAACCCCCGCATCGATTGGCGACACCTCACCCTTCGCCTGACCCGGGACCCGACCCCCGACGACCAGCAACTTCCCTTCGACATCCCCCACCCCTCCAACCCTACCCCGAAGGACGGGCCTCCACCACCCCCCGGACTCCAGTCCTGTTCATCCCGATCCTTCGTCATCAATGCCAGGCTGGACGGCGCCCCAGGACCAGTCTCGGCCCTCATCGACAGCGGAGCCACCGGAGTATTCATCAGCGACGCTCTCGACCTCCCCCACGACCCCCTCGACCAGCCCCTCCGCCTGCAACGCCTCGACGGCACCCCCTCCTCCTCCGGCCCCATCCAAAGGTCTCACTCGGGACGCGTGACCCTGGACAACAACTACGAGTTCACTTCTGACTTCCTGGTCACGCGACTTCACGAATCGACCCCGATGGTGCTGGGACTACCCTGGCTGCGCGACACGAACCCCGACATCGACTGGAGGACGCTCACCATGACCTTCCCGGGACCCGAAGACCACCCCTCGACCGCCGTGCACCTCCGGGCTCTAGGAAGCGACCCGACGCCCGACATCCCCGGAACGACTGCCGCGCCCCCCACGCATGCACCACCCCCGCCCATCCGAGACTGCAAAGCCCCCGATCGACCCCCAAACATTCCTTGGAACAAGTACAAGGGGCCGAACTACCCCTGCCGGTCTCAGACACGCGTGCCCCCGATCGACCCCCAAACATTCCTTGGAACAAGTACAAGGGGCCGAACTACCCCTGCCGGTCTCAGACACGCGTCACACCCGCTCCGGCCGATGATTCCGCAACACCGATCGACCCGAGCGCACTCGACATTAGGATCATTGGGGCCGCCCCCTTCGCCCGCCTCATGAGGGATGGGACTCCCACGTTTCAGCTGCACACCTCGCCTTCTCTCCCGGAAGAACACCTACGAGGGGACGCTATTCCCCCGGAACCGAAAACCGAGGAGCAAATCCTCCGAGAAGTAGTTCCCCCGGAGTATCACGAGTTCGCTGACGTATTCTCCGAAGGAGACGCCAAGGAGATCCCCCCTCACCGCCCCTATGATCACACCATCGACCTCGAGGAAGGAGCCACCCCCCCTTTCGGCAAGGTCTACAACATGTCGGAGGTCGAACTCCGGGCTCTCAAGGACTACCTCGACGAAATGCTCGGTAAGGGATTCATCCGACCCTCCGCCTCTGCCGCCGGAGCCCCGGTTCTATTCGCCAAGAAGAAGGACGGCTCGCTCCGACTCTGTGTCGACTACCGGGGACTCAATAAGATCACCAAGAAAAACCGCTACCCGCTCCCGCTCATTGGCGATCTGGTCGATCGACTCCGCAGTGCCAAGGTTTATACAAAGATCGACCTCCGCTCCGGTTACAACAACGTCCGCATCGCCCCGGGACACGAGTGGAAAACCGCGTTCCGCATGCGGTATGGTCTGTTTGAGTACCTTGTGATGCCTTTCGGAATGACTAACTCCCCCGCCACGTTCCAATACTTCATGAACGACATCTTCCACGACATGAGCGACGTCTTCGTGATCGTCTACCTGGACGACATCCTCATCTATTCCGACTCGCCGGAGGATCACCAGAAGCATGTCCGGCAAGTCCTCAAGCGCCTCCGGGAGCACAACCTCCACGCCAAACCCGAGAAGTGTTCATTCCATACGGAAGAGGTTGAGTATCTTGGCGTCATAGTATCCCCGAATGGCGTTCGCATGGACCCCCACAAGGTCGAGGCCATCGTCAACTGGCCGCAGCCCCGAAACGTCAAGGAAGTACAATCCTTCCTGGGTTTCGCTAACTTCTACCGGAGGTTTATAGACAACTACTCCGGGATCACGAAACCCCTCAACCGGCTCACGCGCAAGGACATCGCCTGGAACTGGGACAGTAAGTGCCAGAGCGTCTTTAACTTGCTCAAGGAGGCTTTCACAGTCGCCCCGGTACTCCGGCACTACGACCCGGCCCTCCCGATCATCCTGGAATGTGACGCGTCCGACTACGCCATCGCCGGGATCCTCTCACAGATGGAGCCTGACGGTGGGGAGCCCCGGCCAGTCGCTTTCTACACCCGGTCCATGATCGACGCCAAGCTCAACTACGACATTTACGACAAGGAACTCCTCGCCATCGTCGAAGCCTTCAAGCAATGGCGGGCCTACCTCGAGGGAGCCCGGCACCGGATCCAGGTCTATTCGGATCATAATAACCTGCAGTACTTCACCACGACCAAGCAACTCAGTCGACGGCAGGCCCGATGGTCCGAGATCCTCTCGGAATACGACTTCACGATCCAGTACCGCCTGGGACGACTTGGCGCCAAACCCGATGCCCTCACCCGCCGTCCGGACGTCTACCCCAAGAAGTCGTTCGAGGCGGAACGCAATGCGTTCAATCATCGCGTGGTGATCCCTCCCGAACATCTGAATGCCGTACTAATCTTAAACGACGAAGGAACCCTGAACCAGATCCGCCGCGCTCCCCGAGACAAGTACTTCACCGATCACGACCCCCGAAACCCTTCCGACGAAACCGACCGGGACCCCGCCTTCTCCTTGTCCCCCGACAAAAAACTCCTCCTCCGGGACGGCCGCATCTACGTCCCAGATCACGCCCGACTTCGCTACGACGTCCTCCGCCAACACCACGACCACAAACTCCGGGGACATCCTGGAATACGTAAGACCCTCCAGCTCATCTCCCGGACTTACTTTTGGCCAGGGTTGAAGAAGGACGTGACCCGTTACATTCGATTGTGCGAGCCCTGCCACCGGGCCAAGGTCCCCCGACACCGACCGTACGGACTCCTGAAACCCCTGCCGGTCGGACGACGCCCCTGGTCCTCAATATCTCTGGACCACATCGTCGAGCTCCTGGAATCTGAAGGGTTCGATGCCATTCTCGTTGTTGTGTGCAGGCTAACCAAACAGGGCATCTTCCTACCCTGCCACACCACGGACACCGCCCCGGATTTCGCCCGGCTGTTCCTCGAGCACGTCTTTGCCAAACATGGACTCCCGGACGACATCGTCTCCGACCGTGGCCCTCTCTTCGTGTCCAAGTTTTGGACTTCCCTGTGTAAGGCACTTGAAGTAAAGACTAACCTCTCTACCGCCTACCACCCCGAAACCGACGGCCAAACCGAAAGGGTCAACCAGTCCCTCGAGCAGTACCTCCGGCTGTACGTCAACTACTTGCAGGACGACTGGCGCGCCGAGCTCCCCCTGGCCGAGTTCACCTACAACAACACGCCACACTCTGCCACCGGGGTATCACCCTTCTTTGCCAACAAGGGATACCACCCTCGACTGACGCTCTCGCTCCGGGACATCCCGTCGCACGCCGCCCACGAGGTCGCCCGGGATCTCCAATCCCTTCACGAGTTTCTCCGGGAAGAGATCGACATCGCGAACCGGGCCTACGTGAAACACGCCGACCGGAAACGGGAAGACACCCCCGACTGGGCCCCTGGGACAAAGGTATGGTTAGATCGACGACACCTCCGCACCCGCCGGCCCTCCCCAAAACTCGATCACAAGCGTCTCGGCCCGTTCAAAATATTGAAGAAGGTCTCATCCCACGCCTACAAGATCGAGCTCCCCCCGGGACTAAAAGGCCTGCACCCGGTATTCCACGTCCGCCTCCTGGAACGACACCCCCCGGATCCCTTCCCTGAACGACGCCCCGAACCCCCTCCCCCGGTCGAGGTCGAGGACGAGTACCACTACGAGGTCGAAGACATCCTCGACTCCCGGAACATTCGTGGACGACCCCACTTCCTCGTACAATGGAAGGGATACGGCCCGGAAGACGACACTTGGGAACCGCGCCGAAACCTTGAAGGCGCCCTCGACAAACTCCGGGACTTTCAACAACGGCACCCGGGAAACGACCTCCCCGGGCGCAGAACTCACAGACGGCAGTAGTGGGCGTAACCCCCGCCTCTGGGCTCAGTAGGGATTCAACTCCCATGTATATTTTCTGCTTTCCCTTTCTAGATCTTACTCTCTTTTAGTACTTTCTTTTACAGTAGCGCCCCGGACTCTGGGCAAGGTACCCTTTCCCGTTCCCCCGCCACTTTACTTACACCATTCTCTACGAGATCAGTCAGGTATATACATTTTTCTACTGTTACATATACTACAGGATTCGGGACCTCAAAAAAAAAACAGTACCAAGAAACATACGAGGGGGCCCTTAGAGCGAGGGCCCCGAACCGCCTTCCCCACCTTCCCCGCCCCCTCCCCTCGGCCACCCCCGGAACTCTTCCCCCACCCCCTCCGGACCGTGTTCCCGCCACACCTCCTCGGCCAGTTGGTCCCACGACGGGAGCTGCTCGCCCTCGTCCAGGACCCGCTCGAACCAGGATCCCGGAGCAGGCACGTTCCTCCGCCAATGCGCGGCCACCAGCCGCCCCAGGAGATCGAGGCCGCGTTCCACCCCGGGGGTCGTCACCTCAGGACGCTGCCCCTCCTGTAGCGAGGCCAGCGCCGCGGCCGCCCCATCCAGGAGCAGACGGTGCTCCCGGGCCCAGCCTGAAGATGTCAGCAGAAGGAGAGATCCGGCGACGGAGGACTCACTCAGAGACGCCATACGCGCGACCACCAGATCGCGGCGCAAACCCTCCATCGCCTCCTGCCCCGAGGGGGCCCTCTCCGGGATCCCCACTCCCTGCCCCAACCTCGCCCGCAACGCCTCCAGCTCTGCCACCGCCTCCTCCCGAGCAACCCGGGCCTCCTCCAGCTGCCGAAGCGCCTCCCGGCCCGCCTCCAACTCCCTCTGCGTGTCGGTCCCCTCGGACTCCCCCGGGCACTCCAGCAGGACCCTCACATCCGCCCCCAGGGGCCGCCCCGACAGAGGCGAGAACACTGCCGGAGAGAGACGCGGGGGGGAAGCCGGGGGCGGGGTCCCAGAGGGCAAACGCGCCCTCTTAGAGGGCCCCAGGGAGGGGCTAGGCGACGCCCACCTCTTCCCCTTGTCGGGGCGCCCCCCACGACCCTCGTGACCTCCGGTCCCGGCCCGGGTCGCCCGACGCGTGATCAGGACCACGGGCCGGCCCCGGCCCCCCACCCGAACGACCCCCTGACCCCTCGACCCCCCACTGGCCGCCCCCGCGGGCGCCGCGGACACATCCCCCACCGACTCCGCCGTCTCCACCGCCGGCTCCACTACCCAGTCCCGCTCCTCGACCCCCATCCTCCAGGTAACCCCCCCCAGCGGCCACCCCTGCTTCCGCGCGACGCAGCGCGCCCTCCACAGCGCCGACATGGAACATCGTTCGTGGTTGAGGCGACACGCCTCGCACACAGACGCGCGACGCAGCGCGCCCTCCACAGCGCCGACACGGAACATCGTTCGTGGTTGAGGCGACACGCCTCGCACACAGACGTGTCCCGGCGGGACGAAGGAGTCGGGGCCTCGAACGCGCACGTCACCAGCCGGCGGGCACAGTGCAGGCACTACGACGCCAAAGTCAGCCAGGGAACCCGAGGTAGGAACTCACTTACCGGCCCATTGCTCACGCACCAGCTATGAGTGGGCAACCCCCAGGGCCTCTCCAGAGCCTCCTCGTATACCTCCTGCGACGCATTGGCCCACGCAACGCGACGGTCGTCCGGGACTACCGTGATCGTCCCTGCCGCCATCCCGGAACGGTGGAATCGTGGGGCGGGCAGTCGAGGGCGTGGAGGGGGGACGGGGGGGGCGCACGGTCATCCACGCAAAGTTGGGCGCGGGACGACTGCGACCTGGCCCCGAGGAGCCGCCAGGGGCCGCACCGGGGGCAGGTGCCGGGAGCCGACTAGGACCCGCCTCCGGGGCAGGAACGTTGTGTTGTTCTGAAAGGGGAAGGTCAGTAGCGGTAAGCGACCGGCACGGGGACACTTACGCTGTTGAGTAAGCGCCGCTATGCGCTCCCGATCTAGGCGGCGCCGGTACCGCGCATCCCGGGCCTCCCAGGCCATCAGGGGCGCAACCTCGTTGGTTTGCGGGGGCGTCGGGGAATGCGTTGGCGTACGCGACATGGTTGAACTTGACGGTAAAATTTTTTTTCGATACGTGGCAGGTCAGGTGCCGGATCCCACGGTTGACCCCCGGTCCGAACCACCGGCTACGCGCGCCTTGGAGGGTCTCGGCGCTGGAGGGGGGGTGATGTCACGACCCCTCCCCTCCGGGCCCACCCCGGGACACCCCCGGAATACCCTCCGGGACCCTCCCTCCGATCCCACAGGACACGCCCCGCCATCACGACCGCCGACACCGCCATCACACGCATCAAGGACCGCCATCAGCCGTCACCAGCCCCAATCAACGATCAGATCACGCGACTCGTGCCGGCCATCACGCATCACGCATCACGGCTCCATCCGCGCCAATTGATCGCGCGCCCCACACGCGCGATCCCGGTATACAGCCCCTGCCGCTACTCAATAACCCCCGGAACCCATCCCAGACATCCCGGAACCCCGAGACCCGGCCCCGTAGTACTTATAGTGTAGCTCCCTGTTGTATTCGGTAGTCTTGATATTGCATAACTGTTACTTGGATATTGCGTGCCCTCTGTTTGACTGGTACGCCTTGTTTGGTACGCTTCGACTGGCACGCCTTAGTATTCGCGTGCTCTAAGTTTTGGTACGCACTTCGCGACTCTTAATTTACTGACTTGGTCTCGTCTTAGAACCTCCGGTTCACGACTCGACCCCCTCTAGCTCCCAGCCACTCTCATCCAAAACCCCCGGACTCTAGTCCCCTCTCCCGGGATTACCCCTGTCCTCGTCTTGAACCCCGGAGTCCTAGCCCCGGAGTTCCAGACACCCGAGTATCCGTAGATCAAGTCCGCATCGTAAGGGCGTTGCTTTCCCGGAAAGCCCCCGATTCAGCGGAACCTGACACAGGCCATCGTCATCTGTGTTAATGGTTGATGTTCCATACCATCAGAAGACTATGAGTGGCTCTTTAACCTTTTAAAAGCTGCTGATATTTTCCATTAGCCTCTCAGATCGTTGAATGACCTTCAGGAAATCATCAATCTATTTGCACAAGGTTTGGATGATCATCTAAAATCCCTTCATGACGCCTCTCGTGGCACCTTCAGGAAATCATCAATCTATTTGCACAAGGTTTGGATGATCATCTAAAATCCCTTCATGACGCCTCTCGTGGCTTGGAAACGAATCATTTTTCTACATCTCCCAGTCATCTCTTGGTGCTGTACACAGAATTGATTAATCATGAAGGAAAAAAAGACATCATAAATACCTTGATCAATCTCATGGTAGCTGCCATACACGTTGGTCTGATCCTGGGGGTCCGTTTTCTTCTTCTTGAGTCTTTTTGGCTTGTAACGGCATTGCATCACAGGGAAACCTTTCTGTTCCATCTGATGCACTTGGTGTTGGACGATTGATTGTTGAAAGGTAGGCTTCATATGAAATTGAATATCATGGAATTCACCCAAGTGCACTTTGCTCTCATAGTGGAAGCGACGCCGATCGTAAAGCGCTTGATCTTTTGATAGAACGTAGTCAAGCAGGACGGCGCCCGAGACACTTCCACAATCAGCTGGACCTGGCATTAACCACATCGCCCTTGCTCTTGCTATTGCCACAGGAGTATTCAGAGATTGCCGGAAGAGAAAGCTTGCTTGATGTCAGTATTTGTATGTCTATAACGTGATAACTGATGATACCCTAACCCTGATCCATCGCAGATGTGGGCCATCTTGGGTGCTGTAGCTCGTCCGCCGGAACTCCACGAGGCGGAATGACTTGTATGGAGGGTTATTTTCAACACAGCAACGGGCGGTATCCTCCTAGATGAATTGGCTATGGCATTGCCAGAATTGATAGATACCGCCCAATCAGCAACCAAGAAATGGATCAATATCTATAAATCTTCATGTATGATCATCTCTTCTTGTAAAGGAAGACTTGCTCTTATATTTTCATGTTTATATTTTTGATTCAGGACATGACGCTTCAATTGGAGCTATGACTGATCGAGCAGGTGCGTCATCCCAGAAAAAAATAATGACTAGGAGATAATTTATGATTTGATTATTGTCATGTAGAGGCACATGCTACTTCGTCGCCTGAACGTTGTACTCTGCCTAGACTACGTCACAGCAAACAAAAGCCCACATCATGTCGAAGCATGACACAAGAGGAACAAGACCAACCCACAAAGAGGGAAGGCAACTCAGATAATGACAGTGGAAATTTAGATGACAATAGTAGTCCTCCGATGACATTAAACAACAACAAACATCACAGCATGTCACAGGAGGAACAAGGATTAAATTTAGTCGATACATCAAGTAAGTTGATTCAAGGAGAACATCACTTAATTTGACACATTTCAAGGGATTTTGACTCTGAGACCTAGAACAAAAAACCAGGCTAAGGTAACTGTTAGCAAAGACTATAATAAACCCCGACGCCCGAGCAATAGCATCTGAGCGCAAATGACAATTGACTTGACTATAGAGGAGACGGTCTGGGAATGTCATTACAAAATCCTCATAGAATTTTGACATACAGCTTTTAACAGGACTTTGAAGTAGATGACGGAGAGAAGATCAGTTTTGTTGTAGATAGGCCTCTGGAAAAACATCAACCAAGTATAATCTACCTATTCTGGGCAGACCAACAACTGCCACATATGAATATGTTCCCGCATTCCACGTAAGAGTATCCATTGAACAGAACGTAACTTTTCTCATGTTGTTTCAATAGCTCCCAGAGGACATGGAGTGGTTTGAACGTATGGAACGCGTGACGAAAGAATCCAAATCGAGTTTGGTAAAAATCATAACACATAAAGAGTACACAAAACTTGGATCGAGCATGATCATGTCCCTTCTGGAAACCAACGCGTGCATCGTAATAACTGAGGAGCCTCATCTCGATGTGTTGTTCTCGGAGGAGACACTTGCAAGTGTCTTTGCTCTGGATGAACCTACTACCTTGCACGGTAATCTCTTCCGTCCCGGGGTACAGACATCCACTAACAACGAAGCAGACTTCACTATTTTAGGCCCTGGAAAGCTTAGGACGGGCACGCTACTAGATCTCTTTGATGCAATGCGAGCTGATCCACCGAAGGCTTTGAATTGCCTTTACCTCCCAGATTCTCATGATGCCTTTCCTAATTTACCATACTCAACAGACACAGTTGCATGGAGGCGGACGCGTAGACACACTTATTGTGGCGATGACAGACTTTTTCCTGTCCCTGACATGCGTTGGGCCATCGCATCCACCGGCGCAACCACTCATTATTGGCACGTGGATTCCGATGGCTTTGGGACGTTCCTACAGGTGGTAACAGGTTGTAAGATCTGGTATGTTGCTACTCCTAAAAGCGGTTCTTTCGATGATTTTGCCGATGTATTGTTGTTCACGTCTGAATATGACATTTCTGTGGCAAATGATGACCAATGGAATATAGCCCGTTTGGTCTTAGTACCAGGAACTACCTTGTGAGTTTCATGTTATTCAGCATCAACGATGTTCCATGACTGTATTACAGGATTATGCGACCAGGTCTTCCACATGCAGTTGTCAGCCCAGAGCCTGCACTTTGTAAAGGCGGACACTTTTATTGTACTACCACTATTCAGAATTCAATCGTCGGAATTTTCCACAATTTTGTTGGAAAACGCACTGTCACCAATACCAAACATCAAGACACATCCAACTTGCTTTTGACAAGCATTTTGATGTACTACGTCCTGGATCTCGTCAATCCTTCTCACATAGAGACATCACAACGGTACGTGTCATACATTGTACGGGAGCCCGCTTTGTGCCATACCATACGTGTCCAGCAGAGTCCGCTACACTGGAGCGGAGCAGTTCTCACAGTGCAGTAGAATACAGAGCTGCGGACGTGTCACAATGTGCTGTATGACACGGTTCAGTGGATCAATAATAGGCAGGCACACACATGCGCACGCAGGCCTGGCAGATGCCAGCGGACACTAGCGGATGTCAATGTGCATCAGCGGCCGCCAGCGGGCATCAGCACACGAGTGAAAACCTCCTCCATTGGCAGACTTCATGGCATGAATAAACCCTCCTTGAGGTTCTCCACTTCCCTCCCCTCTCCATTCCCCTCCGCAATAACTCAAGGCTGCGTGTCTCCCCTTCCATCCTTTTCCCACCCCTGATGCCAGCGTACGTCCACAAAAGGGCCCTGCAAATCTACGCAGGCCTATGCAAGCCACCAGCGGACATCTATGCAAACATACGTCGACGGACTCAAACCTACGTGGGCCCTCCCAGGCCTGCGCAGGGCACCAGTGGACATCCACAGAGGCCTACACAGGTCCATGGAGTCTGGTTGGACCAAGGAAAAAGGTAACTTCATCTTGCCTGCTGTATGCCTGTGGGGGGGAATCGAACCCCCGGCCTTGAGAAAGCCTCCAGCAATGGAACACACATTTAACCGTTGCACCACAGGTCCGTTACTAATGGATAGATTCAAAGGTCAGATAACACAATGAACGGACGCCCACCTACGTTTCCGCAGGTTCCTGTATGGATTTTTTGAGGTGGAAGGGGGGTGGCATACCTCCCAAAAGAGTTTTTGTGGCCTGAAAGGGGCGTTGGCATCAGCAGCCATCAGCTGGCATCTGTCAGAGTTTGTTGGCAGCTGTCGTGACCCGCTGGCATCCGTCGTGCATCCGTCGGCATCCACGGGAATCCGTTGGCAACCCCTGGCATCATCCAGCATTGTCCAGCATCAGGGCGGGAGAGAAGGAAATGAGGTGTGTGGGTGTCCGCCGCATGGAGTGGCGTCTCAGAGAGCATGGGGGGTGGCGGAAAAGGGATGGGGGTGGGGAGAAAGAGGGGGAAGAGGGAAGGGGAGGAGCGTGGGTGTCTGCTGGTACCCCAGCGGACGTAGCAGACGTTGGACGTCAGGTCAGGGGGGAGGAGGGAAGTGGGGTGCATGTGGTGGACAGGGGTGGTGTGTGAGATAGTGTGGGGAGTGGAGAGGATGGCACTGGGGAGAAAGAGGGGGAAGGGCGGAAGAGGGTGCGTGAGTGTCCGCTGTCTGCTGGCATGCCAGCGGACGGTAGTGAATGGTAGCTGATGTTGGCATGTGAGCCAGCTGATGTCAGCAGTGCAACCAGTCATAGTGGTTCAGTGGAATATTCGTTTATTGATATTCAATATTGTGTACAGTGGTGGGTTCTACTTCCCCTACTCCACCTTAATGGGGTCTAATGGTGACAATGGAATATTGAGAGGCAGGGTTGGACTCCTGCTAGTGACAAATATTTTAATAGGGCCTGTAAGCCCTAATAAAATATCCGTTCATCACTTGCTAGCATCATCAAGTTGATCCGTTAAAAACGCTAGAAATTACTGAAGCGGGTATGGGTTGGACGAAGTTGCGCATAGTCATGAGATCTGGAATGACCACATGCGCAAAGACGACCAAGCCATGCCACTGCAGAAATCTCTGGAGTTTTAAACGGATCACATTAATGATGCTAGCGGACATCAGCGGCCTGCTGCTCTAATATGCACTAGCAGGAGTCGAACCCACCTCTTGTGCACAATATGAAATATCAATTTATCAATATTCCATTGTACCACAGGCGCTTACTTAGAAGTCAGGACAGTGTTCACGCTAGCAGATGTCAGTGGCCTGCTGCTATTATATAATGTGCACTAGCGGGGATCAAACCTGCCTGTCAGTGGCCTATGGTAGTTGATCTGACCCACTCAATTTTCAGTATTGTGTGGAGTGGCAGGTTCGACTCCCCTAGTCCACCATAATGACGTATAATGGTGTCTTTTTATACTGCTGCATTTTTGCACTAGATGTAAACTGTACTAATTTTTGGTAAGGATCTGTGGTCGAATGGAATATTGATACATTGATATTTCATATTGTGCACAAGAGCCGGGTTCGAATCCCACTAGTGCACTGAGAGTGGCATAACAGAACAAAACAATGGGACAGTTAATCTTAGTGGACCTGAGTCCTGTCCAAACTAATTGAAATGTCTGTAGTAAAGTGCTGTAGCCTAGTACACAATACTAGAGTGATATTTATGTATAATCCACAGAATGTCCTGTGGTCTAGCAGAATATTGTCAGTTTATGTTTCTTTTAGTGCACAACTGGAGGTAACGGATCAAACAGATTTATAATGGATTCATCAGCGGCACAACGGGACGGTTAATCTTGACAAAAAATAACCAACGGAAAAGCCAAGAATTATAGTAACTAAGGATTAAATTACTCGTCCGATGTGTATTCCTCCTCTTCATTAGATTCATGTAATGTGTCTGAATAGAACAAATCCTCATCAAGCAGGTAGTCTGCTGTCAAAAATGCAAAGTCGTCCGGTGTATATGGCCCTTGAGGTCTGGGAAGTGTGATGTCTTCATAGTTTGCTATCAGGCCTGACGATGAAGATGGTGAGGGTGACTCTGACATATCAACAGACACATCATCAGTACGACCAGCTTGATTGAAAGGGCCAATGGGCCTACATCGACCATGTTTTGCTTTAGCGCAAAATTCTTGTTCTGTTGAAATAAATTAACTATGATTACCAGTGCCAAATTATACTCACATTGTTGATACAATTTGTTAATTCTTCTCTGATCCTCATGTCGAGTCATACGTGACTCATATTCCTCCCACTCCTGGACATTGTTACCAGTAGGTAGGGTTGGAGAAGGAGATTGTTGGAAGGGGGAAGACGGGATTTGAAGAGCTGTTACATCAAAAAGCGGTGGAAGATTTTCTTCATCATCGGCTGCCATGCCTCCATCTGTCTCTTCTGCCGTCACAAGAAATAGCGGCGGAAGGTTTTCTTCGTCCTCGGTCGCCATACGTCTGCCGCTCCGGACTTCCGTTTGTCTGCCGTCACCAGCCGCCACGGTCTCCATCGCTGTTAGTCCTTCTGCTTCTTCACCAACAATGAATAGAGGTGGCAAAGAATTGTCGTCCATCTCCTCTTCCACAGGAATGAACAAAGGGGGAAATTCATTGTCTTTGGTCTCCTCTTCCGCAGGAATAAACAAAGGAGGCAAAGAATCCTCTTCCATCTCCTCTTGCACAGGAATGAACAAAGGTGGCAAAGATTCGTCTTCCGTCTCCTCTTTCGCAGGAATGAACAAAGGAGGGATACCCTCTAAATCAGGGTCACTAATGAATGGATTAGGGATATCCACCTGGTCGTCGTCAGTTTCCCCCAGCTTCCTGAATGTCCCACGGACATGAGCTGCTGGGGCGGAAGGAAGTTGGGATGCTAGTTGAACGACAACGTGAGAGTTTTCCATTGTAGGGCCATACACCAGTCCAGGTTTACTCTGACTGTAGAGGTGGTGGAATGGATGTTGTGCGTTCGAGGGTTCGATATGTGTCAAGGATGGCCATTGGGGAGAGTTGACATCAGGGAGAGTGGTAGGATGGGCCATGGAGAGGCAGTCTTGAGGATCAGGCTGCTCACCATCAATACTGTTGGTATGGGACTCGATGCCTGTCAATTGGCCCATCCGAGCAGGATCCACGGACCTGGCAACGGAACTGACAATGGAAGCAGCAATGGACTTAAGCGGATCATATCGTTGGCTGTTGGCACATGTTCCGTCCTATCCAGCAACTGCCACTTGTCTAGGGCTAGAAGCGTCCGCTGGTGGCCCCTGGTGGATCCGCTACCTGCAAACACACAGAGCAAATCGTCTGGTGCTGGGACGGACACCAATCCATCGGATGGCAATGTCATGGGCAGCCGGCGGTTGCATGCCAAGAAGCTTTCAAGAGAGTGGAAGCCTTGCTGATGTACAAGAAGGCAATGCTCCAGCGTTTCATTGCTTAAGACCTGAACATCCTCTCGGCCAATGTGGTTCCACCAATCACAGCCATACAGATTCCTGATAAGACCTTGACAGCCATCAACAAACTTCAGGATCTCTGTGGGCAAAGTTTGCTGATTTTGGAGAGGGAAAAATCGGCTCATGCTTTTGATAATGTCTGGGACATTGCAGACCACATTATTCAGTGATGCAGCCCCCAGATATGACAATACAAAGTTCTATGGCACACAGTCAGATCCTAATATATTTACACATTTTGAAGTTATCTTACCAACTCCTTGTCTAGATGCTGGATAATCCATGCCTCTTCCGCTTCAAGACTTGGTGCAAGATTGCCAAATATGGAAAGTGCTGCAATGAGGCGTGACTCGATGTAGTCAACAACCTCTTGCAAATTTTCTAGTACAGTAGCTTGGGACATGACATTGTGTGGTACAGAGGTAGACGCCATTGCACTCTTGCTTGTAGAAGCAGATACTGCTATGTATCAGATTTTTGTGCCTTGTAAACAAAAGTGATTTTCAACAATTCCATTGCACATGACTGTCACAAATCCGTTCCAATCATCTGCTAATGGCAGCAAGCTGCATCCATCAGTTCAATCTGTCTCTGAATCCGTCACATCAATCAGTCTCTGCATCCGTCACATCAATCGGTCTCTGCATCTACCATTTTCACAGCGGATCTCTTGCAGTTTGGGGGGGAATAAAATCAGGAAGCACCCGCCTAAATTTATCAATTGCCATTGAGGCCAATTCTTGCCACATGGCCACCTTTTTGTAGGCATATGACTGGAGACCTCTTTTCTTCACTGACATACCATGCTTCGACCAAATATCTGCCTGGTTGAAGAAATACCAAACTGTCCACTCCATTTCACTCATGACAAGCTGACATTCCTCTGTCCATCTGTTGCGTTGTGCTCTAGCACGTAGATAATGAACACGATTAACTGAAGAGATATGTTCACAAACGGATGTAATGATAATGGAAATGTTAACAAGAGGACTCACATTCAGAAATAGTTGCAGATTCATTTTCTGCATCAGAATTAGAGTGCCATATCCAAGATACCTTGATCCTTGATGAACCAGGAATGTTGGGATCTCGTATAGCTGTGCTTGCATTCAAATCCACTTTCTGTAGAACTGGATACTTTCTCTGAATGCTGGGGTCTGATCCCAGTCGCAGCAGAGCACTGCGGCATTGTGTATAGGCATGAGCCTTCACCAGGATTGAGGCCTGGATTCTTTGAAGAGATGCGCAAGCTCGAGTTTTCACATTCTTGCTTGGGGCGACCCAGACAATGTGAGAATATAGAAATGATTTCTCTGCAATGAATTCCTGAAGGGCTTGCAGGAGCCTTTCAATTTGAATCAAGCGCAGATTGCGCTCTATCATTGTTAATGGTGAGACATTACCCATGATCATAGATAGGAAGGATTTCAAAATCTTCTGGAACAACTACATCTGTTGGTTCAAAGTTATCCGCCGGCGGTACCACCAGCAATGAACCCACTCCTGTCCTGAGAAGCAGCAAGGACATTGAGTCGAACCCTTAATATTTCTCTTTCCGCCTCGACCTTTTGCCGATCATCATTGCTTGCATGCCGATTCAAATGGCGAACCTGGTCCTGAATTGCAATTCTGAGCTTCCAATTAGTGAAATAGTTTGGGCCATCAGCAATACACCTTACTGCTGCTCCTCAATGTCAAGGGCAAGTTGAATCCAGAAGGAATGAATATCCGTCGCTGCAACATCCGTTGAGTGGTTTCCACTGTCTGCTGCCATTCGGTCTTCACTTGCACTATTGAAGGTCATTGTACGAGCTTTCAGAATATCCATTGCTTTACGGTTTCCCTCCTCTCTGAGCCTTTCTGCCTTAGCTATTCCGGCTTCCCAGCTTGTTAGTAAATCTGTTGATATTCCGACGGATCGCTCGGTGAAATATTGAACGGCTGCATCTCTCATCTCAACAGCAGTCCTGTACTTTCGACATAGGAATGGAACCATGTCAAGCAGCTTCTTCCAGTTTGAGTCACACATGTGATCATCAAGGATTTCTGCCCGATGTGCCAAGGGAGCTGTACAGGCCATCTGTGAGACTTCATTTAGTGTAGACCAGAGACTTTCACTTATCTCCCCAGCCAAATAACCAGCCCCAGGAATGAAGGACAGGGCAAAGCGGAAAAAACAATCCTCCTTATGCCCATGGACATGAAGAAGTCCTGTTGCAAAGTCCACGACTAGATTATCTGGCAGGACTTCTCCGGCCTCGGCAAGCTGTTCAGAAAATTTGACACACCACTGGCATGCTATGTCATATACCAGTAGGAGACGCTGAATCTCATCCATGTTGGTTGTCTTAACTGCCCGTGTGATGGAAAAGTTCAATTATCTCCCCAGCCAAATGACCGGCCCCAGGAATAAAGGATGGGGCAAAGCAGAAAAAACAATCCTCCTTATGCCTATGGACATGAAGAAGTCCTATTGCAAAGTCGATGAGTAGATTATCCAGCAGGACTTCTCTGGCCTTGGCAAGCCATTCAGAAAATTTGACACACCACTGGCATGCTATGTCATATACTAGTAGGAGATGCTGAATCCCATTCATGCTGGTTGTCTTAACTGCCCATGTGATGGAAAAGTCTGTGTAAACCTGGCCTTCATCACGGGTCAAGTTTGTTATGCTATTAGGAGCAAAGCAGCCATGCTGTGTACATGCCATTGCAACAATACCAGTAATGTCGCATGACTTGTTCATCATCAGGGCCTTTTCAATAGCTTTGAATGTGTTTTCACAGGCGGCTCCCTGGACAGCCGACGGACAGGATTGAATTGATGAGCGGATGGTGGACAGGTAGAGTTAAAGAATGTCACTCACCGTTGGCTGTTCCTTTGCGCGCTTGAGATAGTGGGTGAGCTCATCCCTCCTGGCCATCATACCACCACCTTCTGAATGCCATACATCATGAGCAGGATTAGAATGTCGGACGTGATCCGCCTTGAAGTTGCCGTCCATCATTAAAGAACGATTGAACTTCCACCAGACGGGATCTTCTTCCCAGTTGGATGGAAGATTGACTCCTGGTTGGGGACAAGTTGGACAGAATATTGCAAGTTCACCACGGTCCGGCGCCATGGGATGCCTCGATTCATCATGGCCAAAGCCTGCCCACTTCAACTTCTTCAGCCACCGCCATGAACGAGAAAGTCGTCGTAGCTTGCGGTAAAGATTATCCACCTCACCAGAAGATGCAATCGGGGAAGTTATTCTTGCAATTTTCTGCCAGTACTGGTAGGGCGGTAAAGATTATCCACCTCACCAGAAGATGCAATCGGGGAAGTTATTCTTGCAATTTTCTGCCAGTACTGGTAGGCGGATGCTTTGCACTCTAGATTTGTCAGACGGAAGTCGTCCAGCACAGCCGTTGTAAAATATGTTTGTGTCTGATCAAATGTACTGGGGACCAGCTGCGAGCGGATGATATCCTCTACCAAGACATCCATCCCAGAACACTCACATGAAATGACAGTGATGTAGTGTACTCCAGTTGTGTGAACAATCCATTGTATTGGATTCCCAAAGCAATCATATCTGTCCATACAGAACCTGTTCATGGCTGGCCAATCTTCTGGAATATCTTCTATTGGCACATTATTCTCTGGGTCCTGTTGCTCTTCCTCTTCCATGATTTGATCAAGGCTGGCATCCTGAAGTCTGCTCAGAAAATCTGAAGTCATGGATGAATGCGCTGCCGGATGTCCCGGATTGCTATCCGCTGATGGAAGTTCAACATCCAGTTGATATTTGAGTCGTAGAAACTCTTGCTCCTGAATGTCCTTTTTCTGCTCGTGGTCCTCAAGAGCCCTGACCCTGACCTTCCCTTGATGACAGTTTGCATGCAATGAATTGTGTTGGATATAGAAATACCCTCCAGTATCCAACATATTCATTGGTTGGAAATACCTACCATTCCATACTTCAGGTCGGTGAAACGGGTTGGAGTCGTGCGTGCGGCGGAAACATCCGCGACAGAATATTCTTGACCCAACGCAATCACGGCATCGCCATCGTGCGAGGTAATGGTCAGGACAAGCAAGGCAATCAGTAACGTCATCCATTGATTCACGACCAAGCAATCCATTGAGCAACTGTGGAACATGGTTGATGAAGTCGTTAAGATAATCTGCCTGTGTCTATGTATGAACTTGAATAATTTGCTCTCAATAATAGCATACATTCAAATCACCTTTACATGCCTTATGGATATGGGCATTGTATCATCTACATCATCTACCGTTGGATTATTGTCCAAGTGTGCAAAGTTATCATCATCTGCAAATGCCACAGGTGGTGCACCAGTTACAATGGGAGCGGGACCCAGTGGTAGCCGTTGTGTTATGAGGACTGGCAACCCTCGTGTGTTCTGAGTGAGTCATGTCCTTTCCTCAGCAAACGGGATGAGGTCCCTTTGTCTGATGACTGTTGTTTTTGGTCGCTTGCGTTTCTTTAGAGAATTCAGATTCATGATCAAAATATCTATGGCCAGGACCTAGCCATTGTACGGGATATCTAATGAGACCGCTCATCGATATTGGGAATATGCCCCAATTTGGACGGGCCGGATACCAGCGGACAGCAGACCCTATCCATCAAAGACAAACGGAATCCATTTGTCATCAACAGACACTGAACGGAAAATCTATATTTTATCATGTGATCCTTCGGTTGAGAACTGTGTGGTTGCAGAAAATTATATTGTCTACAAACATGTCTGCCCTCCTGCAACCACCTGAACCAATATTTTCACCAAAGAAAAGACGAGTGGAACCGATATTTACAGCGGAAGAAAGATCTATCTTTGAACCATACAAGGAACTCTACCACTCCTCAACTACTCCTCAAGCTCGGACTGCTATCTTAAAGGATAAAATCCTAACGGATATCTTCAACTACTGGGCCACTAAGGGGACGGAGCCAAAGACAGGGGAAGAGTGGGCGGAGAGAATGAAAGTAGATACAGCAACTCATTGCAAAGAACTAGACATCATTTGCTTGAATAGAAGGTTGTCCAGTATATCAAGAATTGCTGGCACCCAGCAACTCATTGCAAAGAACTAGACATCATTTGCTTGAATAGAAGGTTGTCCAGTATATCAAGAATTGCTGGCACCCTTATTACCAGCATAAAGATCCAAAGGTGCTCCTGAAAACTTCACTGCGAGATGTTGTCCGGCAGACAATGGCAAAGGAGATAAACAAGGAGATCCAGAACTTGTTGAGGGGTAAGAATCACAATGCCTCGGGATTTGATGCATTTGCACAATATAATGTGGCTGTCAAAAATGTTATGCATCAACTCACACTGCAGGAGGAACGTCGTTTACGGAAGATGGTGGCAGAATGGAGCGAAAAAGGAAATCCGCCAGAAATTCAGCACAAGTTGGTACTCCTTCCGTCCCCCATCCGTTCTCTATTCGTTGTACATCCATCCACTTGATTCCGCTTTCTAATCGTTGTCTCTCCAGGAAGGCCTGAAAGCACGGTTTGAAGCGTGTGGACGATGCAGATGTGCTTTGATTTAGAGAGATGGGCATGTTGAGTTGGACTGTTGTTGGTTGGTATGCAGATGAAGGCATGACTATTAGAATGTATGTGGTGCCATCATTCTTTAAACAATTTTGACACCAATTATAGTCATGACAATATGTCATACTTGACCCATGCTAACTGACCTACCTTTCAAGACTCCTTTCCTGACCTTGTTAGTGACCTCAACAAGAAGATGATGGATTACATGTCTGCTCTTCTTGGTAGAGACATGCCGTCCAACATGCAATCACCCCATGATTTGACTCCTCCTATCCTTACACGCCATGACCTCATCCTTGATCTGGATAGGGATGGATTCCCAATATTACCAGCAGATCCAGGACCAAATATATTTCAAACTCGGGCAGAATTGGAAATGCTTGTCTGGGACTATCTAAATACTCATTACAGTGAATCCTAGTTTTCTCCACCTTTGCTCATCATCTGATCACTCCATCAGAAATTGTGTCTGGTTACCGGTATGAATCTGCTCCTTACAAGGCAGTGAGGACCAATGATCAGCAATAATAAGCCGTCCATCTTAAACCATCCATCTTCACTTGTCTTCTGTTGCCTTCTGTCTCTCAGTAAGCCGACTGGATGATCGGGTCCATTGCATTGGCAGCCAACTACTTCGGGAGTTGCTGCGAGCCCGTCCCCTTGGGCCAGGGAGAGGGTCCTTGGCAGGGACTGGCGGAGGGACAGAAGATGGTTGAGGGGGTGACAGAGATGTTTGTGTGGGAGACGTCCCTGAGGATGTTTGTTGAAGCGGGGATGGAGCAACGGTGAGAGCGGATAAGTCAGCGGCATGATGGGATTGGTCAGTGGCGAGGGCAGAGATGTTACCAGTGGGAACGGATATGTTAGCAGTGGCAGGGAATTGGTCAGCGATGGGGTCAGGAGTGGTTTCTTCCTCTTCAATGATGGGTCCAAGTCCACTATGCCCTGTTGGATGCACTGCCACATCATCCTGAGCTGACGGACTGGAGGGATGGGTAGAGATGTGAAGTTGATTCTGCAAAGTGTCAACCACACCCCAAATATTGCGGATCTGCTCTTCCGTCTGACGGATCTGTCCGGCGTGGTCTTCAAGTGTCTCACCCGCAAGAGAAACATTTGTTTGCAGGGTTTCTATGCAGCCACCGAGTGTGTTGACCTGAGTCTGGTAGCAACGGAAGAAGTCCTCAATACACGGTAACCAGCTCGCCTCAGCTGTGACAAACCCATCCTGCACCTGCTCCCCAACATTCCGCAATGCTTCCTGGAACCCATTCTCCATCCTGTCCAAACGGCTCTCCACCCCTGCCATTACACCAGCCACAATGTCCTCACTGTGACTAGACTCCATTGCCCGCTCCTTGCCCTTTCCCTTGACCGGAAGAGGGTCCGCTAGGCGGTTGGAGGTCGACGGTTGGGATGGACGGACGGACGGTTTTGATGGTCCCATGATTGGACTGGTTGGTTCATCTGCTAACTATTGGTTAGCTATTTGAGCAGGAAAAGAGTTTCATACCGTCATCACTCTCAATAATCATCACTGACTTCTTTCTCAGTGGTTTTTTCCCCTTTCCCTTGTTGCTGGGCTTGACGGTTTTCTTGACAATCGTCAGACTGCATGTTCGCTTGCGAATGAGCCGGCAGGGATTGCATGTGGTGCCGCCCTTTGTCCTGACACACTGTAGCCGCTTACTTGCGCAATATTGGCAAAGGGGGTTGATGTGCTGACCCTCGCGACGAGGTGCTGTCCTCAGATACCTGCCCAACAGCATCCCTCCAGTAATTTCCCCCTTCGGTATTCTGCCCTCTTGTTCTTCCTCTTCCTCTTCCTCTTCATCCTCGTCCTCCTGCTCCTTCTGTCGACGATAGGTACCAGGAGGAGGTTGACCAATATAGGTCACCCATTTTGGCTTCTTGGGACTTGGCGACGGACCAGACAAATCTCCTGCCGCTGGAGGACTCGGTCGTTTTCTCTTCTTTGGAATCGGTGACGGACCAGACAAATCTCCTGCTGCTGGCCTATAACCTATCTGGTCTTCTCGTGCCGGTGCCGTCAACGGATCAGGTCGTTCTTCGCCCCCACTTGGTTCTTCCCCCCTTCCGCTCCTCTGGGTCCATTTCTTCGCAGCGTCCTTCAACCGCCTGGTCATATCCTCGTCAGAAAGCTTGCTCTGGAGTAGCGGGATAACTTCGTTGATGAAACTTCTCCTGGCATCAAGGAGGAGTTTCTTGTCATCCTTGACGTCCCTAACCTTGAACCACATGTCAATCTACAGGACGACTATTAGTGCATGTCTATTAGGCAGGAGTGCTTGTATCTTACCAGGTCCTTCTGCTGTGCTTTGAGTTGTCGCAGGTCTCCTCTGAGAGCAAGGTATAATACTCGAACATCCGCGTCAATGACCCGTTGGTGGAGTTCTTCGTTAGACATGGCGGATGGAGGATTAAAGAAACGGACGAGAACTTTACACGAAGCAAGTTCTGAAAATAGATATCATGTGACCCTGTTTAAATTACAAAAGAAGTTTGATTTATTGCTTGACAAAACCTTACTTTGTTTATCTTACAGTTTAGTAAATAACAATTAGCTAAGCAGGTCAAAAATTGCAAACGTCTTAATGTTTATTGCACTAAGCAGGAGTCGAACCCACCTACTGCAACACACAATGAACACCAATGGATAATATTCCACTAGACCATCAATGCTTACTGTACACTGCTATAGTCTAAATAGATATCATGTCACTCTGTTTAAATTAGGACCTTACTTTGTTTATTATACTGTGTAGTAAATAACAATTAGCTAAGCAGGTCAAAAATTGCAAACGTTTTAATGTTTATTGCACCAAGCAGGAGTTGAACCCACCTACTGCAACACACAATGGAGACCAATGGATAATATTCCACTAGATTATCGATGCTTACTGTACACTGCTATAGTCTAAATAGATATCATGTCACTATGTTTAAATTAGGACCTTACTTTGTTTATCATACTGTGTAGTAAATAACAATTAGCTAAGCAGGTCAAAAATTCTAAACAGTTTGATATAAATGCACTAGTAGGAATCAAACCCGTCTACTGCAAGATATAATAAAGACCAATAGATAATATTCCACTAGACCACCGATGCTTGCTATACATTGCTATGATGTAAATAAACATCAGTCTAATATTCTGTGTGTGGTCAAAAATTTTTGAGTTCGATGTCAATGCACTAGGAGGAGTCGAACCCACCTATTGCAAGATACAAGGGATACCAATTGGAAATATTCCACTACACCACAGACGCTTCATGTATAATGCTATGGTGTAAATCAATATCAGTCTAATATTCTGCTACAAACCATGGTTTTCCTCTTTCCTGTATACTTCTATGGTGTAAATAAATATCAGTCTAATATTGTCAATTCAATACAGATGCACCAGTTGCAGTAAAATCTCTATCCGTTCAAATTCTATATGGGTCCGTTTGTGCACTACATGAACACCGTCCTGACTTGTAGCAAGCGTCTGTGGTACAATGGAATATTCATCAATTGATATTTCATATTGTGCACAAGAAGTGGGTTCGACTCCCACTAGTTCACATTATATAATAGCAGCAGGCCGCTGACGTCCGCTAGCGTCATGAATTTGATCTGTTGAAAACTCCAGAGATTTCTGCAGTGGCATAAGATGGACGAGTTCGCGCATGTGGTCATTCCAGTGCTCATGACCAGTTGATAATACACTGTGGCGGGCTACCTTTGTGCTGGTCTTTGTAAAAAAAGGTAGTCAGCCCTAGTGTATTGTCACTTGTCATGTGAACTAGAATGATCTCATGTGTCAACTCCTCCATCCTATTCCGCTTCAGTAATTGCTAGAGTTTTGGTTAGATCTACTACCACAGGCGCATACTACAGGTCAGTACGATGTATATGTAGAGCAAAAATGCACCCATATAAAAACACAGCATTAGTCCCTGTTAAGGTGAAGTAGGAGTAGAATCCACCACTGTACACAATATTGAATATCAATAAATGAATATTCCACTGAACCACTAGGACTGGTTGCACTACTGACATCAGCTGGCTCACATGCCGACATCAGCTACCATCCACTACCGTCCGCTGGCATGCCAGCAGACAGCGGACACTCACGCACCCTCTTCCGCCCTTTCCCCTCTTTCTCCCCAGTGCCATCCTCTCCACTTCCCACACTACCTCACATGCCACCCCCGTCCACCACATGCACCCCGCTTCCCTCCTTCCCCCTGACCTGATGTCCGATGTCTGCTACGTCCACTGGTGTACCAGCAGACACCCACGCTCCTCCCCTTCCCCCTTCCCCCTCTTTCTCCCCATCCCCATCCCTCTTCTGTCACCCCCCATGCTCTCCGAGATGCCACCCCATGCGGTGGACACCCACGCACCCCGTTTCTTTCTCTCCCACCCTGATGCCAGACAATGCTGGGGGTTGCCAACGGATACCAGCGGATATCCGGTGGATGCCGACGGATGCATGACGGATGCCAGCAGGTCACAATGGCTGCCAACGAACTCCGACAGATGCCAGCTGATGGCCAGCTGATGGCTGCTGATGCCAACGCCCCTTTCAGGCCACAAAAACTCTTTTGGGAGGTATGCCACCCCCCTTCCACCTCAAAAAATCCATACGGGAACCTGCAGAAACGTAGGTGGGCGTCTGTTCATTGTGTTATCCGACCTTTGAATCTATCCGTTAGTAACGGACCTGTGGTGCAACGGTTAAATGTGTGTTCCGTTGCTGGAGGCTTTCTCAAGGCTGGGGGTTCGATTCCCCCCCACAGGCATACAGCAGGCAAGATGAAGTTTCCTTTTTCCCTTGGTCCAACCAGACTCCATGGACCTGTGTAGGCCTCTGTGGATGTCCACTGGTGCCCTGCGCAGGCCTGGGAGGGCCCACGTAGGTTTGAGTCCGTCGACGTATGTTTGCGTAGATGTCCGCTAGTGGCTTGCATAGGCCTGCGTAGATTTGCAGGGCCCTTTTGTGGACGTACGCTGGCATCAGGGGTGGGAAAAGGATGGAAGGGGAGATGCGCAGCCTTGAGTTATTGCGGGGAGGAATGGAGAGGGGAGGGAAGTGGGGAACCTCGAGGAGGGTTTATTCATGCCATGAAGTCCGCCAATGGAGGAGGTTTTCACTCATGTGCTGATGCCCGCCGGCGGCCGCTGATGCACATTGACGTCCGCTAGTGTCCGCTGGCATCCGCCAGGCCTGCGTGCGCATGTGTGTGCCCGCCTTTTATTGATCCACTGGACCGTGTCATACAGCACATTGTGACATGTCCACAGCTCTGTATTCTATGGCACTGTGGGGACTGCTCCGCTCCAGTGTAGCGGACTCCGCTGGACACGTATGGTACAGCACAAAGCGGGCTCCCGTACAACGTATGACACGTACCGTTGTGATGCCCTACCCTGTCCTTCTGACTGTAAGTGTCTGATAGATATTGATTATAAAGCAATGCCAATAAGGAGGTTTCAGTTCCTATCGCGACTCATCTGCCAGATCCTTTAACATGGAGTGGGGCTCTGTCCATCTTTTATCTCTGCTTGTATTTCGAGTTGTACAGTGGCCTGGTCCATTGGTATTACGTTTGCCTCAAGCTCCCTGAAGCCATGAAAGCAGCTATCAAGAATCGCTCTCGTGCTAGAAAACTATTGGAGTGGTTCTTAGGGAGGCATCTATTTACTCGCGATGGTGTGACCTACACGGGAGTCGGTGCATATGAAAAGCTATTCGCCCCATTCCTCGTCCACCACGTTCGTCTTCTCATGATATATAAGAATTTAGCCTATGACGTAGGGTTAAACGAGCACCGCAATGAAGTGAGGCCTCAAGACGTTGCGAGGGACATTGATTGGTGTTTGAGAGGAGGACCTGCTTGGGAAGCTTATAACCAGTTGAAGGCTATGCCTATTACACATCGTAAATTTTCCTGGGAAGGTGAAGGTTCATCTAACACTGCATATGGCAAATGTTTTGCTCTCCTCCAATTGTCTTTGCTAATTGTGTTTTAAATCTCGGAGAACATGCAGATGGTTGTGTTTTTGGGGACTGGCGGTGTGCGAAAGCTATGGGCATCTCCTTGCTCGAAAGTTGTTCGAACACCTTCCTACAACACGCAAAGGACGAACCCATCTCAAACGAGTCAAGCCTCAATATGGACAATTTGGACTTTCAAACGGAGGGAAGTCAATCTCATGATGGTGCAATTAATCCAGGTTTGAAGAGATGCCGATCTGACAATTCTTCGTCCAGAGGCAAGTTCTGCATCAGAACACTTCTAACCATAGCTCACCAGTTTTACAGAAAAGAAGGCTCGATCATCATGAACCCAGGACTTATCTCACAAAATATGCTGACTGATTAAATAGAGTATTAGTAGACTAAACAATCCACAATACATTGAGTGTGGTAACATGTAACTTCTATGACACGTCGGTGATGGCTGAGATTTTCGACGTCGCCAATCACCTTATGTGGCAGTGCAAAAGTGTCGACTTGTTGATTCATGCACAGCCACACTTTTGGCAGCCAAAACTTGGACCAATCGACCCTCCAAAACTTTTTCCTTAGACGAGATGTGTCACGCCATTTTCAGTGCACACGTCTCTCAACAAAAGGACGTATGACAACGCAAAATGCCATTTTTGAAAGGAAAAGGTGACAGAGAAGTGACACATTTCCTTTTGGCATACGACTCTTCTTACATGTTGTTTTTCCAGATAACGTTGGTTATTCAGCCACTACATGCTAAAGACCAGCTCAGCTGACAATCAGATAGTAGATAGTGATGATAACGGCTGATTTAGTGGGCGTAGGTGCAGATAATGTCTTCTTAACGTCAAAAAAGGGAGGCATGCATGGCCGGGGCCTTATGACATTTTGGCAATAGCGCGCTCAAGGAGCGACGATCGATATCAATTGGGGTTCGCCTTCGGACCAGAGTTCTGTTCATAACAGACTACATACAACAATACAACATGCTCACCTGTCTTTTGCTTATACATATTATGGCTCTGGACTTTCCATTAGTCCCATACCCATACCCATATGACGAGTTTTGGGAGGATGCCATGCTCTCCATCCAGAATCATTTGGCCGCGAATCAAAATTTGTACGTTGATGAAGAGGCTACTCTGCCACCAGTGCTCTCTCCGCCGCCAAATAACCAGTAAGTGATTGGACATATAACACCCACTGAGTATTAATTAACATTACTTGCTATAGTGGCCTCCAATTTCTTGGTAGCTCCGACATATTCACCTCCAAGTTTCATAGCTATCATTCGGACGACAACCAAACATGGATAGTACTTCCAGATCTTCATATGCGACTCAAACCAGACATGAAACAGATTGAGGCTCCTATCTCCTTCTTGTCAAGCGTCTTCGTTTTGGATCAATCCTTCAACGTCCAAGATTTTATCAAGAACAACAGTCATATCTTTCATGAGGGCCGTATTCACGCCATAGGTTGTCTGGAGAGCGAAAGGCACATTGCCGACTATTTCAATACCATCGCTATTGCTGCGTATGAATGTCCGGGATTTTCTTCTCACCTCTCTCCTCCTGACCGCTATTGGACTGGAGGAAAGAGTAACGAAATCACCATCGCAGGCCCATGGCGTGCAAAACCCGACATTGTCCTTGTCAAATCTCATCCGATATCCGGTGCCTATGATGATAGTAGTATCTTCTGGCCGGATGTTCTCGCATTGGCGGAGACGTCCATCTCGACAGGTCCGACCAAAACCATGACAGAAGGGATAGACTGTAAGTCATATCTCATGCTCTACTCCCAAGGTATGTATATGAGTCTTTATAATTCAATCACCCAATGTTTTGATGCATTACATCCAAGGGGATCGCGTGTACTCTACCTCCCTGAGTTTATATAGGGATCAGTGGTATCTGCATATTATTGATAGGCAGGGGAAGATAAACATCGGACCGCTCACATATGAAGGAAACACTGAAGAACTGGTTAGGGTTCTTCTTTGTCTTACGTTCGGTCCGTTGACTATACTGGGATTGGATTCTACAATGACGCGAGAGGTTCCAAGTGGCAGGGTAAGTGTCTTAGATTGTTTTGAATGTCTGCGTCCGCTATATGTTGTATAGAGATTTCTGAAAGAAGGCGGCGGGCCTAATTTTTGGGTGCGGTATTCAAAAAAAAAATTTGTACCACGGTGGAAGAATGGCGTTGAAAAGAGTACGATCACACCGCCCGATGATATCTATTTTATGGACTTGACCAAAAAAATCAAGCAACAATATATTATAGCCAGCGACAAGCAGGATCTTAAACAGAATATTTCTTCGAACCTCTCCACCATTTTGTGTGATCATACATTCATTGTGAAATCGGAAATATTCAAGTCCCAGGCCCTCTTTGGGTGCGCTACGTGAGTCTGGGCTGTTGAAACCCCAGACCAAAAGCAGGCGATTATGAAGGATTTGTGGATCCTCTCTGGCCGAAGGCATAATGAAAGTCACTACCTCCAAGAACTTCACAAAGATGGCTTTTGCCCATTCATTCCCAAACCCATATGTTATGCAGTAGTCACAAAGACTTCTGTTATTTGTACGGTGCTTTTCAGCTACGATTCACCAGAGACCAGAGCACGGCGGTGATTGGTCATATCACCTGTTTGTGTGAAGCTCTCAAACGTCCAATTCCTGATTGAACTGATGGGTGTTTTTCTCGACATCTGTTTTGGTAGGCTGAATCATTTTTTGATTTCATTTACTGAAACTTGTCCACTCTAGCAATTAAATTCTTAAAAGATCATAACCGTGTTCATCGTGATATTTCCTTTGCAAACATAATGATTCGAAACGCACCACTTACCGAACAAGAAATAAAAGAATTTTATTCTGAGGGAAATGCTGCAGGGATAATACGACTTGAACATCAATGTCGACCCAGAATCCTCATCGACTTCGACTATGCCGCATTTATTGAAAGTAATAGAAACAGTGCCTGCGGCTCTCATCAATAGGGTCCTTTACAGGCGTCCTATGCCTATCAGGATGCAAGTGACCTTCATCCTCAAGAAAGGGAAAGCAGCCTGGAGATGGACACTGATTCCTCTGCTCACGGTCATCTTCCTCGCAGCAACTATGAGCGCCGTTCTACTCAAACTATCCATACACAGTCGATAACTGAAGAAGCGCATTGCCATGATACTGACGAGGAGGACACTGATCAAACTCCTGTCAATTCTGGCTCTCCCGTTCCCCAACTACATCCGCGTGGGATTGATGGTCACTCATCCTTCTCGGCTGGTGTCTCATCCGAAAGGAGTCTACTCCAGGATTTACATGACATTCCTCAGACGCGCTTTCATGAACAACAGTTGCCTATTACAGTTTCATCCCCAAATACCGGCAAAAACACAATTCGTACCGTAAGTCGTGTTGACATCATCCTTGTATAATTTAACATATATCTCTGATTTAGGGCACGGCGCCTTTCATGGCCATACCCCTGTTGTTGTGGGGATCAACGCACACAGTTGGGTTTGATCTTGAAAGTCTTGTCTATGTCCTTCTCTACCTTTGCACCCAGTATCAGGACATAAACCCAGTCGAAATTTACAAAGATGGCTTGTTTAAGAAGGCTAAACGATACGCTCCCATTGCTGCTTGGTTCTTTGGCGACGGCAGCTTTCAAGATCTAGGTTGTCTAAAAGCTGGCCAGCTACACTTCGGATTGGAACATCTTGTTCTCGATTATATCTCTCCCCGTTTTCAAGTTCTTCGAACCGTTATAAAAGACTTGTGGCGTGCATTATACCCCGCTTTTCCACATGACTTGATTCAAGGAGACAAGAAAACCCGTTTTCTCCTGGCCGACGCCTGTGATTCATTTATCAAGATCTTTGAGAGGGCAATTGTATCCCTTGGTAAACAGCAAGGCGAAGTATTGCCGGCAGATGCCTTCACATCTGTATCAGGGTCAACAAAGCGCCATGCAGAACAGGAAGAAGAGGGAACTGCTAAGAGGATTCTCAAGAAAATGGCTGCAGGCGATGGTCCTGTTTAACCATCTCAGCAATCGAGTTCGGCCACCAGAAGGTCTGAATCAAGCACGTTTGTCCAGGGCTGGAACTTCGAGGTTTTAGAAGCCGATTTTGTTTTTAATGTCATGTTTTCTCAACTACATCAATTGATATACGTATCGAAGATGTTTAATAACGCTCATAATTGTATATATGTTTTGCGTGGAAGAAGTGAACGAGAACAAATATTAATATAATCTTTCCATGGACCAATGACACGTGACATCATCCGCTCGCCGATAGCGAGTTCTGGGTTCACCCAAGCTCACTGTTAATCATGCTGCTCCCTTTCACCTGCTTCAATCTGTAACTTTCTTCGACCATTCGGCATACTTGGGGCTTGCCCCAGCCTATTCAGTATCACATCCTTAGAGTTGCTGTCTGCAGAATTGTATCTCCTAAACATATAGAGCATGGTCCCATTGCAATCCAGAATGGACCAGAAGTGAGTCCTGCCGCTATATACAAACTTTTTTTATATCCTTGATGCAGCTCTTCAGAGTAGACAAAATTTCTGGCGCTGTTACTTTCCATCAAGGAGATGTCTACTATTTCCCAAACTCCAGCCGCCATGTTCCTATCCCACCATTTGATGCAAAAATCGGCGTAGAAAGCGCTATTTTTCACATCCAAACCGCCAGCAAAGAAGATTTTACTCAGCCTCATTGGTGGATGGAAACCTTTGGATGGCTTGCATTTGTTCCACATAACCCTTGTTATGTCGGCCCTCTATTGGAACAACTTTTGAAAGTGCCCAAACACCTACACCGTTGCATTGAAAAAGGGCGAGAGAAGTATCACCTACCTGCTGAAGTTCAAGACTCGTGGATAAAATTGGATTGGTGGTTGTTGCTGGCGATATCTGTCATAAGCAAAGAACTTAAGATTGTAAGGGCGACCTCTAGAGGCTGTGGCTCAGTCACACAGCTGGCAGAGGGAGATCCAAAGTGTATTAGAATATATACTGACAATATCAAGGTAGCTACTCACCTGGCAGAGGGAGATCCAAAGAGAACAAGTCTGGGGATTCCCTATGCCAGGTTGGACGCTTCTGGGGCCTCTGAAGCGTGGGAAACAACTGTACAGTACAACAAAACCTTAAAAACTCGAAAATTGACTAACCAAACAAGTGTGCAAACAAGGGAGGAAAACTCCGGACTTTAGAAGTCAGAAAGGCAAACTCCGGCTTATCTAAGCAGCCTGGAGCGGTGCTGAAGGGCCCACACTTGTCTGAGTGATAGCTAAAGAACCAGAGCACCTCAAAGGTTGAGAATAGTACCAACAGATAGTGTTGAAGAAGTAGTAACAGCAAAATGAGAGAATGGTAGAAGAAATAAGGAAGTGAATGAAAGGAGAGTGAAGAAATAAGGAGTGAAAGAAGAAAGGAATGAGGGGTCCCCTGACAAGATCTTGGTTGGGCGCCCCTTCTCTCCTTGGGCCATTGGTTACATGGGAAAGAGGACAGTCATGGACATATGCTGACATTAATTTACAGATCCCAAGGATTGTTCAAAGTTTGGATGGGATTGTTGTCGCATCTTATTGCCAAAGCTAGGTCAGCCAACAAAACCAGCACAGATATGTACTGGTACCGAGCGCTTTTGGCCCACGGATTTCAGCCTGAACTATTAGAAGCGCTCCAATTGTCAGTGATTTGTGATTTCTCTGCAACTACCGAACATGCTGGCGTCTTCGTCGATATTACCAGTAAAAACACAAATCAACTGACTGTTGAATGGTTTTTGAAGTACAACGTCCCCCTATGGTATCGATGGGGGATGCAAGAAATGTCGATTCCTTCCCTTGCTTATTTTGCCCCTCTTTCGGACCAATTCCAGTGTGCAGTACTAGCTTTGAGCAACCCTGTACAGGAAGTCTGTACTATGGAAAAGCGGCCTGAATATGGAGTCTTTTTCACTGCTCGCGACGCCCGCAATGCAAGGTGTCTCTTGTATGAAAGTGCTATTGAGTGACAGACCCACTTAAACAGAGAGCGCCATCTGCCCATGGTCAGCGCTAAAGTTTTCAAATGGGTTCCCAGTGATGATGACAAAACTGTCTGGTGTCACGTTCAAGTGTGCAGGGCTGATAGAGAAGAAATGCTTGGAGAGTATAGTCAAGCGCAGACATGCTACGATTCATTCTCAAATGAATGGGATTGCTGCGAAGAATTTGGTCCTGGCGATGAAGACAGCAACAGGGAATTTTACAGCTTTTCGGACAAGCTAACTGGCTCTATCACTTGCCTCAAGCCCCCATAAAAGAACAATCTACTATCCAGAACTCTTACTCCCCCACCACAAGCGGAGCAATCTTTGGACTCTGAACGCCTTCATGTACCTCGTATCCACCCCCTCCAGCACTCTGTTAGTTCACTGGAATCCATGCCGCCAGCATTGCCTGAACTCTCATTGTCGGCATCATCAGAGCCCATGTTGCTCATATATCCAAAGCCCACATTGAATGAGTCTCGGAAAATCGCTGCGCTGCAGCAGGAAATTTTTGAGATCCTTGCCTTACACTACGGCTTCACGAAAGACTTCATTCTTGCTTTCGCGAATCGGACATTGCAGAGTATCTCCTCCAACACGGCATTGCATTTCGAACCTTTCTGTAACGGAGTCATCCGTATTACCATCAGCGTCAACGACGCTATAATCAATTAGTAGAGTATTACGTAAGACAACATCTTGTTTTCACTCTAAGTACTAGTCAATCTGATACTGCGGTCTGATTTAGCACTTGTGTGATACACACAAGATAGTTCTAACCCGTAACTCCGGTTACATTTTTTTAAATCTTCTGCTATCGGCTTTAGACTCTAGGCTTGTTACCGACTAGGCAACTCTCATCAAAACCTCTCGATTCTCTGTTGGCATCACGCTGAAAACGTGCTTCCATGACTGGCTCTCTTGATCCGGATCCTCCGTTCCCAGCTGCAGACGCAGGTGACTTACCTGTGCTTCAGGCTGGGAAGACGCAATCTGCGTCAGCATACCAACCTCTGCCAAAGCGGGACAAAAAGACCCCTCGCGATGTCAGCGCGAGCTATGGAATGCCTGGTGGGCTATCCGTATCACGGATGATGTCCATTGTACGACCTGGTGGAAAACCAGGAGATAGATCCGCAGTCTCAGGAGTGTCGCTGCCAGCGAGCCAAATGCCTTCACTGATGTATCCGGTATTGCCCAAGAGCTCTTCAGCTCCCTCTGAGGGTCAACCAGACGTTACCCAGTATTTGGAAATGGTACAAGGCAGCGCGTTTGCGCATAGCACCCCATTCCGGACTGCACCTACGGAACGGCATTTGGAATATGTGGCCAATGCTGCCACTGAACCGGGACCGTCGTTGTTGACGACACAAGGACAGAAGCAAGGACCAGCAATAGTGGTCAGTAGGGAGGACGACAATGTCGTAAGGTTGGACAAGGCGTTAACAGCGCCTGGAAGTCCAGAGTTGCACCGACGAGCCGGCAAACAGCCGCAAGTGAGGCATGATGGCCTCAGGAGAGTTATGGACTTAGAGTCCGAGTTGGAGTCCTCAGATGATGAGGAAAGCAAAAGGTCGCATTCGACCTTATCTATCCAGTTGCAGCTAGTATTGGACCGATATCCGGCGGTTGTGAAGGAATCGACGCAAAAGCGTCTTCAGCTTTATGTAGTGAAGCACTTACAGTTGCTGGCGGCTAGGAGCCACGATGTACCCCATGCAGATTCGAGTGAATATATCGAATTGTTTGTGTGCATCTTCGAACTCGAAGTAGTGGAATACCTTAAGCGCAAAGAGGCGTGAGGGTCAGCAGTCTCAACGGCTACTCCAGCTGACTCAGTAGAATGTGAGATGAGTGTGCGCAGACGAGCGCCATTAATTGCGGACGCGATGGAATTGCTCAATGCGCCTCGTCAGGCTAATGAGTCTCAGCAAGACTATGTTCGGCGTCAGAACGCCGCAAACCGTCAACACATTGTTAGCGGAGTGCCTCAGCAGGCATTGTCTGAGGTGGAGACTGTAACGACGACTCTGGCAGAGCCAGAGGCACTTGCAGTGCAGGAGGTTAAGACACCTCGTAAGCAAGTTACAATCAAGGAAGAGGTGGACGAAGTCCACATTCTTGAGGAGCGAACGCGACCACGACGCGTAGTGCGACGTGTCCACCTAGTGGACAACTGGAATGAACGCGTCAATTACCAAAGGATACGCAACCAGGACTTGCGCAATCATGGTGAGTCGTTCATTGATGACCAGGGGGTAGTCTTCGAAGGGCGTGAGGGCGTAATGCCTGTCAATGACATGCGGCAACAATTCGCGGCTCGGACTGCTGAACCGGACAGAGATCCAGGTGGTAGTGACGACAGTAGTGGTCACTACGAACGGAGGGAGCCAAGTCATCGCAATCACGACAGTGGAGATCGTGATTGTAGAAATAACGATCAGGACGATAATAATCGTCGTGATAGTGGCAGGCAGGCTGGTGGATTACCAGCAGAGCAACAAGTGAGGCAACAGCCCACCACACGGCCGGAAAGAGTGGCCAATGAGCACCTGTTTCGCAGTCCTCGGGCATTTTCAATGCCCGCACCTCATGATTTGCGTGAAACTATGCCGGGAATGAATGAAGCGGTCAGGATCCATATGGATCATATGCATGACCGCCTCACGCGTCTGGTGGATGACTCCCTTGGAGTCAGATTTAAGTTCCCTGCTGGGGTAAGCCCCCGTAAATCCAATGGTAAGCACATACGTGTGTATGCTGGAGGACATAGGTTCTCTCAACTGGAGGACTGGGCCATGGACGTGTGCTACCACCTTGCAGCCTGCTGCTATGGTGGAGACGACATGGACCAGGAAAGGATATTTGTGCTACACGAATTTATGGAGGGAGAGGCTCGGAATTGGTTCTGTCGCCATGTTCTCCACATTAATCGCGACAAATCGCACTGGACATTTAAAGAGGTCCTGATAGGACTGTATAATCGGTTTGTCAATGCTGCTACAATGCAGGAAGCTCGTGATGCCTTTAGAAAGGCAGTGTATGACGCTAAGACTGGCATCCAGACCTTTTATGATGACCTGGTGGGTCATGCACAGAATATGGCCATCTATCCAGACGAATACACTATCCGCAAGACATTCCTGGACGGAATACCTGCAGACATGAGGAGAGCGTTGATACGCGACGATAATTTGTCTCCGGAGGTCAATACTGTGACCGAATTCTTGGTGTATGCCATCCGTTATGAGCAGTCGACACGGACTGCAAACCATTATAAGCAGCGTAGTTCACGCCGAGGACCAGTGAACCGTCAGGCAGTGAAGGTGGGAACCTTCCTGGCCAAACGGACAGATATGGAGAATAATCGCAATCCGCGATTTGTTGTTCGTAAGACAATTCCTGGAGGCCAACGGCCTCGATCGAAGCCTGCTGGACAGTTGCCAGCAAAGGATAGTCGACCCTTTTTGGGTCAGAATCAAGTAGCACCAAGAGGAGTGGTGGCGCCTGTACCGCGTATAGCAGGCAAAACCGCTGGGTCTCCAGGAGCAGCCCAGAGAAGGCCTGCCGGGGATCTCTCAGCGTGCTATAACTGTGGCAGGAGCAGGCATTTTGCTAAGGAGTGTCCCGCCCCTCCTAAGGCACACATCCAAGCGGCCCATACGGCTGCAGCACCTAGCGATGTCATTAGTGACAACAAGGACGACGAGATCGTTGAGGAAGCGGAGGAAGAACTGCAGGTAGAGGCTGACGGGTCAGAAGTGGATGACGCCAAGAGCGTCCAGATTGATGGCAACGAATACGTCGCAGTGGATGTGTACGACAGCGACTACTATGCTCGTGATGACGAGGAGGAACACCTGTTTGCACTGACGGAGTGCCGGGGAGATCAGCGCGTCCGAATGAGACGCGTACCCTGCAGAAGGCAACTAGTAAGTTGCAGCGGCCACGCTATACTCCCAAAGAGAAGGAGTGCCTGGTCACGTATGTTGATGTCAATGGACATCCGGTAAGTTGCAGCGGCCACGCTATACTCCCAAAGAGAAGGAGTGCCTGGTCACGTATGTTGATGTCAATGGACATCCGGCATGGACGTTGTGGGACTCTGGGAGTACCACTACGGGCATTACGCCCCAGTTTGCTCACGTCAACGCGATTCGCGTTCATGAACTGGAGGAGCCCTTGATGCTCCAGCTGGGGACTGTGGGGAGTCGCGCTATGGTGCAGTTTGGCGCGGAGGTGAGAATAAAGACGTCAGGAACGTCGACGAAAGAATACGTGGATATAGCGAATTTTGATCGCTATGACATGATTATCGGTACGCCGTTCATGCGTAAGAACAAGGTGTCGCTGGATTTCGTGAACGACATGGTTGTTGTGAACGGTACGCCTTTGAAGGCGGAGAAAGTGGTGTTGAACGATACAGATGGTCGTTTGAGGCGCTATCGCGCAACTGAAAAGCGGCATGATGAGCGCAACTGACTAGATGGTTGCAGGAGAGCGACTGTACAGGAGGTGGAGGATGAACAGGCCCCACCGAAAAGCCTGCCGGCTGATTCGCCAGCTATACTGATGACTGAGGAAGAGTTTCAAGGAACTCTGAAGAAGGGGAAGCACCCGGATGTGACTGGGTGTACCAATGGAAAGCCTAAACAGGCTGTGCAGTGCAAGAATGAGCGTAGTAAACACGTGGTGGAGTCGCTGGAATGCCAGCCGACTAGCTCTCGAGTGAAGGTTGAGGATCTCGTCAAGGACAAGGTATACAGTACGATGGGAACTGTGGGTAGCACTAGGTCGCTAATGGATCGACCAGTGCCTTGGCCAGGAGTGCAATGGGCGTATGACCCACGAATGCCACGGGAGTGGAATGAGTTGGTAGCGTCAATGGTGACGCAGGCTATGGGAAGTGGGCAAGCGACCCAGACGGGAGAAGTGTACCGTCACGCACGAGAGGACGAGATCTCCGAAACATCGGATATCATATTTGACGGATTCTCGCTGAAGGCGAGAAGTGTGCAGTCGTTGGCGAGTACGACGAGGAAACAACCGGTTGTAAGGTTGAATCCGGGAGACCTCACAGAGGAGCACGTATGTGCCTTACGGGAGCAATTTGAACCAACGGTTCAACCGCGTATAGCACGCGTAGCCAAAGGAAAAGGCAAGGCTTTGAGCCTTACAGAGGAGGATATTCCTCAACTGCGCCAGCAATGGCAACGGGAGTTGGCTGATATCGTCAATGGAACAAAGGAGGAGCTTCCTCCGTGGCGGGAGGTTAATCATGAGATCAACCTCATTGACGATAACAAGCAGTACAAGTATCATTTGCCTCGCTGCCCGCGAGCACTTCAGGATCAACTTCGTGAAAAGACGAATAGATACATAAACGCGAAGTGGTGGGAACCATGACCAGCAGTGCAAGCTGCACCATTGCTTTGCATCCCCAAGAAGGATGGAACGTTACGGATGGCATTGGATGCACGACAGCGCAATGATAATACCGTCAAGGATGTAACACCCCTTCCAGATCAGGAAGTGATACGAGAAGATGTTGCAACAGCGAAGTATCGGTCGAAAATCGACCTCACAGACGCGTACGAACAGGTTCGCATCCGCGAAGAGGATATACCAAAGACACTGTTCTCGTCCCTGATGGGGACGTTCGTGAGTAACATCATGCAGATTGGTGATTGTAATGCACCGGCGACATTTCAGAGGCTAATGACCTCAATCTTCCGAGATGTAATCGGGAAGTTTATGCACGTCTATTTAGATGATATATTCATATTTTCTGACTCCATTGAGGAGCATGAGCAGCACCTACGAGTCGTATTTGAACGACTACGAAAGGCCAGCCTCTATTTCAAATGGAAGAAGTGCGAGTTGTACGCAACGAGTATAGATTGTCTCGGTCACGTCATTGACGAGAAGGGCATTCATCCTGATACGGATAAGCTCGACCGAATCCAAGAGTGGCGTACTCCACGCACATATAATGATATCCAACGATTTGTCGGACTGGTGAACTATATTGGCAATTTCTTGCCAGACATCACTGCATACACTGGGCCACTTATGGCCATGACCCAGAATGGGTCACCGTTTCATTGGAGACCGCTGCATCAGCGGTGTTTCGAGATGATTAAGTGCATATGCGTGAAAATGCCGGTCATCCGGCCAATTGACCCATGCATTGACAAGCCCATCTGGCTCATCTGCGATGCGTCGAAGACTGGGGTTGGGGCCATGTTTGGCCAGGGTAAAACATGGCAGACTTGCCGACCAGCGGGATTTATGTCCCGTAAATTCACTGCTGCTCAGCAGAATTATGCTGTGCACGAGTTAGAAACACTCGCAATACTGGAAGCCCTCCTAAAGTGGGAGGATAAACTGATGGGATATAAGATCCATATTATCACGGATCACAAAGCACTAGAGTTCTTCAAGACTCAGGTGCACCTGTCTCCGCGACAACGTCGCTGGATCGACTACATGTCGCGGTACCAGTTTGACATCACCTATGTAAAAGGTGAATTGAACAAAGTGGCGGATTGTCTATCTCAATATTTCAAGAGTGATACTCGAGATGACGTCCATGACGCGCATGACTATGTCCAGGCAGACAAACGTATTGACCCAGAGGGCGAGGATTTGCCTCTGCATCGATTCCATGAAATCAGGGAACATAGGGTCGAGTTACACGCCATGCGAGCGCAGGAAACACGTCGCAGTAAGCAACTGCACGAACAGTGAGAGACTCGAGATATCGAAGCCCAGGTGCTAGTGGATCATGAGGTCCCTCAGCCACGTGAAGAGACAAGGCAAGAGGTGCCTATGAGAGGTACTGATATGACGCTCCAGCAAGCGCTGGAGTCACAGGACCATACGCCTGCACCGGCTGACTTAGGCAATGCGCAATTCCGCACACGTATCCAGCAAGGATACAAGGATGATAATCTCTTTGTAGAGATTCTGAACAATATCCAAGCGCATCCGCGCTTCAGGATGGAGCAGCAGCTCGTCTACCTTACCAGACCCACGGGGTCCAAAGTCATCTGCATTCCCCGGGAGAGGTCGTTGATTACGACTATCCTGGACCAGGCCCATAGAGTAGTGGGCCACTTCGGAACTCAGAAAACACTGGACTATGTGCGACGCTGGTACTGGTGGCCGCAAATGGCCAAAGAGACGAGCCAATTCTGCTTGACATGCGAGCTATGTCAACAGTCAAAAGTATCGACTTTGAAGCCACCGGGAAAGCTCCATTCGCTACCCATACCGGTCAAACCTTGGGATTCGATTGGGATGGACTTTATAGGTCCGTTCCCCGAGTCGAAAGGCTTTAACTACCTGTGGGTAGTGATCTGCAGAATGACCAGTATGGTCCATCTCATTCCAGTGAGAACCACCATGACCGCGTCAGACTTGTTGTGGATCTATCTCAAGAAGATAGTACGTCTCCATGGACTGCCAAGTTCAATCGTAAGTGATCGAGACGCTAAGTTCACTTCCAAATGGTGGAAGGAGTTGCACAAGCTGCTAAGAGCAAAGTTGCTCATGTCGACATTGTTTCATCCGCAAACGGATGGTCAAACGGAACGTGCAAATAGAAATATTGCGCAAATCTTGCGAGCGTTCGTACGTCCTGATCAGAAGGACTGGGTGGATAGATGTCCACTCGTGGAATTTGCGATAAACGCGAGTATATCGGAAACCACAGGGTACTCACCCTTTGAACTCAACAATGGCTACATGCCATCCATGATTCGTGAACTTCGTACGGACGAAGTTATTCATGTGGGAGTCAAGCAGTATGCGCGCAACGCGCTAAGGAATCTGGCAGATGCCCATGACGCGATTATAGAATCGTGTGTGTGGCAAACCAAACATGCGCATAATCGCAGACATGATGAGCCGGATATCGAGAAAGGGAGCCTAGTGTACCTGTCAACGAAGAACTTGAACTTGCCAAAAGGCAGGGCGAACAAGCTGTGTCCGAAATGGATTGGACCATATAAGGTCCTTGAGGCGGAACCGAGCACGTCTAACTACGTGCTGGAACTACCCCAGGCGCTGCAAGCGCGCAGGATAGTGCCCAAGTTTCACGTGTCGCTATTGCAACCGTATATGGCCAGTAGTGATGCGCTATTTGCTAATCGCGCAACACCGGAGCCGTATGACTTTGGAACTGGCAATGACCAGGAGTGGTTTGTAGATGACCTCATCGGTCACCGGTGGGCAAAAGGAAACCTCGAATTCGAGGTGAGGTGGAGCTTAGGTGATACTACCTGGGAACCACTCGTGAACTGCAGAGACCTTGCAGCGATGGACAGGTACCTAGAGTTGCAGGGCGTGAAACGCCCTCAACAGCTAGCAAAACGCGCATAATGCACGTGGGGTGGTGGAATGTGGACGAAGTCCACTTTGATAGCCGGTGAATAACCGGGTGGCTACTAAGTGTGGCTGCTGTTTGTGACTGTTTATGCGACTATGATCGCCGGTGGGAGGCCGGGTGGCGTGTATTTGTGGTTGTTTACACCACTAGCGGAGTTGGGAGATTGTTTTTTTCTTTCTTCTCAAGTCCTAATACACATAGTCTATGTGTTTAGCGAAAATGGCCTATTGGGGGCCGCAAAATACTGATCAGAGCCGGCAAGGCTCTAGTGGAGGGGGGAGACCCCCGAATATACAAGTGTCAACTCAGTATCCGAGGCAGCCACCATATCCGGCAGCAAGCCAGTTTCAGTCAGTGGTGGCCTATCCAGGCCGTGATGAGCCGCTTCCATATCAGACACCCCTCCACTCGCAAGAGATGGAGGTCGATGATGAAGGGCGTTATGGGCGCCCGGAGGACAGCACGCGCCGCAAGTGCTATTATCAGGAACCGTCGTCACGTCCAACTGCGTCGTATCTGATGTATGCGGGTGTGGTGATGGGGCCGCCGTCAGTACCATGGGCGCACCGGCCTGTGGAAGAGTCATATGGGGAGCCTGTGCCACAAGCGCAGAGTGTAGCTGGGTCAGACGTGCTGTTGGGCAGACTGGAAGCAGCGGGACAGCCAGTCCCTGCAACTGCGTCCTTTCTGCAGGACAGCTTGGCCGTAATGGTAATGGAGGGGCTGCTCGACCAGATCGAGCTGATGAAGAGGCAGCGCGTCGCAGCGCTGGAGCAGATCAAACGCGCTTCTAAGCGCAAAATCGCCACGAGTGAGGAATCGACCGCTGAGGTCAAGAGGGCTAGATATCAGCCCAGTCGACCGGTCGCTCCTCCACAGGCAAGGATGCCGTCGGAAGCGCAATTCGCGTGCCATGAGCAGCCTCCTCAGCCCGTGGCTTCGTCATCGCGGCTACCCGAGTCGGGCCCGCAGGCCTCTTCAGAGTCGCTGGCTGCCGTCAGTGAACCCTTGGCAGGTCTGTCCTTGGGTCAGCGGGAAGCTGCATCATCTTGGGCCCCACCTAGGGGGTCCAAACCCGTCGCTGTGGCGCCAAGAGCGCCTGTTACTGTCACTCCTCGCGCTGGGCCTGGAGGGAATACTCTGGCGCGAAATGTGCCTGCCCCTCCGGTGGCTCAGCCACAACCAGAATCGTCCGCCCTGACCAAGTCGGGGCCGTCTCATCAGCGCCGCGGCTGCAAGCCGCCTCTCAATGCCTCCAAATTGGAGGTTATACTCTTTCCTGCTGGCATTCCCGCATGAGCGGGAGAAGTCCAGATGTTGTTCATGTTGCCGGTGTTTGTACCGGCCCCTCCAGCAAAGTATCCCGTGGTCGTCTTGACCCCAGACCCCCGTACGCCGGAGCAGTATGATGGTCTGGTGGCGACCTCGAGGGGGAAGACTAGGCCTGATAAAGGCAAAAAACCAGTACCATCCCTGTCCGACGAGAGCGACTATGGAGAGTCGAGCTCAGAGCAGGAGGAGGACGGGGAGGAGGAGGAATCGGCCACAGACCGATTCCAACGAGTAGCACGCAATAAGCGCATTGCAAAGAAGAAGGCGATTCACGCCAAGGAGCTAAAGGCCCAGAAGTCGAGGGCCGAGGATGAATGTTCGGGGAGGATCCCCGATGGCTTGGGGGTGAAGGTGTGGGGTCCGCTCGATATCGAGCGAATGAACTCGTGCTTTAGAGGAGCACTCAGCCATTGCACCTATTATTCGTATGCCACAAATACGGTGTTGATGGGAGCTGACGCCAATAGAGCGGCGTCATATGAATATTCCTCTGGCCATCCTGCCCACATCCCGGGCACAATTGTGTATAAGCACGCCCCACGCGGTCTTCCCCGCACTCCTCTAGAGCTGGACTGGCTCTATAAGTATTACGCCAATGTACACGTCCCGCGTCGCAACAGAATCGTCGCGTATATGTTGATCACAGAGCTCCAGATGTTCGTGCAGCAAACAGTGGAGGCTCTGCATGATCGAACCATGCAGCTCCTGATGAAGGAGCCTAGGTATCAAGAACTTGTCAACCCGATGCAGGGCCCTGACGACCTCGCTCTTGTCGAGTGACGACACATTCCGGGGCGCTTTTTGCGCACGAAAGACGATGGCACCATGGCGTTGCATGTAATGCGCGCTCAGGATCCAGCCACCCCGTTCGACCTTGACCAACTGGCGCAGTACACGCTGGTCTTTGGCCGACCTGGGTTGGAAAATACCTATCAAGGTATCGCCGTGGATCATGCCTATCGCATGCACTGGCGGACCCTCTTTGGGTTCGCCCTATGTCGAGCATTGTGCACTAACAGCGCAGCCAAGCCGGTGATCGTACAGCGCATGACCCTCGTCGTGGCCTGTCCAGGGCTTTATCGAGAGGCGATTGCCTCGTATGATGCCATGTTCCCCGAGCAGCCATTTGAGCCCCAACGTGGGCTGCAGCTCGAAATCCACCAAGTTCACGTGCCCGACGACCATGCACGGAACTTCTCCGACGACGACACGTTACGCGTCCTTTTACACAACCAGATTCTGCTGGAATGGGTGGACCACACGTACACGTACAGCATAGTCTTCCTGGAACAGCAGTTCCATTCCCCCACGATGTCTATGGACATCTTTAAGCAGGTCGATGATGAGCGCATGGAGCGCCTCTCCAAGTATGGCACCCCCGCCGCAATCCCGCAATGGGATGGATGGCGGGAGATGACTGAAGACGATCACTATTGTCTGATGTTCAAGCACCACGAGGAGAGCAAGCTCCCGGAAAACCCTGAGGCCAACGGCCTCTATTACTTGATTGGCATGGACCCAAATCGGGTCAACCTCCTAAAACGCTTGGCAGTGCATGATCTGCCAGCAGCGGACATGGACCCAGGCTGGGTCAATCTCCTGTCACGCACGGCAGAGCAGGGTACGCTTACCACCACCGCTTCAGCGATTAACATCGCACTAACAGAGCCTATGGTGGTAGACACGCCTGCAGTCGAGGGGCCTATAACCCCACCGAGGACGGAATCGGCGCCTCCCCCTCCCGCGATTAACGTCGCACTGGAGGAGGAGGCAATGGTGACTGAGACGGGCGCTGTCGTGGGAGCATCATCATCCGGGTCCTAGACCCTTGTATACATTATTGTGTATGTACCTCTGAGTATTTAACTCGAGCCATTTCAGCTGATATGCACTATAGAGTCGCGTGTAGATACAGCGGACCCAGAGGAGGGGTCATCCTTTTTTGTGTTCTATATTTTTTTATATACATACCATTGGCTATCTACTGCTGGCGCCTCCTGTGCCCATGTCTGATAAGGACTGCTTTCTATTGTGTCCGGCCAGCACATCTCCATGGCGCATGAGTGCTAACGCCTTGCAGCCATGCCATACGCGTGCATTCATCCGTTGTTGCACTCCCGTGCATCTTTCATCTCTGCTGCACTACCGTGCATCTTTCATCTCGCTCTACCTCCCTTTCTCAAGACCGAGTATTCGGTCTCATTGGGGGGTATGTAACGGAGTCATCCATATTACCATCAGCGTCAACGACGCTATAATCAATTAGTAGAGTATTACGTAAGACAACATCTTGTTTTCACTCTAAGTACTAGTCAATCCGATACTGCGGTCTGATTTAGCACTTGTGTGATACACACAAGATAGTTCTAACCCGTAACTCCGGTTACACTTTCTTCCCTCAGAAATTGCTTCTAAAGCACCCCGCAAATCCTTCCCCCCTGGTGTACTCCCAATGCAACTGTCTGATTCACAGTATGGGGTCAAGGATTATGCATCTTATATTCGGCATCGGGAAATTCTGTTAACTCAGCCTCGGGGTCGTGCTGCACTAATGCAAGGTGGGATCATCTGGAGGTTGAGTACTTCAGTTGTCAGCTTTTCATCTGTACTTCAGGGACCTACGGGTTGGTCAGCGATTCCCAACACAATGATTGTTGTTTGCGACCCAAAAACAAATGAGTTTAATTCTTGCTGGTAGATGGACAAGTGAGGCGAGGTGAGACAATCCAGGAAGAGGAATTGAAGATGGAACTTAAGAGAGCTTTGATGAGGCTTTTTGAGTGTTTGCGAGAAAGAAATCTATTTCTTTGAGTCCGAGAAAGTTCTCGAGTGCTGGATCCCCCTCCCGAGAGAGGGGGGAGGCTGGAAACTCAAGCCAGGGCTGTGTAATTCCAAAGAGCCGGAGGCTCAAAAGGAGTGAGGTGATTTTGGGCCATATGAAGGAGGTACGAGAGGTGAAGGATCCTGCGTGGGTCGTTTTCTATGCTGGAGTTGAACTTAGACCCTTTTCCCACCGTGAATTTGCCGCTGCGGAGGAGGCCTGAGTATGCCAGGCAGCACACAGCGTATATCATGGTGTGGCTGGGGGCGGCGCCGGGCTTGAGCTGGGAGAGGAGGGCCGTGAGCACGGGGAGGGTGACTGGTTGGACCGGGTGGTGGTCGCGTTCCCCGTGGTACCTTTTAATGCCCCGGATGAGGCGTTGGACGAGAGGGGACTCAGTTGCTGTGAACGGGAGGTTGGCATCAATGTGGAGGGAGCGCACGGCCAACAGGTAAGCTTTGATGGTCTTGGGCTAGACGCGGCCGCCAATGCTTGCGATCCAGGACAAGATTGCTGGTTCTGATGCGGGCAGAATGGACCCGTCGGAGTTGTATAGGTTGTTGAGTTGAGCATAGAGAATAAATTGCCGTTGTCCGGTGTAGTACGTGCGGCGTGTGCTGGCCGCCAGACTGTGCCATAAGTAAAATGCGACGGTTTGAGGGTGGTGGCGGTTTTGCTGGTACCACCAAGTTGGAGGTGCTTCGAGCTCGGTTTCTGATTAAGCCAGGGGCCAATGGAGAACATGCGGGAGTAAGCAAAATGGGAAGCAGTGTCAGCAATTGAATTCTCAGAAGACGGAAGCCACTCAGAAGAGAAAGAAAAATCAAGCTGGCAGGCTAAGGCAACCAGGTGTTGGACGAGTTTCATCGTGTCGGCGGATTTGATTGTCTTGCTCCGGATGGCATTGAAAACGGCGTCATTGTCCACATGGAAGACGACGTGCGTACCTCTGAACTGCTCGCCCCAGCAGAGGATTGCAAAAAGCACCGCAAAGATCTCCTTCACTTGGATGTGTCGGCGATGCAGGCAACGGGGGCAGCGCGCTGAGAACCACTCCTTACCCAGATGGCCACTGAGACCTTTAGAGCCACTGGCGTCTGTGTACACGTCTATTGTTGGCCGCAAATCTGAGAGGAAGCGGACTCCATTCCACAATGGTGCGACGGTGTGCCACCATTCAATGTCGAGCCGGGCAGCCCTGGAGATGTGGCGGCAGGAGAAAGGAGAGGGGGGAAAGGTAGCTGCAAAGTCGTACAGCGTGCAGATAAATGCTCGAGCCAGGGGGATGACCTGAGAGGCAAACTGCAAAAAACCTGTAAGCTCCTCGAGATCCCATCGAGTGGCCCGGCGGCGGGTGACCCAGACGGAGGTGAGCTCGCAGAGGTAAGTTAGCTTGTCAGGTGGCAGGCGCACCTCCATCGCGATTGAATCGAGCTCTAGTCTCAGAAATTCGATCGTTGTGGCGGGGCCCACTATTTTTGATGGCTGGAACGTGAGGCCGAGGTCTGCGCCGAGTCTGAGGAACCATGTGAGGGACTAGTCGATTATTGGGCGGGAAGTGGAGCGTGGGAAGATCTCCAGAAAGTCGTCGAGGTAGTGGTGTACACGGGCTGGGATGTTCCATTGAAGAATCCAGTGCACGGCTTCAGCAAATAGATTGAAGACGTAGGGTGCTGAGCGGGCACCGAAAGCGAGGACGACGTCGTGGTACAGGTTCCCACGCCATTCGAAGCCCAAGAGCGGCCAGTCCGCGGGCTGGACGGGAATGTGGCGGAACGCCGCCTCGAGATCAAGTTTTAGCATGAGAGAGCCCAGCTCTGACGCTATGAGGTCGCGGATGGCATGTTCAGCCATGTCGTAATTAATGGTGGCTTCTGCGTTGGGGATGCCATCGTTGACTGACTTTTCCTGTGGCCATGAGAAGTGGTGGATGCGGCGGACTTTGGTGGAATGTTTGCGTGCGACCGCCCCAATGGGCGATGCGCGGAAGTTGCTGAACGGCGGTGAAGTGAATGGGCTGTGCGTGCGCCTGATGGCGATCTGCATGGCAATATCAGCAGAGAGGGATTCAGTGATTGAAGGGCTCGCAAATGCCGTTTTTAAGTTGCTACAACGCTGACTTATAGTTCGATCACCCGCAAAGCCAATGTTGGCGCCAAACTGTATGATTTGAGAAATAGTATCTACAAAGCAACGGTCTGGGTACTCGCGTAAGTAAGAGGACCACGCAGCCCCATCCAGTGTTGACCGCACATAAGGCAGGCCTGATGCGTCGGGTAGAGGGGCGTTGGCGCGAGGTTCTGTGTTGGGGCAGGGGGGAGGGGTTGGAAGTGTAGGGTCGATGGGGTCCTGAATGTGAAAACCAAGAGACGGGGTGTGAGAACCGAGAAGGAGGCCTAGGCAAGCTGTGACAGCGGGGGAGCAAAGGCTCGCCTCGCCAAATGCCTAGTCTTTGTGCTGGGTTTTTGGGTGATCATTCTTACCACACGAAGAGCATGCGTGTGGCCTACCCCAGGGGCAGAGAGTGGATGGGCACTTCCCTTTGTTGTACTTGCGGCAGGGATCATTGGGGTTGGCTGGGGCGCGATTGGCTGGGGACGACTTGGACTTGGCTGGCGCTGTCTTGCGGTGCACATATACGTGTTTCGAAAGAAGGTCGCTGTCACGCCGTCCCCACTGGGCGTAGTCCCCGGCTGCCATCTCGGCTCTGCGCCGGTTGAAGAACACTGAGTGGTATGCGTATACGGCGGACCACTCATATTCCGCAATAAGTTCCAAGAGCTGCTACGTGTAGCTCCACAGGGGGTCAGTGGCAGGTGCGTCGTTTACGTGGAATGCCAGAATCCGGAAGTATGTTTGGAGAGGGATAAGGACCGAGAAGGGGGTTTTGTACTCCCTGGCCATGCGGTTGCTAACCTCAAATTGGTTCGTGGACCCATTGAAGGTGTATGCAGTTTCCTTGTCGCGGTTTGTGGGATCAAGTTTGTGGAGGTCGGCGGCTTTAAACTCATGTGAAACGATCGCTGCCAGCACTGTGGCGTCGATGTCAGGGAAACGAGAGCGCAAGGAGGGAGGTGCAGTAAATGACGTACCGATTACTCCTGGAGCAATTACTGGGGGAACGAAGGAGCTGGCCACCTGTGTCGTGGGGGCCAGCGCGTGAGGGGCCGGGGCCTGGGCGTCGACTCTGGCGATGAGCTGCGTTAGCAGAGCCTGGAGCTGGGTGTGGGAACTCCGGATTTCTGCCACCTCTTTGGCCGTCAAGGCGGCATCTGCTGGAGCCGGTGGAGCCGGTGGAGCCGGTGGAGGGGTCATGAGGCGTTGCGAGTTACTGATAAAACGACCGTCTGGAGCTCTAGGTGGCAAGGACGCGTTTCTCATGCACTGGTCAGTGTAGCAAGTAGATTAGACCGAATCTAATCGACGACGATGCATGACATAATGTGGGTGTCTAATCTAAACAATACTGCGAGCACAGTGTGAGACGATGGCAGGAACTAGTAGGTGAGTTGACTTATCTGCGAGCGCAGTGTGAGACGATGGGGTTGTCGACACCGCGTCCGCAGGTATATAGTAATCGTAACAATGGGCATAAAGGAAGGGAGGAGACAAAGAGAACGGACAGTGGGGATGTGATAAGGTGACGGGGTGAAAGGTGCGGTTATCTAAGTGACGCCCGAATTAACCCCGGGCAATCCCCCCTTTCACATTGCCTGAATCATGTTCATAGACAACGCCCTTACTGAAGTAGAACTCAACCTCATTTCCGGGTCCTATCTTTGCTCGACTGGTAAGACCTTTCCTATTTTCTATCTGCTTCTCACCTTTGCCCAGGGACTCTCAACCAAACTGCTCTCCATTCCTGGTTTCCTACAGTGATGGCCTTCAACGGTAGTGGTGAGGATTACGGTCGCTGGAATGAACAACGCGAAGACGCATTCTCGCGACGATTAGGTGAGATTAATGATATCAATCACGGAGCAAGTTTTCGAGGGCCCTTGCTGGGTAAGAAATGGCGCGATCTCATGCGTGGTTCGAAGGATGTTCAACTTTTAAAAGCTGCTATGGAGTCCTTCTCTCAGGCTTTCATCAAACAACATATGACAGAATAATTTGTCAAACATTTCCATGTAAATACATTAAGAGACATTGATAGTGCCTATGAGTATCTAACACATTTGGAAGGTCAAGTCTTTGGGGATACGGAGTCACCCCTGATGAGTTCGGCTGACATGCCTATGAGTATCTAACACATTTGGAAGGTCAAGTCTTTGGGGATACGGAGTCACCCCTGATGAGTTCGGCTGACAGAACTACACAGTCCTGAGCACAGTAAGGATCGGAGGGTAAATGACGCCTTACCTGCGTACTGCAAAATTGATTAGGGTGTTGTCCTCATGCCTAACATTGACGAATTTGGAATGAGTACCCTTACAGATGACAAAGATATCTCTGCGCCAGTTTCTGTCTGACAAGGCAAGGACATGGTGATTCAGTGGGAGATTGACATGGTTTTTGAAGAATAGGTGATAGTGGACTGTCTGATGCCTCCTGATGATGGTTACAATGGTGTGGTGTATATGTGGCTGAAGCTTATGGTTCTGTAATATAAATTCAAGGTAGGGTCGTTTTCCGCAGCAATTTGTCTGACACTGGACCCTTCTGGTGATGGGTCAGCTGTATGTTGCAGAATAATATCGCCCATCGATGTTACTAGACCAGTCCTGCGTTTGAGTCAGATTTGCAGAAGGATTTGCGGCTGCAAGGTAGCTCACTTTACTAGAAGGTGTAAAGGATTTGAGCGAGGTGACCATGTCGTGCTGACAACTAGGTAAAGAGTCGGTAACGCGTTTCAAGGCAATGAGGGAGTAGACTTGAAGTCAACAGTAAGGTCATCCATAGCCTCTAGCAGCTTAAAACAGGGATCTCCTTTGTCTTTGTCTTTTCAGATCGCTGATAACGCATGCTGGGATCTCCACGTGCCGTCTTTTTTTTTCTTTGAGCTATTTTTGAGCTCTCTTTGATCTCTTTGTCCGCTTTTAACATGACACACAATTAAACAGGGATCTCCTTTGTCTTTGTATTTTCAGATTGCTGATAACGCATGCATTCGACAAAGAACCAGAATTTGGGATCTCCACGTGCCCTTTAAGCTCTTTGTCCGCTTTTAACATGACACGCGACTTTCCCCTTTAAACGGCTGCTATCTTATTGGAACCATAGTGACTTGCAGCCTTCCAATCCCATGAACAGAGATTCTGATGACATTGTATGTTCTGCTGTCATTTCTTTCGGATGCATGCTCTGACATATTGTATCCCTTCCAGATTACTGCCCCTGCTAGGCTGGATAATCCCCCTCCTGTCCAGCCTGAGAGTATGGGGCTTAATATCTTCCATGTAACTCCGCGGCCCCAGAAGCGTCTTAGAATCGAAAAAGACGATGAAGATACGGTCTCTCTAACTGTGATTACAACTTCTTTCTATTAATGTTTATCATCCATTGACCTTGCTTTCATAGCTATCTCACAGTCTTGAAAATAAGACAATGTGGTTACAGGTGGGTTGTCCGGATTTCTATCCGGTATTTGACAAAACCTTGAGCAGGTGGCGAAGTTGGAATGTGAGAAATCCGAACTACTAAGACGTCTTCAACTCTATGAATCTGCAAGTCTGGGACCGATTACAGTGGGTTTTATGTGGACGAGTTCTCAAAATTTACTAATTGAGACTTCAACTAGCAGATCACCCGCGAAATACAAACTGATTGCCCGCTTCCAGATCAGGCCTCCACAAGGCAGAAGGAGGTGTCTGTTCGTCAAGATTGAGTTTTAAGGAAGACGCTAACTGAACTCAAATAGTTTGGATCCTGTGAAAACAAGAACAACCTTGGAAATGGTACCTCAGCCGCTGCCCCAGAAAGTGCGCTCCCTGGCCAGCTCTCTCGTCTACAAGAGGATCTATGGAGGGCGCAAAAGACGATAGAGAAGAAGGGCGTTCAGCTAGAAAGGACGAGACACAAAATAATCCATGCTAGCGAGAGTTATCAGGCCATGTTGGAAGCAAGGAAATCGTCCTTTGACAGATATGAGACCGCTATGAAGGTAAATCTATTGTCTACTCCTTAGCTTATCAATTATGGTTTCTTATTCCGTCATAGGGAAAGGAGAAAGATACTGAGCTTTCTATTGCTTTGCAGGAAGCAAAAGACGAGGTGACCGAAGCATTGAAAGAACAAAAGAAAGCAGAAACTGCGTTGATAGCCCTACAACAAGAAAATGACGGAGTGCGAGCTACTTTGGAACAGAAAGCCATGGCCTTCCATGCCGCACTGAAGGTAGGTTTAACCCCGTATACATCTTTTCTTCTCTCACCACCATCATTCTGCAGGAAGTCAATGACGCCAAGGCCAGGGCTATCCAGGAGAAAACCGTTGAGCTTCAGGGCCTAACAAGAGCTTTAGATGCCCTGCGACAGCAGAGGGATTATCTGCAGGAAGAAAATGATGGGGCGATCAAAGCAATTAAGGAACGGGACGATGAATTGCGGAGGATGACAACCACCTTTGACGCCCTGCGGCAGGAAAAGGAAGAAGCTGTCAAGGTCTGCTTTTCCATTACCCTTCTTTTGTATCTCACCACCTCTGCAGGAAACAAAGGAGGCGGCGACGAAGGCAATTGGTGACAAAGTCATCGAGCTACAGAGAGTGACAGGTGCTCTGGATGCCCTGCAGTGCGACAAGGACCGCGTACAATCTGCGTTGGATGAGAAAGACAAGGCTTTCGATGCTTTACTCAAGGTATGCTATTTTACATCCGAGTTGTTGTCTTTATGCTCACTGTCTCATCTCAGGAGGTGAAAGATGAGGCGCTAGCAATGCAGACGATGCTTCAAACACAAGATGCCAAAGTTGCTGCTGTCAAGGTGGAAAAAATATCTCTTCTGGACCAATTGCGAACCGAGAAGGCGTCCTCCGCATCTCTGAGCACAGAATTTGAGAACAAATTGACTATTGCTCACAACGAGGTCTCTGCCAGGGACAAGACTATTGAGGTTCTACTCCTCAGGCTTTCGGCCATGCAAGATGAATTGGCATCAGCACATGCCAATGTAAGTTAGTCGTAAGCTCATGTCTATCAATTTTTTCCAAGTCTCTTTGCCAGCAGCAAGAAATACGAACATCAGATGCCTCTGTCAAGAAATTGTCAGCTGTCGGTACTTCTATCTAGTTCCATTATAGCAGCTCAACTTCTCGAACAACAGGACAAGGCAACACTTGAACAGTTATTAATTATGGCCCGCCAGTCCTTAACGACGTACAAGGCAAAGGTGGACTCACTGGATGCCAGATTAGAGGACGTGCAATCCCGGTTGCAAGCCATTGAAGCCAAGAAGGCCAAAATACCGGAGTTGGAGATGTTCCAGGATATGCTGGCGACACTTGAAGATGTAGTTATGCATAGACAAGAATCTGTGAGATTGTGATCATATTATGTTGATTTCTGTCTCCATGTCTATAAATAGGTTCCTACACAAGAGCCCGCCCAAGATGACCTAGAATCTGCGCCAAGCTGGAGTCCACCTCAAGGTGGTGAAGACATGGTCATTGATGGAAATCCAGCCATGGCTTTTGCCCAGCTCCAACAACCGCAAGTCCACCTCAAGGTGGTGAAGACATGGTCATTGATGGAAATCCAGCCATGGCTTTTGCCCAGCTCCAACAACCGCAACACATTTGTGCAGGAAGACAGCAAACTAGACTGTCACACGTAGACTTAGACTCGATGGATAGATTGTTCGGTGAAAAGGGAAGTCAAGCTCTTATCCTTTTCCGCTTTGGACTAAACTTCTTCTATTGATACAGTACATGTATATTAGTGGCCGTTCATCCATCAGTAAACAAGTGCAGTCTAAAGAGACACCGTATGAGCATGGCATTCACAGTTCAACTTCTGCGATCATGGGCAGACAAACAAGGAATTCGAATTGCCGATCCTGAGACAATTATGTGGCAATTGACAAACCGCGCCGTTCTCAGCGGCTATCAAAGTTCCCTGTGGTATCTAGCACTCCCTCAGCATCTGATCGTCCTGGCCCGTCACTTTCTGTTCCATTGCTGTCCTTTGCCGCTTCTTCTAGATATTCATGCGGAGGTATGGTCTCAACCCATGAACGTGTGGGAATTCTCATCCTCAAGGATGACAGTGGTAGGGTTGGTAACAATGCAAAAGGCAACAACGGTTCTACGCTTCAGATGGGGGTCGAGTGAAGTGGATGGTAGGGAAAATTGTAAGGCCAAGTTATGGGCTTACCAGGGTTTCAGGAGTTACCGACGAGAATAAGTTTCATGAAATGGTTACTTAGTACATTTACATACTTCCACAAATAAAATGTCTTTGATCATTATGGCTTTCAGCAGTTTGCTATCACTACACGTAAAGAAAACCAAAAGCCAAAGGTAGAGTAATGGGATATCTATGTTGCTGAATTTAATGGCATGAGAATGAGAATGAATATTTTATTCCCAACTACGTTACATAAGAGATAAAGGCAATCAAGAGAAGTTGCTTAGTAATGTGGATGGGAGGAATTCCACAGGCATTATGTAAATCCAGTGTGTCTGACTCCTTGCAACCACACCACCACATGAGCTACCTCGAGTTCTGGGTTCACCCAAGCTCGTTCCTTTTCCTCGAGTTCTGGGTTCACCCAAACTCGCTTTTTTCCCTCGAGGTTTGGGTTCACCAAGCTCGCCTGTTTTCTCCCCAAGCTCTCTGGTTCTCTACTTATCTTTCTCTCTGCTACTCTGCCTTTCTCACAGACTTCTCGCCAAAAATTTTTTCTGTCCATTAGCCCAATATTTGGCAAAGCAACTTTTGGTCGTAGTATACAGCAGCCTCATCGCCACGTGGGAGCAAGTCCTGTCGCTCTTGTACAAGTTCATTCACATGATAAATCCAACTTTGACAGCTTGGACACCACTTCCAGGGCACTGTCAATATTTCTGCGTCTCCTGTTCCCCAAATTGCAAGCCGCCAACTCTTTAATTGCCGATTGATCCAGCCAGTTCTTTCATTTGGGAAAGCCTGCACATGAGACATTGATTTTCACATTGTCAATCACTTAGCAGAACAGGCGATGTTCCAAAGGGGGTGAGCGTGGTTTGAAGGCAATGAGCGTGCTGTTCGCAAGTTTGTAGTCAAAAGACAATCATATGATGCCCTCAAACAAAGAATTGGAGTTCGGAATCTTGAGACGATTCATCCTTTGAGCTCGCTTCATCTTGCTCCGAATCATCGTCAATGCACGGAACGCACACTATGAGCGACTTGCAGCTTCCCTCTTCTATCAACACTGTATGCCCTTTCATTCTAACGTCTTGATGCATGCTCTAACGTTCCATCTCTTCTAGGTCACTGCCCCGCATAGTTCCAATTTTGCTCAGCCTGCCCATGGAGACAACATCAGAGGCGGTGCTCCCAATGATAACCAACATGACGAAGACGATGACAACTACCTGTTGAATACGGTCAGGAGACTTGAAGAAGAAGTGGAAGAGCTACGGGACCAGATGAATGGACTCTGTACTCCCGCTCAGAGGAAGGTACTAGCTCCCAGGACATCCCCCTTCAAGGTCCCTCAGACACGTGTCGCACCGACTATCACAATACCCATATGCACATCGTTAGAGAGGAGATGAAATTTGTTTTAGGTGCCGAGAAAGATGTCGACTTCTTCAAGGTTGTCAATGAGTGTCCAGAGCTTCTCATGTCTGTTGTCGACATAGCAAATTTCGCCGCAAATGACACTGCTCTGGGACCAAACATCGACAAACCCCAAATCTGGATCCATTCCCCTCAGAATATATGGAATTTCAAACTTGCTGACCAGTTTGCAGCACATGTCATAGAAAAGTATCCCCATAGGAATCTGGATCCTACATGGGTCACTCAACACTTCATCACCCATCTGGACACCCTGAGAAAGGCCTACGATAAACGGCGACCTCGAGAGAATGAGGATGCGGACAGTGCTGAAGTTCGGTTCAGCGAAGAATTTCAGAGAAGCTGCAAGGTTAAGCGTAGGAGGAGGAGACAGACAGAGGTATGTATCTCACATGAGTACAGATTCAAGTTGCTGATCATCTGGCAGCTGTATCACTCTCGGAAAGCCATTTGCAAAGAAATGATAGATGTTTTGGGCTGGGACATCTTGTTCCATATGATGGAGCTGCTTGGTGTGGATGGTCAAAGCTCAGACAAGTCTGATGGTGAGCCCTACGAGTACAGGGCAAAAATACAAACGTGGCGCAGTTCTCGTGTCACAAGCCTCCTCCGCTTCATCGATAGCCACAGGACTACAACAAACTCATATGGAAACCCGCGTGCTGGCACCAGACCACGAGTCCGACATATCAGCAACAATGATCATACATCGCGGTTGTTGAGCGACATTGTGGCTTGCCTTCCTCTCAACTTCTACAGTGATACCTGGTTTCAAAGCCTTGCCGCACAATTGCAAGTCACCCTCAACCCTCAACCTGAGATTCAGCTGCCTCATATTCGTTTGGCATAGTCTATTTGTACGCTTGTAATTCAACTTGACTATCTATCATATTGCAAAGTTTCAGTTTGTAGCCTTGTAGTGTGTGGCGGTGCTGTGTGGCGGTGCGGGCGCTCGACAAGTCAACTCGTGCACAGCCACAATCATGATCGCATATGCACATGTCTTGCAAAGTTGTCACCTCAACTTCAGCATACTCTATTGTAGGCTGGTAATTCAACTTGACCATCTCCCATATTGCAAAGTTTCAGCTGCAGCCTCATAGTCCTGTATGTTATGTTACCGTGATCTCTTTTCTTTGTTTCTTTGTGCTAAAAACAACAACACTCAAGTGAACTCAACATGTCTTTCTTTTCTGAAGAATCAATCTTCAGCCTCAATTACTGCACGTGGCTCCGTCATTATATCTGGTGAGTCAAGTAACATGCGTACTAATTATAATTACTTCACTAAACCGATACATACAGACTACGGAAAATATCCAAAAAGTCGATTTCATTTCTTCAAACGTAAGTACTGGTGTCTCTCTTAGTGCATAAAACTAGACATTTCGTTTATAGGTATCAGCTGTGCAAGTACTGAAGACTTTACTCAAAATGAAGCGATAAAGACCGTCAGGGGTCAACGTCCAATGTTCGCGGTAAGATTGGCATAAGAAAGTGTCCACTTTGTTTACTGAAAGTCCACAGATGATACCGTTTTGATCTTTTTGTACATAGTCTTTTGAATTTGTATTTTTGGTCCACGACGGAAGAATGTACATACTTCAAGGTTGCGATGTTCAGCTCTGCAGTTAGAGGGCGTTTTGTTGCTCTCCTGAATCAGTCATGCTCGACCTTCCGACTGAAGCATACCCAGATACTGGTCTTTCTCCAGACTACGTTGGTGTCAGTCCAGCTTCAGTCAACTCTCAGGCACGGACCTAGTTCTAGGTGTTGAAATGGCTTCGATGGGAGAGGTGGCATGCTTTGGCCGAGGCATACCTCAAGGCAGCATCTAGCAAACAACCTCATTGACATGTACATCAACTGGCCTTCCAAAAATCATTATTGTCGCCCTGCAAGCTATTTCTCAAAGGGATATCATATCCATCGCATGTCTTGTCTTGTGGTTTTGTTCATAATATCTGCTTCTTCATGACACCATCCTGGTACACGACGACCTTAGCCAGAATTTCCAGCACCCTCTTGTCCATTGGGGCCAAGCCATCTACAATGAGCACAACAGCGATTTTTTGCCAGCGCCGGCACAACCACGACCATGACCACAACCACAACCACAACCACTAGAGTTGCAGTCCAGACTTGACAAGGAGTATACTCGCCTGCTTGAAGATCGTCGTGTGCTCCATCATTTCGTCTTCCCAACCATTATCTCCTTGGAATCTGGCATGCGCTCAGTCTGTGTGACAGACATCTTGGCTACTGCTTGCCGTTTGCAATGTCAAAAAACCTTTTGCGCTCCTGTGTGTAGTGACTGGTACAACGAGTCAACATACATGATGAAGAAAGTGCGGTAGGGAGACGTACTAGCTTCCGCCATTGATTTCTGTGTCTACTTCATCCCTCTCGGCGGTAGCTTGGAGAAGGGCATCCAGAACAGTGCCTTCCCATTCTACCTCGGCGACTGTGTCCGAGATCTCTTGTAGCTGACAGAAGTAGATAATCCTCTGGTTGAAAGCTTTTTGAATTAGTAACAAATCGGCATCAAGCTTGTCCATGAGGGCCACTGAACAAGCAATGTTATCATCCAGGAAATCAATCCGCAATGCGGTCAACATACTTTCATCCTTGATGAGTTGTCGCAGTTGAGCAACGAGATCCTTGAGCGCAATCTTCTCTGGATCCTTATCCTTAGTGATGCGTGTAGCCGCAGTGTTGAGGTCAACCAGGACCTGTATGACGTTAGTTTAGCTTTGAGTCAGCAAATGGTTCAAATACGCTTTTGATACTCCTTCTCTCCAACAAGTCCACAGCATACATACCAGGGTGATTGACTTTGTAACGCAGTTGTACAGGGTAGCTTTGGTGGGAGCCTGTGCGAGCTCCCACTTGGTCAGCCGATTGCTCTTGGATATTTTGTAAAGTTCAGAGTAATCCAGGAAAGACGTATTGATCATCAATGTATCTCGAGTTATATTCTTCTTGTCTGCTTCACGGGTGAGGAGAGCCGCAGCACGCATTGTATTGTCTTCTGTACCTATATACAGAGATATATAAGACCATTGGTAAGCTTATCATGAAGATAGGTTCGAACCTTGCAACAACTCCCGTCGAATGGTTTCAGCAGCACTGTAGGCAGCATCTTCATCAACCGACCTGTTGGGACCAAGAGCATGGTACATATCTCCTTGAAGGAACTTCGCGCGATGCAGAGTAATATGGCACTTACAAAGACGATGCTGGAGCACACCACGCTTCTTTGCCCGTTTGCCCGTCCCTTTTCCTAGCAGGTCCCCTTCACCTTCAGATTCATCATCGCTGTCCAAAAGCTCGTCAGACTTGTCATCCTTTGAGAGCTGGCACAATTTCTCCCTTGCTTTGCCTGAGCTTTCTCCTGTATCATTCTCTTCAGCTTTGTGCTTTGTGTGTTGTTTCTTGGCTATGTATTTGTCTAATGCGGCTTGAGCTTTGTTTACAAGGGCTCGAGCATCTTTTTTGGCCTCCAATAGCATGTTAAGGGCATGGTGTATTCTTTCTGGGTTGTTCTCGTTGTGTTTTTGGAGCTGAGGAATGCGAATCGAAGCTTGAACCTATCATGAGTATGAAGATCAGATATGATATGTGTACACATTTTGAAAACGTCACCTTGGCTTTACGATTGTCCATCATCGTCCTACAATTGCTGTCCCTCATGTTCTGCATGATGTTACATCAGTACAAGATCATTATATGCACACCATGTCTACCTGGAGCACATCATCCATCGTTTTCACCGCACCCGGCTTCAAAATCTTATCTCCAGGCCTCTGAATCTGGCCGACTTGGGGATGGGTGCATATACCACGTAGCCTACGGATCGCGGAACGGAGGATAGTGCTGTCAACTTCCCAGCCTTCAACTACGGCGACACCTCTTGCATCCAGACCAAGTTCTAGGAGCGCACCCTCTAGAGCTTGGTCATATACCTGAAGTGACTAAGTGAGGTGCCCTTGGATACAGAGAAAGAAATGTACATGTTTTTCTACAGGGCCGAGGTTAATGCTGACAAGATATCGTGTCTGCTGTGGGATGGTCAATTCTTTCTTGACGTTCGCTTTGAGGGTCCTGAGATAAGGTCAGTCATGGTCAAAAGTGGGCACAGGTGTCCTGTACCGAATGCCGTATTCCTGGAATAGAGCTGCAAAGTAAGGCACACCAAACCCTGTTGAAGTCAAGCGCTGCCAGAGTCGTGCTGGGCCAATTACATGGTCAACTTGGAGGAACCTAGAAGGACCCATGAGATTGAAATTGCAAGGACTGGTCGTCAACTGACTTGAGTACATGCATGAGATCCGCGACCTGCTGATGGGCGGGCATTCCTGAAACTGCGAAAGATGAGAGCCAAGGAATGAAAGAAACCATATCTCTATATGGCATATTTGGATGAGGGGCCCTTGTAGAACGACGTCACTCACTCGATCCTGCCACCACCGACCATCTGCACCTCATCCATAATTACCCTATACCACTCAACCTTAATGAGCGGACTTCAAGCACGCTCCACATTTGAATACACAACATCCTCACGACGCGGCCGTGCAGGTGCAGCAAACGCAATGCTGAGTTACCCTCCTGGACCTTCTCCCAGAACAAAAAATTGTTTGAAAGGGTCTCGGGAACTACTTCACCATCATGGGTAACTGTCTTGCCTTTGCGACTTAGCAACCATCTGATACTGCGATGTTGGAAGGGAAGAAGAATCAGTTGGAGTTTCACTGGTTGCATTGCTTTTTGTATACGCGGAGGCACTAATTGAGGTGCAGGACGGAGAATAGAGTAAAAGAAAGGTATACTAGTCACTCCTTCATATGACTCTGGTGGTTGGACATCTGAAGGGTATAGATAGGTGAGTAGGCGCCGTTGAGCCTCTTCAATCTCAACGAGTTTCCCCTTGCTAGGCAAAGCCTCAAAAATTGTCGGAACTTTGAGAGAAACATCAACTTCAACTTCCAGCCTGAATGGCATCTCACCATCCTCAACCGCACCCGAGGGAAGTATGACTAGAGAACCCTCAACTCCGCAGGTCCTTCCAGACCTTTCCTATCTCGGAATGTAAACCAGCTCAGAGACTTTGGTAGGCGTAGGTCCATGCTCGTTGCGTCGACATGGACGAAATATGGATCTAGAATGAGTATGTGATTGCTGATAGTTGGGTGTAGCAGGTGTGGCAGCGCATGAGAACACACATGACACCTGTTTGCTGGCACTTGCACATCTTTCATTCTTGCACCATGTACATGTTCTTACCAATTACCACCTTGCTTAGGCCCTTTTTGAGGAAGACTTGGCCAGATTTAGAGCAAGGAGAGACAGAGGAAGTGAGGCATGCTATCTACTTGCATTGGAAGGAAAGATTCAGCCAACTGCTGGGTTTGGTGAGCAATCTACCTCATAACCTATCTCTCTTTTTGAACTTCCACCAGTCTGTAGCCACAATAGGGTTGGTACTATTGCTACCACCCTTTCACAAGTTTCAATTATCCACAGATTTTATCTTGGGGCAATGGCAATTCCTCAAGGGACCATTGCACAGTTTTTGCTACTCTTCTCCTTTTCCTGTGCGGTTTGTGTACTTATCTCGACCCTCCACCTGTCTGGGATGAACTATCCGCAATTTTCCGTGAGTTTTCCGCCTGCTATTTTGATCATTAATGTTAGTTCTGAAAATCAAGGAATACTATGGAAGCCCATTCGGAGTGACTATATTTATTCCGACGATTTTGACTTATGTAGCCTATGGTGCTTTTTTCTTTGCCATCCTTATCAATACCCTCTTTGGATAATCCCCCTTGCCCCTGTTCCTCGTTATTGGCGTTTCGGTGGCTGACCCATGTATTAGCGAGACTGTCTACGTTCACAACCTATCAATTAAGTCCTTGTATCCCCATTCTTCTGGTATTGAAGTTTTTTCTCTTTTGCTGTTTTTATAGTTCATACATCTCACACCCCCCCCCCTTCATCTCTACGCTTCTTCTTGATCCAGCTGATCTTGGACAGAACTACGAGGCCGTCATCCGCGTCAACTCACAGTCTGGCAAGGGTGGCATCACGTATCTTATCAAACAACACCTACACCTCAGCCTGCCGTGTGAATTCCAGATTGCGTTTTATCAAGTCATCCAGGAAATTTCAGATCGCCAGGCATGAGAAGTGACTGTAGACGACATTACCATGGCTTTCAGGCAAACATTTCAAGATTTTGACTTTCAGGTGTTGATTCTGACATCGCGGGTTCTGGTCTTCGTGCCGTTCTCAGTACAGTCAACAGGGCGATCGGCAACCGTGTTCTTCCTGAGTTGAAGCTCAGTATTGGTTTCAACACATGTTCTGGACAGGTGGACGTTTCAACTGCCATTGTCAATTTCTCAGGTCTGCTGCTATCTAGACGTTTCTGATCATCCTTCTTTGAAGTTGTCCAGAGGCACGCACGAGACCACAGCGGGAAAATCTTGTATGATGCAGTCACGGAACTTTTCAAGAAATCATATGGCTTCCAGATCAATACCACTTCAAGCAAGATCGTTTTGGCGTCTCACAGGCTTGAACAATTGAGCAAGGATCGTCAACAGATTACTGGAGGATTCATTGTTTCCGGCGGGGTAGGAGGCTTTGTGAACAGGGAAGATACAGAAAATAGTGGGTGAATCGTAATGGGCATGATGAAGGTTCTGGTATTGGGAGACAAGCACCTTCTTTTGTCATTACTATTGCATTTAATGTACAATATATTGTTGCCTATTGCTACATTAGCTGCATGCGAGTGTACCAGACCGATGAGGAAGAAGATCAGTGCCACGCTCATCGACGCAACAGTGTTTCTAATTGATCTTTCTTGAGAAACATTTAAAGAATTTCTCATCGGTCTTTTTTTAGAAATACATCATGTTTTTACAATTTATTTTTCTAAAACAACACAAAGAAAGTTTATTGAAAAACATTTGATAAAAAAATTACAAAGATAACTTTAGAAAAACCAAAAGATACATGTGCCATATTTTTCAAGAAACAGTCTAGAAACACAATTTGTGTTCCCCACGTATTTCTTGAGAAATAGAGAAAGAAAATTTTTAAAAATAGCTCAAGAAACACACAAAAAACACAATAAGTGTTTTTTTTACTATTTCTCAATTTATACTTTTAGTTTTTTCAGAGAAACACTTGTTGGAAGTCACATGACCTGTTTCTAACGGATATTTCTCCAGAAATCTCCGCCATGCCCCAAAGTGAATCCAAAGTGGACTGAAATTGAAGAAGCTCTTTTAAAAGAACCTACTATTAATGGAAAAAAACAAATAGCTGCTGATCGACCTGATATTGTTGCACATGTTTTTGAATTAAAGAAAAATGCTATTCTAAAGAACTTAAAGATGGTATTTTTGGAAATGTAGTAGCACATGTGCACACTATTGAATTTCAGAAAAAAGGTTTACCGCATATGCATATTTTAATATTTCTTCATGAACAGCATAGAATTAGAGATGCAACACAAGTTGATTCTATAGTTTCAGCTCAAATTCCTGATCCAGTTACTCAGCCTGAACTTTATAAAGTTATTACTACAAATATGGTTCATGGTCCATGTGGAAATATAAAACCAGATGCTAAATGTATGGTAGATGGAAAATATTCAAAAAGATATCCAAAAGAATTTCAAGAAACAACTCATTTTGGTGATAATGGATATCCTCAATATGCTCGACCTAATAATAATCGTCATTTTATAAAAAATGGTCATCATTATGATAATCGTGATGTTGTACCATATAATCCTTATCTTTCAGCAAAATATCAATGCCATATTAATGTTGAAATATGTGCTTCAGTTGAAGCAATTAAATATATTCATAAATATATTTATAAAGGACATGATCGTACTACATTAGAAATTTCCAGAGAGCCAAATCAAAGAGATGAAATTAAAGAACATTTAGATGCTCGATATATCTCAGCTCCTGAGGCATGCTAGCATATTTTTGAATTTAATATACATGCTAAAGAGCCTTCTGTTTATCATCTTCCTGTACATTTAAAAGGTCAACATGAAGTTTTTTATCAAGATAATGAATCTTTGGAAGCTGTTGCTGCTAGAGAAAATTTAGAAAAAAACTGCTTTGACTGCTTGGTTTGAAGCTAATCAAAAATTTCCAATAATAATACTACTTATCAAAATTTTCCTACAAAATTTGTTTATGAAGCAAAAACACGAAGTTGGAAAAATTGGCAAAGAGGATATGCAATTGGAAGAATATATTTTGCTTCACCTTCTCAAGGAAAGATATTTTATCTTTGAATGCTTCTAACTGTTGTAATGAATGCTACATCATGGATTGAATTAAAAACAGTTAATGGTATTGAATATAGAACCGAATGCTTCTAACTGTTGTAATGAATGCTACATCATGGATTGAATTAAAAACAGTTAATGGTATTGAATATAGAACATATAAAGAAGCATGTAATGCCCGTGGTCTTTTAGAAGATGATGCAGAATGGATTCAATGTCTAAGTGAAGCTGCTCCAATGCAAACAGGAACAACTCTTCAATTACTTTTTTGTACTATTTTACTTCACTGTGCTCCTACTACTCCTGAAGATCTTTGGAATCGCTTTAAACAATATATTTGTGATGATCTTCAATGCAGATTAGAAAGAATGAGACAATATAGAGGTTGGCATTTAATCACTTTAAACAATATATTTGTGATGATCTTCAATGCAGATTAGAAAGAATGAGACAATATAGAGGTTGGCATTTTGAAAAAGAAAAAATATATGATTATGGTCTTTATCTTATTAATGAAAAATTAATGCAGTCAGGAAAAACTTTAAAAGATTTTCCAAATATGCCATTACCTACAGGACCTTCTGAAAATGAAATGTGGAATGATATTCCTGATAATTGGCTATTACAAGATGAGTTAAGTTATGATGTTGAAGCATTGAAAAGAACTGTTAATGAAAACAAAGCCAAGTTTAATATTGAACAGTTAGATGTTTTCAATGCTGTTATAAATTCTGTAAATAACAATTCTGGAAAAATGATTTTTCTTCACAGTGCAGGTGGATGTGGAAAGACTTTTGTTTGCAATACTCTAGCTGCTGCTATTCATTCTAATGGAAATGTTGCATTATGTGTAGCATCATCTGAAATTGCTGCTTTGCTATTAGAAGGTGGTCGCACTGCACATTCACGCTTTAAAATACGAATTCCTGCTATAGATACTTCTGTTGCAAATATTAAACAAGGAACAAATTTACATCAAGTTATAGTAATTTGAAATGAAGTTCCAATGCAACATAAAAATGCTATTGATTCTGTAGATCGTGCTTTAAGAGATGTTTTAAATAATGACAAACCATTTGGTGGAATTACTATAGTTTTTGGAGGAGATTTTCGACAAACATTACCAGTTATTCCAAGAGGATTGAGGCAACAGATTATTGCTGCTTCTTTAAGTAAAGGAAGATTGTGGAAAGAAATTGAAGTATTTTATTTAGTTCAAAATATGCGCTTAGAACAAACTCCAGAAAATGTTGCTCATGCAGCTTGGTTATTGGATATTGGTGCAGGAAAAAATTTAGGGCCTGGAGAAACAATTCAAATTCCAGAAACAATGATGTGCAATGATAACTCAATTAAAGGCCTAATTGCATCTACATATCCTGACATTGCACATGCTCATAATGATCAATATTATCTAGATCGAACAATTCTTTCATGTACAAATTCTGATGTAGATAATATCAACTTAAAAGTTCTTAATCAATTTTCAGGTGAAGAAAAAATATTGTGGAGTGCAGATTCTGTATACATTGAATCTCATAATAACAATGCATTTCCACCATATCCTATGGAATATCTTAATTCTTTAGCTGCAAGTGAATTACCTTTAGCAAAATTAGTTTTAAAAATTGGTGTTCCAGTCATGCTTCTTTAAAATCTTGACCCATTTAAAGGTCTTTGCAATGGAACAAGAATGATAGTTACAAATATTGGCCGCCGTGTTTTGCAATGTTGAATTATCAGTAGTGATGCTAAATTTGCAGGATTTTCTGTTTTTATTCCAAGAATCAGTCTTGATGCATCTGAAGAAGATTTTCCTATTTCATTGCATAGAAGACAATTTCCTATTCATTTAGCATTTGCTATGACTATAAACAAATCACAAGGCCAATCAGTCAAACATGTTGGATTGAATCTTCAATCACCAGTTTTTTCACATGGACAGCTTTATGTCGCACTTTCTCGATGTACATCAGGTAATCGTATCAAAGTTATTTTATTACCAGAAAATACATCACGAAGAACAACTAATATTGTATATCAAGAAATTTTAAATGGTTTACAAATGTAAGTTACTTTTAATAAAATAAACAATATAAACTAATATATCAAAATTATAGCACTTAATAGAATAAATACAAGTAATAGCTGTTGTTGAAAATATATTATGACAATATATAATATTGAAATTGATTTTAAAATTGAGTTATTTATATATATTTGAAGTTTTAACCAAACAAAGTGAGGTTGAGGCTGAGATTCAGCACTGAGTTTTCTATACATATTTGAAGCTCTAACCGAACGAAGTGAGGTTAGGGTGGAGGTTGAGTGACTTATACATACTTGGAGCTCTAACCGAACGAAGTGAGGTTAGAGTAGAGGCTATGTTGGAGGAGGTTTAGAGGCAAAGCTCTTAATGAAATACTAGCTGCATGCCAAAGGCATGCAGCAAAATTGAATTTGAAGCCTTAACCGAACGAAGTGAGGTTCAGGTAGAAACTAAGTTACTTATATATATTTGGAGCCTTAACCGAACGAAGTGAGGTTAAGGTGGATGCTGAGTTACTTATACATATTTGGAGCCCTAACTGAACGAAGTGAGGTTAGGGTGGAGGCTGAGTTACTTATACATACTTGGAGCCCTAACCGAACAAAGTGAGGTTAGGGTGGAGGCTTAGTTGGAGGAGGGTTTGGAGGCGAAGCCCCCAATGAGATGCTAGCTGCGTGCTGAAGGCACACGGTGCAGCTCGTTTTTTTTAAGGGCTGTCTGAGTGACCTACCTACCTATCTGCTTACTTAATATTCCAAATAGAGTAATCAGATCACTGGGGATCACTAGTCGATTGCCTTATTCTCGACGCCATTTTCCACTACCACGTTTGTTAGCCTCACAAGCTTCTTCACATGTCCACCCATTCACTCTACACTCTAAGCCTATGCAGTGTAGATGGTACTCGAAGCAGCAGGTGAGTGACACCATCTTTGGAGTAAATAACATAAGGTCATACCCATCAAGTTTCACATGAATCATGTTTGCACTAGATTGCTTCGCTACACTCTAAGCCTATGCAGTGTAGATGGTACTCGAAGCAGCAGGTGAGTGACACCATCTTTGGAGTAAATAACATAAGGTCATACCCATCAAGTTTCACATGAATCATGTTTGCACTAGATTGCTTCGCTCCTCTCCATCTCGAAGACTGCAAAACCGCATATGCACTCTGCCAACAATGATATCAAGTCTTTTGTCTTCTGCTTTCATCCAATATGTGTCCTTGGCCCTTCTTGGTCAAATCTATTACTGACATTGGCATCTTTAGGCTTAGCAGTCGAGTTTGAGGGAAGCAAGGCAGGCATCCTCGCCATCCTCCACACATCCTTGAGGATTACCAGAAAATGTGGCAAGTAGATGATTTATATCTGCAGCCTCCACCGTTGTAGGTAAAGCTTCAATCTTTTTTCAAAATGTGTCTAGAAGCTTTATAGCATCAGGGCACACAGATGCAGAGACTGGTAGCAAGGTTTTGTTGAGTTGTTTGGAGTGTAAGGATGTTGACTGTATAGGTAGTGGTGCTGATACAGTGGCCTTGACACAAGGAGCTTTTGGTGCAAAAAAACTTGCAGCCTTAGTTCAAGACTTTTTGATAATCTGAGCAGCATTCCATTTTTTCAAGTTTTCGGTATATTTCTTGCTGCCTTTGTGCACTTTCTTCCAGTTGGAGAGACCAACTTTTCCAACATTAATGTGTGTATAACAGTATGGACACAGTACATGATTATCTATGTCAACAATTAACTTGGATTCATCCACGTTAGACTAATTGGGATAAATGAAAGTATTTGAGCACTTTAGTAACATTGATATCAGCATAAATGGAGCTTACTGCCATTTCTGACCAGGCTGTGAGAGAGAAATCAACTGTGAAAATCAACTTTGTTATGTGGGCTTTTGGCAAACAACTTCCTTTTTAGGCAGGTGACATCACCTCTTCAAAAAAATTTAAGGGGTCAAGGCCTCGACCTACCTACCCAACCCTGATAAGGTAGGGCCCATGGACAACGCGGTCATGTTACATGAAGTGACTTGCCTGTGACCAGGGTCGCAAACGCGTCGTAAATGAGTCGAGTCGACGAGCTTTACACGTTTGAAGCCAGAGGTAAGGAAAAAGGTCATATAAGAGTATATAGGGTATATAAGGATATATATATGCATGCTAATAGAGAATTAAATGAGATTAGGCAGTAGGAGCATCAAACTGAGCCAAAATATCATTGGGAATAGTACGATGGCCACAGTACTTTTTTTGAGCCCACGCAGCTTGCTTTCCATCGAGACCTTTGTGGTACGCATCAATAAACCTGTGAGCACGGCGAGCGTAGCTGAAATAAGCAAGAGATTAGCAATTTTCATCTGAGAAAGTGTGAAATCATACCGCCGAATTTCTTCGATTGAAATTTTATCCAATGATTCCAACATATTATGCTCAAGAACATCTTCTTTTGAGGACTCTGGAAGGAGACGGTAATGCTGCTTGGCTTGGCCCCAACATTGCTCAATTGGATTGAGTTCACAGTGAAATTTTGGCAAGATCAGGAGTTGAAAACCCCAGCTGATCAGAAGTTCTTCGAGAAGGGATCGTACGTGAGTAAAATCAGGCTCGTTATACAGAATCCGTCGGCAGCAGCATCTGGTGGCGTCCGGATCGCAATCAAAATTGGGGCATTGGGCAAGAACCTTCTTCATATTGCCATATCTGCGCTCCATGAGGATGATTGACATTCCCTTAAACAGAGGATCTGCCGCTCCACGCCATGGAGGATACCAATACAATGGCTGAGGTGTGCCATTCCTAAAGGTGCCATCTGCCCATTGGTACTTTGATCTTGACCGGTTTTCCGTCTACTCCATGTACAATCTTGCCAGCTCCATTGCGTAGGGTACGGTCTACTCCCCAGTTGTTTGGATAGCGAGGGGTATATTTAGGCATTTTTTGGGCAGACAGGGCATCATCAGCCCGTTTCAGGTGTGACGGTGCGTTATCATACACAAAAATGTGCTGATACTCAGGGTAATTGGCATCAAGAGTGTCCATTGCGAGGACAGCTTGAGCAAGGATGTCCGTATGATCAAACCATCCATCTCGGTTCTTTCCTGGCCGAAAGACTACCCTTGCACTTCGATTTCCATCCTTTGACTTCAGCCAACTAAAATCCGCTGAGACAAAATCCACCACCATCAACGAGACACCTTCCCCTTTTGCATATGGGGTTGGTAATTGTTCTTTCTGCACCCACTGCGCAGTACGTCGATCATGCGCATAAAATACTGATTCATCATGAAACCAGGTAATAACACGGCGTTCTCCCTCCTCGAGTACTGGCTCCACCTCCCTCGAATCTTTCCCCTCCCATGACATCATCTTGTTTTCAAATGTGAACCATTTCGGGAGGAACGTGTCCTTCCGATATGAAGTGACGTCCTCACGTTCATGTCCATCGACATATTGCCCCTTAGGGTTCTTCACCCATCTATACCCTAGCTCCTTCATCCATTGCTTTGCTGTCATGATTCCAATTGTGGAATCCAATCCATATTTCTGCTGAACTTCAGGGCGGCTCATGAAATTGACAATATCGCATGAACGGACATATTTGCCCTGAGACTGGAGGAACAGTTTGAGATCCGATGCAAAATCTTCACCACTCTCAAGCTTTGTTTGACAGGAAGGTGAGTTTCTGGATTGATTTGATACAATCTTTCCCTTGTTGATGAATTTGCGACTGCATTGGCGTAGCGTGGCTGCGTGCCCGACTGACTTTCTGAATACATAGGCTGTTTGCTCTGATGCCTTTGTCCATTGATCCTTCCACTCCGATGCCTTGTCTGTGTACAAATGCAGCAGAACTTGTATCTCCTCAAGCCACTCCCACTCCCACGCTGTCTTGATCTTGCTTTTTTTGTACCCATGCCGCTTCAGATTTTTCTCGGTTGCCGCATGTGGCTTTAGCATTTCCTCGATGTGTTCTAGTGCTTCCATGGCATCTGAGGGATATGGTGGCTTTCTCTCTTCCCAAGACACTCCTGGCCGCATCTCTTTCAAATTATTTGTCTCTTCGACCTCTCTCTCTGCTCCTGAGCTCTGCTGTGGACCGAGAACGTGGGCTTCTATTGATAGAGGACACGATGTCAACACGTCATTATGGCATGTGTCACGTTCCATAGGCACTGGTGGTGGCTGTTGGGCTTCTATTGATGGAGGACACGATGTCAACGCGTCATTATAGCATGTGTTGCGTTCTATAGGCACTGGTGGCATTTTCAATTGACCTGTTCTCTTTACAAGAAAACAATGTAAGGCAGTGGGGCAATAAGCCAATGTCAAATAAACTTACTAGGTTTTCCTTGTCCTCTCTATCACCTCCCCCTGCCATCTTTGCCTTTTTTCTCTCCACTGTCCTTCGTGTGTTCCATATAGCATAGTGTCCAAGGTTTTTGAGGTTCTGATAGTTGCGGAGAGGCATTGCTGGTACTTGGATGTTTGGTTGTGTATTTCACACTATTTTCTTAGATGCCAAAAGATTGTACTCATATTTCAGTAATTTGTTCGCGCAGATCTCTCCATATATTCTATTTTAACAATTCTGCGGAACTAAATTTGTATATTATTTCCATTTGAAGGTGGTATCCGTCTGCGACTGACTTTTCCCCGCCAAAATTCGGCCAATGTAACGCTCTGTCACTTTTGATCACGTGACATGACCGCGTTGTCCATGGGCCCTACCTTATGACATATTGCGCACGTGACTCCCCCTTGCTTCGTTTTGGGAAAAGGGGCCAAAGGTCCCTTGACTCGAAATAACGTCTCGTATTCTGTGGGTTGGCTTGTGTGAGCTGCAATGGGCGGGTGGGCCAATCCACTTATGACGAGGTCGTCATGTCGAGTGGGTCTATCACTGGGGTGTGGCGGGCGGGTGCAAAAAGGTGATCGTCTAACGATCCGCTGATCTTAAGATAGCATCTGTGGGTGGAGAAAAGAGTGCCCACCCCCGATGCTTATCTCAGCATATAGACCTTCGTTTTGGATCACCCTCATTTCTCGGGGTTCCGAAACTTGCTAGCAATTGATTCTTTGATTGATAAGATTTTTATAACAACTTGCATCATCCCTTGAACTCAACTGATTGCCAGTATGCAAGAAACACAATAATAGAGCTTCAAATTGAATCTGATTCGAATGGACTAGGATCGGTCATTGCGTCCACAGCATCATCATGATTCAAAGTGTTTGATTCAACCGTTGAGATGCATCTATGTGATATCGATGTTTTGAATTAACTATAAGCCCATGTTGATTCAGAGAGCAAAAACCAAGTTCCTGCCCTCTATCACTGTCACAAACAGTTTCATAGTCTACTATCTGCACCAATTATGACTCCTGGTGAACGGCAAATCCTCCAAGGCATTGGACAGCATCTACTTGTGAACTCGATTGAGACCATAGTTGGAGTTTTTTTATATGGTATCCTCTCTCTCTACGTCAGAACCAGATGCTGACTTCCCTAAAGGTTTTCTTACACCAATTGCAATTGTTACTGCCTGCCAGTGCGATGGCTTTTGATAAAATTTAAAACACATCTACTCAACCTGATCTTTTGTGTCAAACAGGCATACAAACCAAACCTGGCGCTCTAAAGGCCAAGTAGCAGTTATCTGGTTTGGTATTATTGCATCTAGCATAAGTTGTCTGATGTCCATTGGGGCTTCAATCGTTGAGTTTCAAATTTTCAAAGGCAACGTTCCATCTCTTTCCCAAAATCTCCAATATGTCGATGCCTCTCTTGGGAATTGGAACGTAGCCATGCACTGGTTGACCTGGATCCCTGTGAGTCTATATTGAAACAATTTCAAAGAATATGGATCAGAACTGGCTTAGCCAGTCATCAATGACGGCTTCATCATCTGGCGTGCATGGGTTGTCTTCCAAAGACGACGTTGGATACTACGTCTTTGTATATTGCTATGGCTGTGTGATCTTGGTGTGTTGCATCTACATTATATCTAATATAAGCTAATAATATATACAGTTTTCACCCTCACTGTTCTATCAATTATGTCAAACCCTAAAGTTTTTATGTCAGATGTTGAATCTAACAATGTCACGGCTGATATCCTAAGTGTTGCAGTCGATATCTGGTCATTCTTGATCAACTCTGTTGCAACATACTTTATTGGTTGGACATTATGGTATGCTCTTCTTCATACAATATTCATCTGATTACTATGTGTTAATGCAATGTCCAGGAAATATGTGAAATTCTTACGAAAAAACATTGATAGCCAACAGCGTCAGTCATTCAAATTGTGGCATATACTACGTCTCTTGGTAGATGCTGGAGCATTGTATGCTGTTTTGCAGGTTGGTTTCTGAAGATAATCTGACTATGACAGTGTTTATGACTGGGATTACAGCTCCTAGTAATTGTGATAGCTCTTGCAATCAGCCCAAATGAATTCTCTCTATTAATCGCCTCGACTTTAGTTAATCAGTTTTATTTTTCCATCTCAGTATGTATCATCTTTGTCTATGATTCTAAACATGATCGTATTCTGCAGGCTGTCTACCCAGCATTGACCATTGCTCTCATCCGCGGCCCATTTTCAATTGCAGACATACATGAGACTGTACAATCACTCGAGATATCTGCACCTGGTGTCTGATCGCAGTGATGCCATACCGGCCTACTTCTTTACCTTGACTCCATGACCTTCCTGCCCGAATATTTATTTATTTATTTCATTGAGAGCGTGTATTTATTTGGCATCGAACATTGTATGATTATCCTCACTGCACCTGCGAGACTTGAATTCTTGTGTTCTTCTCAATGCGGCGTTCCTCTATTGATTGCTTCAATGGGTATGTGTTCAGCTTCAAATTTACGAGCTATTCCATATCCTCGCGGAGCGGTTTATGAAAGTTTTCCGAAGGAACAAAATACGAGCAGGATGCCACAAAATTCGTCAAGTCTAGACAAAAAGTAAACATCGGATCGTGCATTAACCTCTTACCAACACCTCTATAGAGCATTACTACCTATATATAAGTGGGCAAGGTAGGGTTCAAGCCCCTCCACTCAGGTCCAGTGACAAAATCTTTCTTGTCAATAAGGAAATCCTTGCAGCGCACGCCTTGTCAGAAAAAGTGTCAACAAACCACTAACAAAATAAACGCACCAATGGACATTCTACAAGTACACCACGCACACCCGCAAGGCGACTTTTAACGCACCGAAGCTCTACACCCAGAACGACATGCCCAGTCTTCACTTTCGGCACATAATTCTACAATGAAACGAAAAAAAAATCACAGCTCGTCAATATTACACTCATCAAAACCGCATGATCAAACAACGTACATCATAAGCAGCCCACGTCCTCACAAGGTTAGTCAGAACAGGCCTGAAAATCTCCGTAAAGATCTTCCTATTCTCAATCGCCGTCTTCTGGAACAACTCGACCGTCTTCTCGTCAACGAGAGCGTCCTGCTCTAAACACATCTCATCATCGTTGCGATACGGGGCCGGGCGCATGAAAGAAGTCACGCGTGAGTCGCCGTTCGTGACCATCTGTGGTGGCATCAGGCCAAGGTGCTCTTCAAAAGGAAGTGAGTTGAATGAGGTCGTAAAACATGGGAGTAACTTAACGCACCTCGGAAGAGTTTACGACGCATGGAGCAGCGAAAGGCTGACCGTCCATGAACGAATCAATCTTCTCGTTGTCCTCGACAACCAAGCAAATCTCCGAATCTCCATCACCCTGTAGTGCCGTAAACACTATGGTTCTTTGGTTTCATAATATACCTTACCTTCTGGCTACGATCATTGATATTTGCTGACACCATCTGAAACGAAAAATGAACTCATATGAGCCAATGTCAGACAAATGCACATACAATAACTTTGTAGTCATCAACAATCATAACCTTTGAATGAATATAAAGCAGCTAAATCAGTGATAATCAAGATATCAAGAGAGAGAGAAAAGGCATCACATACGCATTCAACTCCTCCTCCTCAGTCCCAAACCATTTCTCTTTCTACCAAGTCCGTCCAATCCCACAACATATGTATCCGACACCTCCTGATCCCCTCTCAGACCCTCTGCGCCACTCTCAAACTTCCTCACAACCTCCCGTGCTTCCTCAGCCGACTCTGGGATCCGCACCGTCTCAGTCCTAACGGGTGTTTTCTCAGATTGAACTATAGCTTCACTTGTAGGCTCCGGTATTTCATTTCCTTGTGTGTGCTCACGGGGCCTTGCCCGATCCGATGGCACGCAATCGCTACTTGCGCCTCGTGGAATTTGACACCCAAGTTTTACTCCACCTTGGAGATGAACAAATCTATGACGGACACAAATGTCAGCGTTGAAGTCGGCAACAACATGAGAATACTCACTCCACGGGGTGTTGATCCTATCGTATGCCCGGAGATGATAAAAGCGAATATAATCCAAGCTGGTCCATATAGGGGTAAGAAGGCCGGCTCAAGATGGACGCAGGTGCATGGACCTGTACCAATGCCGCAACCTCGCCAGCATCAATACTGGCGCGTCTGCCTGTGTGTTCACGTCGGTCCGAGCTGCCGAGGACGCTGATAGTATACTCTTGTGGAGGCTTCCTTGCAGGTTCGTCAGGAGTCGCGAGTCTGCCGGTCTGTGCATTGGAAATTGCAAGTGAGGGGTTCGTCACACGTGTCACTGTGACGTAGCGATGACACGAGATGGCAACGAGCTTCTTGATGAGCCCGCGAAGGTCAAATCTAGTGCAATATGAGAAGAGATGGGCACGGGAACCCTAATTAACGTCTTTACGGGCCGTCTTCATGTCAGCATATCCGCGGGTCTCCATGGGAATCGAATACGACAACGTCTGGTAATCACGACTCATTAGACCGCATCAAAACATACCAGAGGGAACCAAAATTAGACAAAGGCTGAGCGTTGATTGCTAGGTGTGTAATTACACATCATTCATGGGAACAAACCGATGTAATCATCACATATGTAGGACGAATAGAAGTGGCGCTTCGAGATCTCTTGCTAGCGTGCTGGTTGACAAGTTTTCTGTCTATACCTCTGGTCACTGGATGAGTATCCGATCTTGGCTCAATCTTCCATTTGAACGAATACAGTAAGTATATTGACCCGACTTGGACGGAGCATAGGGCCCCGGACAATCTTGAGCAACTTTCCAATCTGCTGGTTCTCACCAGAAGAGCCATTGTCGTTGGAGCCGTTGGGAAGCTGAGGTGTTTTTGCCACTGCCCTCTTTTAGGGTTCCTCACAGCTTCTTCTTGTGACCCTCGCAGTCAAATTACATGTTTTTTCCTTGGATCTCCGGTGACCCTTGATCCTCAGCCAATTTGATGTCTTCTACAACGGCGACGTATCTTGCAGACATGAGTTTTGCTGAACATACTTTTACTTACAAGCCTCGCAATCATATTCAAAGCTACTTTTCCTGCGAGAGAACACAACATCCGATGATAGTCGGACGGATTTGTCCAGCTGAACGACGGTTAACGTGTTTACGCTCCAAAAACTCCGCATTTCGGTCGATGGCGTTTATCGAACTCGTGCGAAAGCTAGGGTTAACACATGACGTAGGTCTGCAGATGAGTCGACACTTGTGAGAATTCTCAACACTGTTTTTGTAGGCATATAGATGCCGTGTTGACCATCAACATATTGCTACAACGAGTCCTTGTTCCAAGGCCTGGCTCTGCAGCTGATGCTGGTCGATGCAACCGCGAGTGCGTTTTTGGCGAAGATCCTTTCATTCTCAGCGTTGTTCTCTGACAAATTTTGATTGCTGTGCCTACAACGATGAGTTCGCCGTGTGGCTGAAATCAAGTCTTCTCTGCAACCTACACAATGTCACGCAAACATTCAGTCACTGCGCCAGTCCAGGGACAAAGCTGACTATTTGTTTTCCGGCAGACCCTTTATAATCCTTCAAGAGTGCTACCGGCATTTCCAGACCACGTTGCAATAACAATTGATTATCCGATGCCAACACACTCTGCCCAGGACATTCCTGACGTCTCTCCACAGGCCCGGTCGATTCTCAGCGGTCCATTACGTTCAATTGAGCTTGTCCAGCTGCACGTACAGCTCTTTCATCCTAATCAGCCACACGACGATGTAAGTGTTTCTTTATTACGATTATCTTGCCTAACCATGTCTTGTCAGCTCATCTACACACAGCATGATGGTGTTACTAACCTAAGTGGGGTGATCCACGACCTTCTAATTGAGAGTCATAATGGACAAGCCAGTCATGGAGAGGGACACGACATTGCTTTATCAAACCAAGCTTCAGTTGTCGCAAGTCAGCCCCCCACCGAACCAGCTATGGAGGTGGTGGGTCACCAAGATGAGGCTATCGGTGCCAATGACACAAACCTTGCTGAACGCTGGTTTGATTGCATCCTGTCAGTTGTGTGGATCTTCTTTAATCCATTCTTACCCAATTGACCTGCTCCTCGAATCTCTGTGTATACATATATATTGTTCTCGATAAATTAATCTCACATACAATCAGATTTCTTGCAACTTGTCTTGATCTTGTAAACTATCTTGTTATTTACTATAGTATATACATTATATTTCTTGTTATTCTGGTGTATTATCTTCGTTGTATGCAAGCTGCAACTTCTTATTCGGAAGAGGTTTTGTTGACCTCTTCTATCGATCATTTGCTGGCCGATTGACCGAAGCTACCTCCACAAACTGGTGAGATATCACAACACTTATTTAAAGTAGACCATTATGATGCGCTACAAGCTACAGCTGTGCTGAACTGAATTTGTAGAGATTGCGAGCCTCCTGTTAGTCAAGTGACATTCATGCAGACAGTAACGCTCTATCAACGGGCACAAGAATTTAATCAGCTTATGAAATTCAAATGCATGCTAGAAGTCCAATAGAAACTAGTGCTGGTAATGCAGATCATCATGTCTGGCATGCCCAAAAGCAGCTTCTCCACTTCCAAGATACTTCAATAATCCTATATGTCTACCCATTGCTTCCCAAATGTTTCAACAGACCTTGTATTCAACACCAAATTCTTTACATGTTTGAACAACGATGGGAGCCAGTTCATGATAATGAATCTGAGAGACCTGTTTTGGATCCAACTAAGGACGCTCCTCAAACATTTATGCATAAATCAAAATAGACGTACCTGAGGGAACAAATGGTGTACAATCTGGTAGTTCAAACCGCCAGTCAAGGCTGCCATCAAAGTCGAGCCATAGCTATAATCCTGGGCAGTCTCCACTTGCGATTTTGTCCAATCACCCTCTATGATGCCGTCCTTCTCAATCACTGGCCATTTTACCTCCTCAACTACATGGTTGGCCTGGAAAATCAAGGCAAGGGTCCATGAAAGAACAAACTCAACAAAGATATTTGTAGCGAGAACTCGGCTTGCACTACTGGTAGAGAAGGTAGAAGGTATTATGAATCAATGAAAAACCCAGAATATCTATAAGGAAAAAAACCTAGATTCTGAGATCTGCACCGATGGTTGGAATTTCTGACATACCTTTCCTAGCATGAACACATAATGTTGCATTTTGGTAGGCCGGTTGATTCGAATCTTCTCTTGACTGTGTAATTGATAGATGTGCATGTAGTCTGTCAGTTTGACCTTGAAAGATAGGAAGCAATAGATGATTGGACAATAGATGTATTGATAGACATAGTGGGAATTCCATTTCTGTGTGTCTTTAATTCGTCGGACATCGTTATGTCGCGTAGCAATATTGGGATCAGCACCATCAATATTAGTATATGGATGATGACCCATGACTATCAATACAAACACAGTGAGTCAAAATGCACACTCAATCACAGATCATACCATGCTGATAGAACCAATTTAGATGAGAGTTTCCCATGACAAAATCATAACTCCTTGTCATGACATCCCAGACCCATGGCTTGTGGGTAAAAGCACCGTGTGATCCGTCATGTACCCAGTACATGCAGAAGCCAGCATAGCCCCAACCCCAGATGACGCATAAAGCTAGTGTCAGCATTGTGCTCTCGGTGAAAACGGTGTTCCAGTACATGTTGTAATATCCTGCTATTACTACAGCTATCGCCGTCATATACCGCAGCAGCATCCAGTGCGAATATTTGGGATTTAGTCCTGTTCTCTTGAAATAATTGCTAAGTCTCTTTCATGGTAAGTCGTGAGATGAGCATTATATAGCGACAGGAAGTGCATTACAAAACTCACCTTCCGCACAGTCCTGGCAAATTCATTTGGCGGTCTGAAAGTGGGAAGTTCATTGCCTACAAGATGGCCGACATGGAATTTCCTATTGAATAAAGGGTCTCAAATGGACGAGAAGACATTTTATTATGAAAAATCTTTCTATGAGACGTCTCAAATATTGGGGTCACATCTCTTCCAGCAGCTGCATGCAAGATAGTTTGCCCACCTGGATGCCGCTTGATGAAATTTGTCAGATCATAAACCTGCGACAATGAACTATAAGATATGTAAGCCTCATTGCTAAACATGTCAACTCTTTACCTGGCCTCGAACTGCAACGACTACGCGATCTTGCACAACAGTTTTGACCAATTGCTGGGTTGCAAAGGGAATGGATGTTTTCACCTCCTCTGTGATGTCAGCAGTTGCATTGCTATGGCTGCTTACATGAGATGCCAAGTCATCCAGCTCAGTGCCAGAGTTCGAAGGTGAACTGGGAGACTTGGACATTGGATTCCTGTCCAGATATTCAGCAAGAGGAGCAGTTATACTACAATTTGTCAAGTCCGAATACTGGGTGCCGGCGAGTGAGCAGGAATCAAGAAACAAGTAACTGCCTTGCTAGTAGCAAGGATGACAATAGTTTCGATGCTCAGCTCGTGAGAGCCTAAAAAACCGATAGCTTGCAGCGGGAATGAGCTTCTTTTCAATTCTCGTTGGCTATAAGCTGCCTGTTTGTATTCATCAAACACTCATGGCCTCTTCGAATACGAAGAACTACAGTTGTGGATAATTTCAATGACAACAAATTTAGTATCTCGGGAACAAGAATCTTTAACTTTAGATTAGCACTCAGCAAATCTGACTGCCAAGTATAGGTCGTTTGGAGCAAGGTGGACTAGAGGTATCTCAGAGGAACAGTCTGACATATAAAGGTCTCTTCGATAGCGCTTCTCCTTTGACACGTACAGACCGAGGTGATGGTTTGGGAGGTAGTCAGTTGGGTACGCATGCCAAAATGGCTGAACTTAGAAGCATGTCACATGTTCTGGCATTCGTTTATCCAATCTCCGTGAACTGTAAAAACGGTAATCCAGACAATCGGAAGAGATATCCACCGAATGACAGCCGTCAATTGAGATAGGTATACAGTATTGATATTCCCAATTCTCGTTCCGTTGTTGCATATCGAAATAAACACACAGTTGCGCAACCAAGTTGTCTCAATCAAGGTTAGCACAGATGGTGTTGTTAAGCAACAACCATTTCACTGAGAACTACAAGGTTCATTGACAGAATACAGGGCATAATCTGTTAGAAGCACAACTGTAGGACGGTATGTCTCCCAGCATTATATGAGGGGAACAGCATTGAACTAAAATGGGCTGGAACTAAAAGCACGTCACATGTCCTGGCACCTATAAAGTAAGTTCCATAATGATAGGCATTAATCCCGACAAACTGCCGAAGAAGCAAGCGATATCCACCGGATGACAACTGTAGATATCCAATACGTACACATTATTGATATTAAAGTAAGTTCCATAACGATAGGCCCATTTGTATTTCTCTTGCTTAGTTGTTTGGCTGATAATACAGCCTCTGTTGTGCTTGCAGACATGCAACCATTCATGTATAACATTCCTATCTATGTATCTAGAACATATTATTTCAGTTGCTATCTTTCATGATGAGATAATATCTGTAGCCAGAGCTGAAAAGAATTACCTTATGGTTTGCAATTGTCTGTCGAAGAAGTTCGTCTGGACTACGTAGATAAATCATTTCACGCGTCGTAATTGCTTGGTTGAAAAAGCATACAAAACTATAACGAGAGCATGGGTCTTCCCACAGAGATTTCTTACACTCAACAAGAAGAGTGACCCACTTATTCCAAAATCACTGCCAAGCTTCGGTTATTAACGTCTTCATCAATACTGATACGTGTCAAAGGTTGTTTCAGACAGATTTAGAACTCATGATGAGAATGTTTAATACGAGAACAGACCTCAAAGACAATCTGTTGAATCCTGAATACCATGAAGTTGAGCTCAAGAGGGTAATGAATGAACGGAGACCGGTTAGAGTCCAGACAGGGGAGGTGAAGATCTATAACTAACTGGGATGAGAAATCAACATGTGAGGCCAATATTAGACAAAGCCACATACAATGACTTTGTCATCATCGACAATCATAAAATATAAAGCAGCTCCGAAACGTATCTATCCAACAAGATCAATGAACAGCCTCTTGATAGAGATAATCAAGAGAGAGAAAGATCACATATGCCTTCCGCTCCTCCTCCTCAATCCCGCCCAAAACTAACCAACTCCATCCTATACCACAACATACTTTGTAACCGTATCCAACACCTCCTGATCAAGGCAACGGATTAACCTGTCGACGAGCACGTCTGCTATATGATTAACGACTTGATCACCGTCCTGCGTGGCGGAGGCGCCTGATATTGGAAATATGGTAGCAATCCCGCAAGGTGGCGGGGACCTACAAGGACTGATTCTCTAAGTCTAACTTTACAGCCTTCTCGAACTATCTCTGCGAGCCACATACAAATATATGAAATACTTTGGCTCCTTCATTAGTGCAACATCTGGACATCTATCAGTACTCACATGCAATCTAAATATAATTCTACTCTCTGTCAGGACCCCATGTGACTAATCCGACATGCCTCTCACAATCTGAAAGCTCCCGGGCGGAGGAGGCATCTCCATTATCAGACCTGCTGAAAAATGTCCTGTTCCAGCGCTGGAGATACGGGTGTCCGATTTCTTACCACTTTTGGATATGAGGGCGACACAATATCCATCGCGGAAACAGTGAGATAGAATCGGACGAGCAACAGCTTTGTTAGGTGCGGCTTCAGCTTTGTGTAGGAGGCTGAGGCAAGGGGAGCGTCTGGAAAACTATTACTTACTTGGGCGTGGATGAAGGGGAAAGGGTAACTTACTCGTTCTCATTTCAAAGCTCAACGAAATGCTGAACGATGTCGAAAACTACAGGTCCAAGGAGCGTCATATGAACCTATGTCCATTTATCATCAACATATACGGACGAAAAGTGGTAAAAAAAGTACGTCTTACCATGGCATCCTCGTCGTTTCCAAAATCGACGTTGTATTGCTCGCATAGTTATACACCTCCTTGAAATCCATCACCCGCGCGTTATTGTAATCCTGCCCAGGGGAAAAGTGCGCGCGAAACCAGTTGGTGAACGTCCGAGAGATGGTGAGTGTGTCTCCCAGCGTCAGAAGTGAATCGAGCCTGCCATGGCAAGGAAATGGTTATCGACGATGAGAACTTAGAAAGGCCAAAGTGTGAGCCCAACGGAATGGAAAAGGGATCAAAACAAACAGTTGTCCTGGCACCAATGCAGGTGATGGTATGGCTGATTTTTTCCGACGTGTTCTGTACTTTCACATCTATTGTTGGTTCTGGGAATTTCTAGCAAATGGAGGGCCTTGGTATGTTGTGAACTCATCGCCATAGTTTTGTACTTAATAAGATGATATCGGTTTTGCGAGGATGACAGACAAAGCCAAAAAAACGTCGAAGATACGTGTGCCATATGACGTCAGAGAAGCCGTTCAGCAATGAACCTGCCCTAATCTCGATTCCCTGGCATCGCCCATGCCTCTTGGACCGAACCGATGGCAATTGATTCTTTGATTGATAAGATGTTTATAGTAACTTGTTTCATCATCCCTTGAACTCAACTGACTGCCAGTCCGAAAGAAACACAATAATAGAGCTTCAAATTGAACCTGATTTGGATGGACCCGGATCGGTCCTCGCGTCCACAGCATTATCATCATGATTAGAGATACAACTCTGTGAAAGAAACACAATAATAGAGCTTCAAATTGAACCTGATTTGGATGGACCCGGATCGGTCCTCGCGTCCACAGCATTATCATCATGATTAGAGATACAACTCTGTCATATCGATTAATTTGAATTAACTATAAACTCATGTTGATTCAGAGAGCACAAACCAAGTTCCCGTCCTCTATCACTGTCTCAAACAGTGGCTTATTTCATAGTCTACTATCTGCACCAATTATGAATCCTGGCGAACGGCAAATCCTCCAAGGCATTGGACAGAAGCTACTTTTGGACTGGATTATTCATACAGCGAGTTCAGCTTTTTTATATGGTATCCTCTTTCTCAAAGTCAGCACCAGCTACTAACTTCTCCATAGGTTCACTGACACCAATTGCAATCATGACTGCCTGCCAGTATGACTTTTAATTTTTTTTTTAAAAAAAAAACACATACACTAAACCTAATATATCATGTCAAACAGGCGTCCAACCCAAACCTGGCACTCCAAATGTCAAGTAGCAGTCCTCTGGTTTGGTATCACTGCATCTACCGCCAATCTTTTGTTAGATATTTGGGCTTTAATTCTCGAATATCAAGTCTTTCAAGGCAACGTTACACCTCTTTCCCAACATCTCCAAGATGTCGGTGCCTCTAGTGCGAATTGTCATGTATCCTTATTCTGGCTTCAATCCATCCCTGTCAGTCTATATTGAAACAAATTCCAAGTATCTGCAGTTGAACTGGCTTAGCCAGTCATTAATGATGCCTTCATCATCTGGCGTGCATGGGTTGTCTTCCAAAAACGACGTTGGATACTACGTCTTTCTATCATACTATGCCTGGGTGCTCTTGGTGTGTCACATCTATGATAAATATGCGTTACAAGTTGATAACATGTACAGTTTTCACACTCGTCATTCTATCAATGTTCACAGACCCTGACGTCTTGTTGTCAGCTGAAGAATCTAACAATAGCACTTTTGATATCCTAAGTATCACAGTCACTATATGGTCATTCTTGACCAACTCTGTTGCAACATCCTTTATTGGTTGGACGTTATGGTATCCTCTTCTTCAAGTCTTATTGCCTAATTACTATGAGTTGATGCAATGTCCAGGAAATATAAGAGATTCTTACAAAAAAACATCGATAGTCAACAGCGTCAATCATTCAAATTATGGCACATCCTACGTCTCTTGGTAGATGCTGGAGCATTGTATGCTGTTTTGCAGGTTGGTTTTCGATCATAATCTGACTAGGACAGTGTTTATGACTGGGTTTAATAGCTCCTGATGATTGTGATGTCTTTCGCAACTAACTCCAATGAATTCTCTGCATCAATTGCCTATACTGTACTGCAAGACGTTTATTATTCCATCTCAGTATGTATCATCTTTGCTAATGATTTTAAATGTGTTCATCTTCTGCAGTTTATCTACCCGGCATTGACAATTGCCCTCATCCGCGGACCATTTTCAATTGCAGGCATACATGAAACTGTACAATCACTCCAGATCTCTGCGCCTGGTGTCTAATGGCAGCGATGTCATACCGATCGACTTCTAGTAGAATCTTACATCTTGAATCTCTTTTTCTATCTCCATCAAAGATTTTGTTACTCTTTACTTTGACTTCATGACCTTCCTGCCCGAATATTTATTTATGTCATTGAGAGCGTGTATTTATTTGGCGTCGAACATTATATGATTATCCTCACTGCACCTGCGAGACTTGAATTCTTGTGTTCCGCACCTTCTCTCCGCTATTGATTGCTTCAATGGGTCTGTGTTCAACTTCGAATTTACGGCCTATTCTATATCCTAAATGGAGCAGTTTATTACCATCGAAAGTTTTCCGAAGGAACAAAACACGAGCAGCATTCCACAAAATTCGTCAAGTCTATACAGAAAGTAAACATTGAATCGTGCAGTTCACCTCTTACCAACATCTCTATAGAGAATTACTACCTATATATAAATGGGCAACATAGGGTTCAGGCCTCTCCACTCAGGCCCAATAACGAAATCCTTCTCGTCAATAAGGAAATCCTGCATCACACGCCTCGTCAGAAAGTGTCAACAAACCACTAACAAAATAAACGCACCAATGGACATTGCGCACCTCGCACACCCGCAAGGCAACTTTCAGCGTGCTGAAGGTTTACACCCGGAACGACATGCCCAGTCTTCACGTTCGGCACATAATTCTACAACGAAACAAAAGAAAAAATCACAACTCGTCAATATCAAACTCATCATGGTCAAACAACGTACATCATAAGCGGCCCATGTCCTCACCAGGTTCGTCGTAACAGGCCTAAAAATCTCTGTAAAGATTTTCCTATTCTCAATCCGACTCGACCGTCTTCTCATCGAGCGGATCCGCAACGAGCGCGTCCTGCTCTAAACACGTCTCATCATCGTTGCGATACGGGGCCGGGCGCATGAAAGAAGTCGCACGTGAGTCGCCATTCATGACCATCTGCGGTGCCATCAGGCCAAGGTGCTCTTCAAAAGGAAGTGAGTTGAATAAGGTCGTAAACGACGGCAGTAATGTAACGGACCTCGGAAAAGTTTACGACGCAATGTAGCAGCAAGACGTCCGGCACGGTAAGGCTGACCGTCCATGAACGAATCAATCTTCTCGTTGTCCTCGACAATCAAGCAGATCTCTGAATCTCCATCGCCCTTTAGTGCCATAAATATCATGGTTCGTTGGTTTCATAGTATACCTTACCTTCTGGCTACGATCATTGATATTCGCTGACCCCATCTGAAACGAAAAATGAACTCATATGAGCCAATGTCAGACAAATGCACATACAATAACTTTGTAGTCGTCAACAATCATAACCTGTGAATGAATATAAAGCAGCTCCGAAACATATCTATCTAACAAAATCAAGATAATCAAGAGATCAAGAGAGAGAAAAAAAGTATCACATACGCATTCAACTACATATGCTGCGAAACCGTATCCGACACCTCCTGATTCCCTCCCAGACCCTCCGCGCCACTCTCAAACTTCCTCACGATCTCCCGCGCCTCCTCATCCGACTCCGGGATCCGCACCGTCTCCGTCCTCATGGGCGTTTTCTCAGATTGAACTATAGCTTCACTCGTAGGCTCCGGTATCGCAAGCGTCACTTCCTTGTGTGTGCTCACGGGGTCTTGCCCGATCCAATGGCGCGCAATCGCTACTTGCGCCTCGTGGAATTTGACACCCGAGTTTTACTCCACCTTGGAGATGAACGAATCTATGGCGGACACAAATATCAGCGTTGAAGTCGGCAACAACATCAGAATACTCACTCCACAGGGCGTTGATCCTATCATACGCCCGGAGATGATAAAAGCGTATATAATCCAAGCTGGTCCATATAGAGGTAAGCAGGCCGGCTCAAGACGGACGCAGGGCATGGACCTGTACCAATGCCGCAACCTTGCCAGCGTCAACACTGGCGCATCTGTCTGTGAACTCACGGCCGTCCAACTGCCGAGGACGCTGATGGTATACTCTTGTGGAGGCTTCCTCGTCGACGTCTGTCATTTTGGCGGAGAGCTCGGATGCCTGCGTTCTATCGCCGCCAGATGCATGCATTCAATCTCTGTTCCTGCAAACAATCCTGCACCCGCCACCTCTGTCCCGGGCGCCCTGGCCTTTCTCAGCTTCCTCTTGACATCACCCACCTCACTCGCCACTCTCGCGCTCCCTACAGCCATCATGTCCCTCTCGACATCACTCAGATTCTTCTCTGTCCTCGTCGTCCACTCCTTCTTTTTCCTTCCACTGCCCTTCTCAGGCGCCTCGTAAAACGCCGGACTCGACTCCACCGACCGAGGCGAGCCACCACCACCACCAAACAGCCCCTTCAAACCCCCAAACAATCGTGTCCCACTTGCGCTCGACGTCCGGCGTCCCAGCAATCCCGTCTTTTTCGAGCCGCGCTCCGGCGTCTTGGGCTCATCCGCGACGTACCGCGGGTTATCAATCGCGCGCACCCGTGTCTCGGACTCATCAACGCTCGAGCCGCCCTCGTCGGACGACTGCCGATGGAGTGTCTCTTCTGTGATACGCTGTGGGAGGACACGGGGCTGAGAAGGAAATGGGTGTGAATCCGAGATGGCGTGTGCAGGTGGTATATAATACGTCTGCGGAGCATCAGGAAGCGGTTTCACTACATCATTTGTTTGCACATTCGGTAGTCCACGTCCATAATCTACGTTAGTCGTCAATATAACCCCATTACAAAACCAAAACAACCACTCGCCGTCGTCATGCAACACCTGCAGCGCGGATTTCCCGACCTCGGCCCAGACCCAGCCGCACTCCATGAGCGCACGACATCGCAGCCCAAGGCCCGCCTTGAGCGCCTCCACGCGTCCCACACGCAGCGCCTGCTCCTTGCTCGCAAGCGTCGCCTCGCACGCCTGCAGCTCCGCCTGCGCCGCCCCAAGCTTCGACGTCGTCGGCACGTGTACCGAATGCACGTGTGACGACGACGCAGGCGACGAAATCCCCGACGACAGCGAGTGCGTCGACGCCGAGCTGAGCCGTACCGAATCCCTATTCGACGACCTCTTTGACGCCTTGATTAGTCTCGTCACCCTACTCGCCGGCTTCAGTAAACGAACAATTTGTAAGGCTCTGGACTCACAGAATCTCACGATCACGAACAACGACGCTCAACTCATCCTCGAGCTGTTTAATCCTAAGCAGATGATCTCTACACTCGTCCACGGCATCCGCATAGCGCGCAAGCGCCTCGTCCGCCCCGCCCAGCGCAGCAGAAACATGCAGCAGCGTATTCGACAACGGAGGTGTACACGCCGCCATGTACGCAGACAGCGCGTGCGATGGCGATACTAGCGTCTTAAGGGACTTGGCGTAGTCTTTTTCGTGCGTGACGAGGTTCGTCAGGAGTCGCGAGTCTGCCGGTCTGTCCAATTGGAAATTGCAAGTGAGGGGGTTCGTCACACGTGTCACTGTGACGTAGCGATGACACGATGGCAACGAGCTTCTTGATGAGCCCGCGAAGGTCAAATCTAGTGGAATACGAGAAGAGATGGGCACGAACCCTAATTAACGTCTTTACGGGCCGTCTTCGTCTCAGTCATTCTGATAGTGATTGTTCTCTCCTGATATCCGCGGGTCTCCATGGGAATCGAGTTTGTCTCAATCAAGGTTAGCACAGATGGTGCTGTTAAGCAACAACCTGTTCAAGAGAACTACAAGGTTCATTGACAGAATACAAGGCATAATCTGTTAGAAGCACAACTGTAGGACGGTATGTCTCCCAGCATTATATGAGAGGCCTTTTATGTATCCCGCAGCTCACATTGAGTCCAGGAACAGCATTGAACCAAAATGGGCTGGAACTAAAAGCGTGTCACATGTACTAGCACCCATTCAGCAAGGGTGAACTTCATAGGCATTAATCACGACAAACTGCCGAAGAAGCAAGCGATATCCACCCGATTACAACTGTCAATATCCAGATAGGTACACATTAAGTAAGTTCCATAACGATAGGCCATTTGTGTTTCTCTTGCTGAGTTGTTTGGCTGATAATCCAGCCTCTGTCGTGCTTGCTGGCATGCAACCATTCATGTATAACATTCCTTCCTGTGTATCTAGAACGTATTATTTCAGTCGCTATCTTTTATGATGAGATAATATCTGTCGCCAGAGTTGAAAAGAATTACCTTGTGGCTGTACATAAATCATTTCACGCATCGTACTCGCTTGGTTGAAAAAGCATACAATGCTACAACGAGAGCATGGCTCTTCCCACAGAGATTTCTTACATTGAGTGACACACTTATTCCAAAGTCACTGCCAAGCTTCGGTTATCAATGTCTTCATCAATAGTGATACATGTCAAAGGTTGTTTCAGACAGATTTAGGTAACTCATGATGAGAATGTTCAATACGAGAACAGACCCGGAGGCGCTTTTGATATTGGAAATATGATAGCAATCCTGTAAGGTGGCGGGGACCTACAAGGACTGATTCTCTATGTTTAACTTTACAGCCTCGTTGAACTATCTCTGCAAGCCACATGCAAATATATGAAATACTTTGGCTCCTTCATTAGTGCAATATCTGGACATCTCCCAGTACTCAGAGGCCATCTGAATTTAATACTACTCTCCGTCAGAACCCCATGCGACTAATCCGACACGCCCCTCACAACCTGAACTGAGATCTCCAGCGCTGATGCATCTTCATTATCAGACCTGCGGAAAATTTTCCTGCTCCAGCGCTGGTGATGCTAGTGCCTGATTTCGTGCCGCTTTTGGATATGAGAGGATGACTAAAGCGACATAATAAAAGCGACGGAATATCCATGGCGGAAACAGTGAGATAGACGAGCAACAGCTTCGTTAGGCGGGGCTTCGACTTTGTCTGGGGGGGGGGGGGGGAGCAAGGCAAGGGAAGCGTCTGGAAATGACTGTTAACGTGTTCTGTACTTTCACAACTATTGTTGGTTCCAGGAATTCATAGCAAATGATGAGCCTTGGTATGGTGTGAACCCATCGCCATAGTTTGCGTAACCCTACAACGAGCAATAAGATTGGTTACGATAAGATGGGTTTTGATATGCACGAGGATGACAGACAAACGTCGAGGATACGTGTACCATATGAATGTCAGAGAAGCTGTGAAGCAATGAATGTCGATTCCCTGGCATCACCCACTGATGGCAATTGATTCTTTGATTGATAAGATTTCATTCACAAGTTTCATCATCCCCTTGAATTCAACTAATTGCCAGTATGGAAGAAACACAAGAATAGAGTTTCCAATTGAATCTGATTTGGATAGATCAGGATCGGTCATTGCGTCCACAGAATTATTATCATCATTCAAAGTGTCTGATTCAACCATTGAGGATGCATCTCTGGCATCTGTCATATCGATTAATTTAAATGAATTATAAATAAACCCGGTTCCCATCTTCTATCAAAACAGTGGCTTATTTCATATTCTACTATCTGCACCAATTATGACTCCTGGCGAACGGGAAATCCTCCAAGGCATTGGACGGAATCTACTTATGGACTGGAATGTTTACATAGCTGAAGCTTTTTTATACGGTATCCTCTCTCTCTATGTCAGAGCCAGATGCTGACTTCCCTAAAGGTTTGCTTACACCAATTGCAATTGTTACTGCCTGCCAGTGCGATGGCTTTTGATAAAAACGCATATACTCAACCTGACCTTTTATGTCAAACAGGCATCCAAACCAAACCTGGCGCTCTAAATGCCAAGTAGCCGTTATCTGGTTTGGTATTATTGCATCTACCATCAATCTTTTGTTAGAAATTTGGACTTCAATTATTCAATGTCAAGTCTTTCAAGGCAGCGTTACACCTCTTTCCCAACATCTCCAAGATGTCAATGCCTCTATTGCAAATTGGGATGTATCCTTACTCTGGCTTCAAGCCTTTCCTGTGAGTCTATATTGAAACAAATTCCAAGTATCTGCAACTGAACTGGCTTAGCCAGTCATTAATGATACCTTCATCATCTGGCGTGCATGGGTCATCTTCCAAAGACGACGTTGGATACTACGTCTTTCTATCATACTATGCCTGGGTGCTCTTGGTGTGTCACATCTATAATAAATATGAAATACAAGTTGATAACATATCCAGTTTTCACACTTGTCGCTGTATCAATTTTCTCAGACCCTGACGTCTTGATATCAGCTACTGAATCTAACAGTACAGCTTTTGATAGTCTAAGTGACACAAGCATCACGTTTTCATTCTTGGTCAACTTTGTTGCAACATCCCTTATTGGTTGGACACTATGGTATGCTATTCTTTGTGTAATATCTGCCTGATTACTATGAGTTGATGCAATGTCTAGGAAATATAAGAGATTCTTACGAAAAAACATCGATAGCCGACAGCGTCAATCATTCAAATTATGGCACATCCTAGGTCTCTTGGTCGATGCTGGAGCATTACATGCTGGTTTGCAGGTTGAGTTTTGAAGATAATCTGACTATGACACTGTTAACGACTGGGATAATAGCTCCTGACGATTGTGATATCTTTTGCAATTAACCCCAATGAATTTTCTGAAGACATTGCCTATACTTTATTTCAAGGTGTTTATTTTTCCATCTCAGTATGTATCATCTTTGTCTATGATTTTAAACATGATCGTATTCTGCAGGCTGTCTACCCAGCATTGACAATTGCTCTCATCCGTGGTCCATTTTCAATTGCAGGCATACATGAGTCTGTACAATCACTCCAGATATCTGCCCCTGGTGTCTGATCACAGCGATGCCATACCGACCTACTTCTACTAGAATCTGGCAGTTTGAATCTCTCTTTCTATCTCCTTCATCAAAGACTTTGTCACTCTTTACCTTGACTCCATGACCTTGCTGCCTGAATATTTATTTCATTGAGAGCGTGTATTTATTTGGCGTCGAACCATTGCATGATCATCCTCACTGCACCTGCGAGACTTAAATTCGTGTGTTCCGCACCTTCTCAATGCGGCAATCCGCTATTGATTGCTTCAATGGGTCTGTGTTCAGCTTCAAATTTATGGGCTATTCCATATCCTCACGAAGGAGTTTATTACCAACGACAGTTTTCAGAAGGAACAACACACGAGCAGCTCTATACAGAAAGTAAACATGGGAGTAACTTAACGAACCTCGGGAAGAGTTTTGACGCAATGTAGCAGCGAAACGTGTGGCACGGTAAGGCTGACCATCCATGAACGAATCAATCTTCTTGATGTCCTCGGTTTCATAATATACCTTGCCTTCTGGCTACGATGTGGACGTGAGGTGGACTAACTGATGGATCGATGACGAAGTCGAAAGAGCTGGAAGTAGAGGATATGGGTAGGGGTCGAAATAGATGTGGAGGTGTATGTATGCGTCGTGTACGTAGAGCACGTTCGTCGCGATAGGAAGGAGAATCGTAGGACGGTTGCGGACGTACTCCAGAGAGACTAAGGGTGTTCCAGTAGCCAGAGAGAGAAAACAGCAGAGGACCGAAGCTCCGAGTAGATGAATAGAAACAGAGTCAAGACGGTCAAGGAGGTTGACTAGCAGAAGGTACGAGACGTCAAGAGACCGAAGAGCCAGTAAGTCGAGAACAGAGCCGAGATCAAAGCAGAGAAGCCGAGTCAAGAGTACAACTCGAGGATCAAGCCGAGGCAGACACAAGCAAGCCGGAAACAGTCAAGACGCCCAGATTCCAGGAAACCGAACAACCAAGAACAGAGCCGAGAGAAAGACAGAGCCGAGACAGAGAAGCGCAGAATACCGAGAAGCCGAGAAGAACCGAGCGCGCTGCCGAAGACAGCGAACGCGCAAGGCTTGACGTCGGATCAGACGTCTACGAAGCCAGAAGAATGCCAGATGGGACGAGACTCCGAGAACAGACCAGACAGCGACGAGACAGAGTTACGAGACGTGCGAATCAAGCTAAGCCCAAGACCAGGAGATGTGAGGTGCCGAAAGCTGTCTATTGGTATGTTTTTCTTGCCTTTTATATCTATTTTACATGTTCTCGGAATCGACGATCTACCCCGAAGTTACTTCAAATCGTCGATTTCTCCCCGATTCTGTTTCCAACTGCTGGTCGGTCTCATAATGTTGAAACTCTATTTCCTCCCTCGCTCTATTCGTACATCCCATTCCCTAATCCGGCTTCGTCATTTGATACCTTCATCTTGCTCGAACGCTTCTTCATTGTTTTACCTGTACTTGCCGAATTCGTAGTCAAACCCAGTCTACTTGCCCAACGTTGCCCTCCGCCTGATTCCATCAACAACTCTTCCTCCTCTACCACAACGATCATTGATATTTGCTGACCCCATCTTAAACGAAAAATGAACTCGTATGAGCCAATGTCAGACAAATGCACATGCACATACAATAACTTTGTAGTCATCAACAATCATAACCTTTGAATGAATACAAGGCAGCTAAATCAGTGATAATCAAGAGATCAAGAGAGAGAGAGAAAAGGCATCACATACGCATTCAACTCCTCCTTCTCAGTCCCAAACCATTTCTCTTCTACCAACTCCGTCCGATCCCACAACATATGCTGCGAAACAGTATCTGACACCTCCTGATCCCCTCTCAGACCCTCCGCGCCACTCTCAAACTTCCTCACGATCTCCCTTGCTTCCTCAGCCGACTCCGGGATCCGCACCGTCTCGGTCCTAACGGGCGTTTTCTCAGATTGAACTATAGCTTCACTCGTAGGTTCCAGTATCGCAAGCGTCACTTCCTTGTGTGTGCTTGCGGGGTCTTGCCCGATCCACTGGCGCGCAAGTGCGACTTGCACCTCGTGGAAATTGACACCCGAGTTTTGCTCCACCTTGGAGATGAACGAATCTATGGCGACACAAATGTCAGCGTTGAAGTTGGCAACAACATCAGAATACTCACTCCACGGGGCGTTGATCCTATCATACGCCCAGAGATGATAAAAGCGTATATAATCCAAGCTGGTCCATATAGGGGTAAGCAGGCCAGCTCAAGACGGACGTGGGTGCATGGACCTGCACCAATGCCGCCACCTCGCCAGCATCAACACTCGCGCGTCTGCCTGTGCGCTCACGTCGGTCCGAGCTGCCAAGGACACTGATAGTATACTCTTGTGGAGGCTTTCTTATCGACGTCTGTTGTTTTGGCGGAGAGCGCGGACGACCCTGCTGAGCTGTCGGATGCCTGCGTTCAATCTCTGTTCCTGCAAACAATGTAGTTGGAATTGGAAATAAAATATTCATTCTCATTCTCATGCCATTAAATTCAGCGACATAGATATCCATTACTCTCTACCTATACAAAAGGAAAAAGATAAAAAGACAATTTATTTCTGTATGTTCAGAGTCTAGAAGAATTATCATATTCTAATGGCTTTCGGTTTTCTAATGCGTCTATAATACAAGATCAAGTTTCCACCATTGCAAATACCTCTTCCAAATTTCTTATATGAAGAGGATCAGGAAGAAGCGAACTGGCTCGACACACTGGGCATGATTGGAAGAACTTTTCACCCCACCACTTGAGACCACATTCTGAACAGAGTGTGTGACCGCAGTAAAGACTGCACAGTAAAGTAAACAAAATGACAAAATAGATAATGGTTTTGACTTGCAGTAATAGACCTGTGATCAGCCTATAGCAGATAGGACAGATGGCAATCTCCCGTAGTTTCGAAACAATCTACAGTGATTGTTATTCAATGTGGAATGTGAGGGATCAAATACAACATCATACTGGTGCCAGATGATCCTTCTCAGCTATGACAGCTGTAAGTTCATCCATGGTCACCACGAGTTGATTTTGCTCATTCAGAAATTGGGCTCTGAGAGTGTCGTGATCCTGGTGGATCAACAGTTACAATGAAATGTTGTTTATAAGAAGACACAAACGAGCAAAGCTTCATGTCTTTGCTTCTGGAGCCCCGAAACTTCTTCCTTTGCACAATTCAACATAGAATTTAGCCAAGAAATCTCCTGAAATTGTTTCTCAAAAAGAAGAGAAATGCTGATAATAAGAACCTTACTTGATTTTTGTCCTCCTTGAATTTCTTAGCTGCTCAAGAATGTTCCATTTTGACGGCATTTCCAGGCTGTGTCCTTTCTGAGAAATAGTCAATATACTGAGAGTCATGGTTCCTGGTTCTGACCTCTGGCAAGGTTGCCTGTGAGCTCATGATGAGGTCAAGAGCATTGAAAAAGAGAAACTATTATACCATCTGACTTTTGACATCCTTGAAATCTGATTCTTCGTCTGAGAAAAAAAGCTCCCCCTTAGGGATGATCAATGTCTTCTTTTTCCAAGTTTGAGCAGCAGCGCTACAGGGATGAGAGAGGCACAGATCCTGGGTGCAAGACTTGTTGGGTCAATCTGCAGGCATGGGATGCAAGACGGATAGAGGGTACTCATTCTAGTTTCTTTCTGTTTCTCTTTTTGAGAGAATTTGGATGAGGGTCACGAGGCATCCAGGCAAACACAAAGGCAATGATGATGAATTAAAATTTAACCGGCGGCAATCATATGTCAACCATTTCTCTTTCGACGCAGATATCTAGACACCATTATCATAGCAAAAACCGATGCTGAAGCTCAACCCTGGAACGAAGTGTAAAGCAACAGTTCATCTGTGCTTGCAAAGGCAGCATTTCTATTTTCAGGGCTCAACCGCACTTCTTGGTCTGGGTCAATGGTGCACACAACACTAACCTGATGGTTAATCTCCTAGATAGTGACCTTAATGTGATTTTGTTCACGACAAGTGTGATTTTTACTCCCTCTTGTAGAGCATAGCTGTAAGGGCGACCTTTAGAGGCTGTGGCTCAGTCACACAGCTGGCAGAGGGAGATCCAAAGTGTATTAGAATATATACTGACAATATCAAGGTAGCTACTCACCTGGCAGAGGGAGATCCAAAGAGAACAAGTCTAGGGATTCCCTATGCCAGGTTGGACGCTTCTGGGGCCTCTGAAGCATGGGAAACAACTATACAGTACAACAAAACCTTAAAAACTCGAAAATTGCCTATACAAACACTTGTACAAATAAGAGGCAAACTCTGGCAAACTAGTACAACAAAACCTTAAAAACTCGAAAATTGCCTATACAAACACTTGTACAAATAAGGGGCAAACTCTGGCAAACTCTGGCTTATATAAGCGGTCTGGAAGCGGTGCTGAGTGGGCCCACACTTGTCTGAATGGTGGCTAAAGAACCAGAGCATCTCAAGGGCTGAGAGTAGTACTAACAGATAGTGTTGAAAAAATAGAAACAGTAAAATGAAATAATGTCAGAAGAAATAAGAGAATGAATGGAAGGAGAGTGAAGAGATAAGGAGTGAGAAAAG
>JAMWFC010000028.1:18931-43794 GCA_027475525.1 Macrolepiota albuminosa | reverse complement strand
AACAGTAAAATGAAATAATGTCAGAAGAAATAAGAGAATGAATGGAAGGAGAGTGAAGAGATAAGGAGTGAGAAAAGAAAGAAATGAGAAGTCCCCTTACAATAGCAAATAATAGACTCATTGTGGCGACCGTTAACTGCAAACACATCAACATCCAGATAGGCTGTCCAGTATGAATGATATTTACTGACCTCCTCAACAAGGTCGACTACAAGTAGGATGCCATCAACAAGTATTTTGCATTCTCTAGATAGGACATAAGCAGTATAACACATCTGAAAGAATGTGCTTGTTAGTCGTAATATAGAAAACTGTGTTTCTGGCATCCTTCTCTTCCACCATCCATTTCCACTTTGACTGGAGCGACAATGGGCCCACACAATGGATAATACTACTTGTCCTTATGAAGAACAAGCACGCTATCTGATGGAACTTTTCAGACAAGACCTCTGTATAAGTTTTAATAGAATAAAGACCAACCATCGACCTCCATTAACACTTCTCATCATCGAGCCCTTTGAGAGGAGCAGAAAACTCATCACAGTCCTCGAAATAAGCCATGGCACGACACAACTAATGTAGAATAGGTGTGTATCAGTGAGTAAGGGAGCCAATACGTCGTCACAAGTGCCCAAGGATTGGTGACCGGGTTTCTGCCCAAAAGTGTTCAACAAAACTTAAAACATGGAAAAATTTTAGCTCCGATGATGACATGGTTATGATGGATACATACATTTCATTTTAACCAAGAAAGAAAAGTATATCCCAGATACGGAAGAAAAAGTCAACAATCAACCAACTCTGTCATACCAGCGCATGTATATGTGAGGACAAAATTAAGCATCCAGCGTTGGAATGGCTGGACATGTGCAAATTCTTCCTGATTGAAGATCTGCATACGTTGTATTGCATCTACTAGAAAATATTGATTGAAATTAATGCTTTTGGAGAGAATGCAGCAGGGTAACTGCAAATTGCGTCAAAAACGTGCTTCCATGACTGGCTCTCTTGATCCGGACCCTCCTTTCCCAGCTAAAGACACAGGTGATCCACCTGTGCTTCAAGCTAGGAAGACGCAATCTGCGTCTGCGTACCAACCCCTGCCAAAGCGGGATGAAAAGATACCTCACAATGTCAGCGTGAGCTTTGGAATGCCTGGTGGGCTATCCATATCACGGATGATGTCCATTGTATGACCTGGTGGTAAACTAGGAGAGAGATCCGTGTTCTCAGGAGTGTCGCTGCCAGCGAGCCAAATGCCTTCATTGATGTATCCAGTATTGCCCAAGAGCTCGTCAGCTCAGTCTGAGGGCCAACAGGACCTTACCCAGTACTCAGAGATGGTACAAGGCAGCGCATTTGTGCATAGTACCCCATTCCAGACTGCATCTACTGAATGGCATTTGGAATATGTGGCTGATGCTGCCACTGAATCAGGACTGTCATTGTTGACGACACAAGGACAGAAGCAAGGACCAGTGATAGTGGTCAGTAGGGAGGACGACGAGGTCGTGAGGTTGGAAAAGGTGTCGACAGCGCCTGGAATTCCAGAGTTGCACAGAAGGGCCGGCAAACAGCCGCAGGTGAGGCATGAAGGCCTCAGGAGAGTTATGGACTTAGAGTCTGAGCTGGAATCCTCAGACGATGAGGAAAGCAAAAAGTTGCATTTGATCTTGTCTATCCAGTTACAGCTGGTGTTGGACCGATATCCGTCAGTCGCGAAGGAATCAACACAAAAGCATCTGCAGCTTTATGTAGTAAAGCACTTACAGTTGCTGGCTGCTAGGAGCCACAATGTACCTCGTGCAGATTTGACTGAATATATCAAATTATTTGTGCATATCTTTGAACTCGAAGTGGTTGAATACCTTAAGCACAAAGTGGCACGAGGATCAGCAGTCTCAATGGCCACTCCAGCCAACTCAGTGGAATGCGAGATGAGTGTGCGCCGACGAGCGCCATTAATTGCAGACACGATGGAATTGCTCAATGTACCTCCTCAGGCTAATGAGTCTCAGCAAGACTATGTTTGGCATCAGAACACCACAAACCATCAACACATTGTCAGGAGAGTGCCTCAGCAGGCATTGTCTGAGGTAGAGGCTGTGACGACAACTCTGGCAGAGCCAGAGGCACTACTTGCAGTGCAGGAGGTTAAGACACCTCAAAAGCAAGTTACTATCAAGGAAGAGGTGGACGAATTCCACATTCTTGAGGAGCAAACGTGACCACAACGTGTAGGGCAACATGTCCACCTAGTGGACAACTGGAATGAACGCGTCAATTACCAGAGGATATGCAACTAGGACTTGTGCAATCATGGTGAGTTGTTGATTGACAACCAGGGGGTAGCCTTTGAAGGGCGTGAGGGTGTAACGCCTGTCGACGACATGTGGCGACAATTTGTGGCTCGAACTGCTGAACTGGACAGAGACCCAGGTGGTAGCAAGAGTAGTAGTGAACACTACAAGCGGAGGGAGCCAAGTCGTCGTAATAACAACAGTGGAGGTCGTGATCGCAGAAATAATGATTGAGACAATAATAATCATTGTGATAGTGGCAGGCAGGCTGTTGGATCATCAGCAGAGCAACAAGTGAGGCAGCAGCCCACCCCATGGCCAGAAAGAGTGGCCAATGAGCACCTGTTTCGCAGTCCTCAGGCATTTTTGATGCCTGCACCTCATGAATTGCATGAAACTATGCCTGGAATGAATGAAGCGGTCAGGATCCATATGGATCATATGCATGACCGTCTCACTTGTCTGGTGGATGACTCCCTTGGAGTCAGGTTTAAATTCACTGCTGGGGTGAGTCCCTGCAAATCCGATGGTAAGCACATACGTGCGTATGCTGGAGGACATAGGTTCTCCCAGTTGGAGGACTGGGCCATGGATGTTTGCTATCACCTGGCAGCATGCTGCTATGGTGGAGACAACATGGACCAGGAGAGGATATTTGTGCTACACGAATTTATGGAGGGAGAGGCTTGGAATTGGTTCCGTCGCCATGTCCTCCACATTAATCATGGCAAACTGCATTGGACATTTAAAGAAGTCCTGATAGGACTGTATAATTGCTTTGTCAATGCTGCTACGATGCAGGAAGCTTGTGATGCCTTTAGAAAGGCAGTGTATGACGCTAAGACTGGCATCCAGACCTTTTATGATGACCTGGTGGGTCATGCACAGAATATGGCTGTCTATCCAGATGAATACACTATTCGCAAGACATTCCTGGACGGAATACCCGCAGACATGAGGAGAGCGTTAATATGCAACGACAATTTGTCTCTGGAGGTCAATACTGTGACCGAATTTTTGGCGTATGCTATTCGTTATGAGCAGTCAACATGGACTGTGAACCATTATGAGCAGCGTAGTTCACGCTGAGGAACTGTGAACCATCAGGCAGTGAAGATGGGGACCTTCCTGGCCAAATGGATGGAGATGGAGAACAATCACAATCCACAATTTGTTGTCTGCAAGACAATCCCTGGAGGCCAACAGCCTCGATCGAAGCCTGCTAGACAATTGCCAGTGAAGGATAGTCAACACTTTTTGGGTCAGAACCAAGTAGCAGCAAGAGGAGTAGTAGCGCCTGCAGCGTGTATGGCAAGCAAACCCACTGGGGCCCCAGGAGCGGCCCAGAGAAGGCCTGCCGGAGATCCCTGAGCGTGCTACAACTGTGGCAGGAGCGGGCATCTTGCTAAGGAATGTCCTGCCCCTCCTAAGGCACACATCCAAGCAGCCCATATGGCTGCAGCACCTAGCGATGTAATCAGTGACAACAAGGACGATGAGATCATCAAAGAAGCGGAGGAAGAGCTGCAAGTAGAGGCTGACAGTTCGGAAGTGGATGATGCTGAGAGCGTCCAGATTGATGGCAATGAATATGTCGCAGTGGACGTGTATGACAGCGACTATTATGCTTGTGATAACGAGGAGGAACACTTGTTTGCACTGACTGAGTGCCGTGGAGATCAGCGCGTCCAAATGAGACGCATAACCCTGCAGAAGGCAACTAATAAGTTGCAGTGGCCACGCTATACTCCCGAGGAGAAGGAGTGCCTGGTCATGTATGTTGATGTCAATGGACATCCAGCATGGATGTTGTGGGACTCAGGGAGTACCACTACAGGCATTACGCCCCAGTTTGCTCACGTCAACGCGATTCATGTTCATGAATTGGAGGAGCCATTGATGCTCCAGCTGGGTACTGTAGGGAGTCGTGCCATGGTCCAGTTTGGCACGGAAGTGAGAATAAAGATGTCAGGAACGTCGACAAAACAATATGTAGATATAGCAAATTTTGATCACTATGACATGATTGTTGGTACGCCGTTCATGCGTAAGAACAAGGTGTCGCTGGATTTCGTGAACAACATGGTTGTTGTAAATGGTATGCCTTTGAAGGCAGAGAAAGTCATGTTAAACAACACAGATGGTCGTCTGAGGCGCTATCACGCAACTGAAAAGCGGCATGATGAATGCAACTGACTAGATGGTCGCAAGAGAGCGACTGTACAGGAGGTGGAGGACAAACAGGTCCCACCAAGAGGCTTGCCAACAGATTCGCTGGCTATACTAATGTCTGAGGAAGAGTTTCAAGGAACTCTGAAGAAGGGGAAGCACCCAGATGTGATTGGATGTACCAATGGAAAGCCTAAACAGGCTGTACAGTGCAAGAATAAGCGTGGTAAATGCGTAGTGGAGTCGCTGGAATGTCAGCCAACTAGCTCTCGAGTGAAAGTTGAGGATCTCGTTAAGGACGAGGTATACAGTATGATGGGAACAGTGGGAAGCACAAGGTCACTAATGGATCAACCAGTGCCTTGGCCAGGAGTGCAATAGGCATATGACCCACGAATGCCACAGGAGTGGAATGAGTTGGTAGCGTCAATGGTGATGCAGACTATGGGAAGGGTGCAGGCGACCCAGATGGGAGAAGTGTACTGTCACACACAAGAGGACAAGATTTTTGAAGCATCGGATATTGTTGATACGATGCTGTACCAGCAGTCAGGGACACAACATGCACCAGAAGTCAAAATAAACATTTAATTATGGGCTGAAAACTGTAAGCCTCCTGGTAGCAGTCTCAACAAATTATATCTCCAAAAACACCCCAATAAATACACAGACAGTACAGAACAAAGGGCAGGGACCAGCTCAAGCTATCAACTCAACAATAGTCCAACCACTGTTATGGGGAGGAGAAGCATGGGAGCTGGCAGAGGTGACAAAAGGGGATCAAATTGTGATGATCTAGATCAAGATCTGATCTGACAATCCCCAATTTGATATGACTGAAAGAGGAAAGGGAAAGAAGCATGGAGGGATGTCAAAAGAGATGAATAGAATGGTGGCACATGCATTGAATGGAGGAAGGGAGGGATGAATGGAATGGTGGCACTGAAACATGCATTGAATGGAGGAAGGAAGAGATGAATGGAATGGTGGCACTGAAACATGCATCACCAAAATGGAAAATGGAACAACAAATTAGGTCAGGAATGCTGGGAGGTCAAGAGCAAAAAGTCATGTGATCTGGTGGTCTGTGCACTGGAAAATTAGTATAAATAGTCCAAGTAGAGTAGAGAATAACCAGGCAATTGATAGGCAAAGGCTCGGTGGTTCCCAGGGAGTGAATCACTTAGGCTAGAGTTTATTGAACACCTCTCATTGGAAGTCTATTGGTAAACAAAGGCTCGGTGGTTCCCAGGGAGTGAACTGCTTAGGCTGGAGTTTATTGAGAACCTTCTTCTGCCCATCAGGATATTTGATATTCTGTGAAGCACCCAATACATCAAGTTTTTATCATCAAGCACCAGTGTGGATTAGAGGTCACTTTCTAAGACTTCAAGAAAGCCCCAGAACTATCAGTACTACTTGCAACCAAGTACTACATCTGGAGCCCACCGCGAGGGGCTTTGGCTTAGAAAGTTTACCAACAAGAAACACTGTCATCAAGTTCATTTGTGGACCAGCAAGTCAGGTTCACCTCAAGCTTAATTCAAGATTTCATTTGCACCAAGAGGGTCAACCCCAGAGAAGCTAAAGAGGACAGTGCCCAAGCAAAAGGTCAGTCCTAGGGAGCAAGCACACAAGCCCACTACTAGGAGCAACAAGACCACCACACTCAATAGTGTTGGGGACCCTGAACAAGTCTTGAGATCAAGCAGAAAGCCAACATCCAAAACAAGCAAAATTTCAAGTACCAATCTATCAAAAATGCCAGAAGTTACAAGACAAAAATTGCCTCTGTCTACAAGCAGAGATGCACCTAGGTTCACCCAAATCTATCAAAAATGCCAGAAGTTACAAGACAAAAATTGCCTCTGTCTACAAGCAGAGATGCACCTAGGTTCACCCACACACAGCCCACTGAAGTCAGGCGCTTCCTCAGAAAGATGGAGAGCCTCTTCAAGGCTGCAGGGATTAATGATGCTGAGGAGAGGAAGGAGAGGGTGACAGAGTATGTGGATGCAGAGACAGACAGTGAGTGGAGGGGATTGGACAGTTTTAGTGATGAGTCAAGTTGGGAGGTCTTTGTCAAGGAGGTCCAAGATTCCTACCCAGAGGCAATCTCTGATGAGGGGAGTGTGGCAGTACTTGACAGGATCTGTAGAGAGCATGCAAGGTTAGGGCAGAATGATACAGAAGAGATCCATGCACTGGTCAGGAAGTTTAGGGCTGAAGCCAAGAAGTTGAAAGGGGTGCTTGGGAATGGGGCACTGGTTGAGAAGTTCACTAAGTGCTTCACCCCAGCCTTCAGGGAACTTATTCTGGCCCAGGCCTTGCAAAAATATGGTCATTATAGTGACATAACCAGGAGGAGACACAAGGATGATAGATATGATCTGAAGGAAATCATCAATGTGGTGGCTATTTTGGTTGATTCTGGAACCTCATTCAGGGACAATGACAGTCCACAGGAGAAGGTCCCAGGGGTGATCAAAGTCAAGCAGGAGCCAGATTTGGAGACTGAGGGGAGGTTAGCTAACCTCCAGGATGGAGTCATGGCTCTGGGGAAGGAGATGAGCAGTCTGAGGGGGTTCATGCAGACCATGAACAATGAGTGGAAGGCAAAGAGCCAGGTTCCTATGCAGGGAGGTCTGCAGAATAGGATGGGGATGCCTGCTCAGGCCTTGCAGACTGTTCAGTTTCAAGGAGGCAACAGTTCAGCAGCAGGAATAAACTGTTATCATTGTTGGGAGCTGGGACATAGGACCATTGACTGTGAATACCTCAGGACTCAAGTCCAAGAAGGCAAGCTTATTCTTGTTGAAGGCAGGCCTAGGCTACCTTCTGGGGATCCTATTCCCAGGAGTCCACCTAATGTGTCTCCCAAGGAGAGGGTCAATGCTATCATGGACTCTAAGGCTGCTGCCTTCTATGGATGGGTAGAGGAACCAGTAACAGTTGTGCCTAGTGTGGCTACTTATGTGCAGGCAGTGCCCAAAGAGAGGGGGGATTTGGAGAAGAAGATAGAAGAACTGCAGAGCTTGGTGGCAAGTCTGATAACTACTAGGAGTCAGACTTATGAGAAGAACACTCAGCAGCAGAAGCAGGAGGGTTTTTAGAGAACTCAAGGATGGTGGCAGATGGAAGGGTCCAGCCTGAATTGAGGACACCACTACCACCTGAGAGTGATCTGAAAAGGCAAAGGGGAGTTATAGAAGTAGGCAAAGGGAACCTGCCCTTTGAGCAGGTGCCTGCTGTCAATGGAGAGAAAATAGTAAAATTTCAAAATGACAAGAAAGAGCTGTACCAGCCCAGAGTATGGCAGAGAAGGGAGGATGAGATTGTCAGCAAAATATTGGACAATGAGGTGACAATTTCTACAAGGGAATTGTTGAAGGTGCCAGCCTTGCAGGAGGCTCTGGAGAAGACTTGGAGAAGGAGGGAAGGTGCTACCAAGTGGACAGCTGCCAAGGTCTTTGCACAGGAGGATAGAAGTGCCTCTGTAATGAGCCAGGTCAATATAGATGACTTGCCTCAACCAGGGTACCATATCTCTCAGAGTGAAGAAGAGGGGATTCCAAAGGGATCAGTGGTTCATGAGGACTGTGTGGCTACCTTCTTGGAACAGCTTCCACCAGGGGATAGGCCAGAAGTGGTCTATGTGGCCAGAGACTTACAAGTGTTGAGGTCTCTGTACCCTAGTGTGAATGACCAAGAAAAGGTAGAGGCTATACTGGACAGTGGGTCTCAGATTGTGTGCATGGCTTTGGACAAGGCACTAAGTTTGAGATTGACTTGGGATCCTGATATAAGGTTGCGCATGGAGAGTGCCAATCAACAGGTCAATGAGTCTTTGGGGATGGCCAAAAATGTGCCCTTCAAGTTTGCTGAGGGTTTCACAATATACTTGCAAGTGCATATATTTGAGAAACCTGCCTATACAGTATTACTGGGGAGGCCATTTGATACAGCCACTGAGAGTAATGTGCAGAACTTGAAGGATGGTAGTGCAATTATCACTATCAGGGATCCTAATACTGGGAAGAGGACTGCACTACCAACTTATGAGAGAGGCAAGGCACCCCCTAGTGGCAACAAGGAGGAGTTGGGAAAAGCTTCAGCCTTGAGGAGTTGATACCAGATCAAGGAGAGGCTGCAGTAATGATAGAGGGGAGTGAGGAGGAAGGTTTCTGGATCAAGGGGTACTGTGTCAACCAGATCAAGGAGAGGCTGCAGTAATGATAGAGGGGAGTGAGGAGGAAGGTTTCTGGATCAAGGGGTACTGTGTCAAGGAGAAGAGTTTTGAGCAGCAAGAACTCAGAGATGTGTACTTGGCTGCTTACCATGCTACTGGAGGAGAAGGAGAAAGGACAGGGCAGTTGCTGGGAGCTTACCTGAATGGAGAGCTAGGCTACCTACCTGAAGAGTTAAAGAGTGGGGGGGAGAAAAGCCAGGAGGAAACTGTACAAGTGTTTGGGAAATATAAGCCTGTTGCCAAGAAAGTTAGACCTGTGTTGGGTACTACACCAGAGGAGTTCAGGATAGAGAGGAATATCACTGGTGATCCTTTAAAGGATATGCCACCTTTGAGTCCACATCCACCTGAATTCAGACCTACTGGGAGGTACACAGAGGAGTGCAAGCAGATTATTGACCAAGCACATGAAGGAGAGTTTCTATGGCCAGAAGAGAGGAAGTTGCTGCACCAGCTGATGATGCAGCAGAATGAGGCCTTTGCATGGAATGACAGTCAGAAGGGGAAGTTCAAAGAGGAATACTTCCCACCTGTTGTTATGCCAGTAGTACCTCACCAGCCTTGGGTGTTGAAAAACAGACCCATACCTCCTGGGAAGTACAATGACCTGTGCAAGGAGATTAAGAGGAAGTTGGAAGCAGGGGTTTATGAGAGGTCAAACTCCTCATATAGATCACAATGGTTTGCTGTTCTGAAGAAGGATGGGAAAAGTCTAAGGCTTGTGCACAGTTTAGAACCCCTAAACAAAGTCACTATAGCTCATTCTGGAGTACCTCCTGCTACAGAAGAACTGGCCAACCACTTTGCTGGAAGAGCATGTGGTGGGATGTGTGACCTCTATGTTGGATATGATGAAAGGACTTTGGACCCTAAGTCTAGAGACTATACCACCTTTCAGACACCTTATGGAGCTCTGAGATTGGTGACATTGCCAATGGGATGGACTAATTCAGTTCCCATCTTCCATGATGATGTTACTTATATCTTGCAGGATGAGATACCTCATGTCACTTGGCCTTATATTGATGACGTTCCAATAAGAGGACCTGAGACTAGGTATGAGTTGGAAGGAGGAGGGTATGAGACTATTGCAGAGAATCAAGGGATTAGGCGCTTTGTATGGGAGCACCTGAACAATGTCAATAGAGTTGTTCAGCGCATCAAGTATGCTGGAGGAACCTTCTCAGGGACTAAGTCTGTGCTATGTGCAGATGAAATCACTGTAGTAGGACACCTGTGTTCTTATGAGGGGCGCAAGCCAGAGACAAAGAGATATGCAGTGGTCATGAGTTGGGGAGACTGCCGCAATGTCTCTGAGGTTAGGAAGTTCTTGGGAACTTGTGGTACCTTCAGGATGTTCATCCAGGACTATGCCAAGATCTCAGAGCCTATCAATAGGCTCACTAAGGATGATGTGGCTTTTGTCTGGGAGGAAGAACAGAAGGAGGCCATGAAGGAGATGAAGAGGAGGTTAGCAAGTTGTGCAGCTCTAAGACCTATAGACTATGAGTCTGAAGGAGCTGTCATCTTGGCAGTAGACACTTCTTGGATGGCTGTTGGGTTTGGGATCTTCCAAGAAGACAGTACAAATCCAAAACAGAGGACTTGTGCTAGACTGGGGTCCATTACCTTGAATGAGAGGGAGGCTAGGTTTTCACAACCTAAGAGAGAGCTGTATGGTCTTATGAGGGCATTACAAGTTAGCAGCTATTGGTTACTAGGGTGCAGAAAGCTTATCATTGAGAGTGATGCTAAATACCTCAAGGGCATGCTGAGCAACCCAGGAATAGGACCTAATGCTACTATAATGCGCTGGGTAGAAGCTGTACTTATGTATCACTTCACCTTGAGGCATGTGCCAGGAAAGACTTTCAGTATGGATGGTCTATCTCGCAGGGAGAAGCAACCAGGAGATGAAGAGTATCCTCCTGTGGACTCATCTTTACTGGATGATCCAAAGCCAATGTCCTTTGAGTATCCAGATGAGATTAACAAAGTACCTGGCTGGGAGGAACATGTGCCCCTCAAGTTAGAGGACTTCATGGATGAGATTGATACAAGAGGAGGCTACTTGTTAGCAGTCACTCCAGAAGATGTACAGGAAGAAGTGAGATTGGGTAAAGACAGAGAGCAAGGGATAGCCTTAGGCTTACAAGAGCAGAGTACTAAAGCAGGGACTACACTGAATCCAGTAGCAGTCTTAACTTTATCTACACTCTTGCTGCCAGAAAGGCCCTCTGCCTCTACTGTAGAAGAGTACCAGGAAGAGAGGAGAACTGAGAAGGGGAAAGCCTTAGATAACCTCTTACCCCTAGTACAGGACTGGCTTAGGCATCCTGGAAAGGTACCCAGAGAGGTGAAAGAAGGGCAATTCCTTAGATTTGCAAGGCAGTTCTTCTTTGATCTCAAGGGAAGGTTTTACAAGAGAGGAGAAGAGGGGAAGCACAAGCTAGTCATAGAGAAGGACAGGAGGATGTATATGTTAAAATCAGCTCATGATGCACTTGGTCACAGAGGGACCTTTGCAACTAAGGCTTTACTGGAGGAGAGGTTTTGGTGGCCAGAAATGGAAGCTGATGTAAAGTGGTATATAGACACTTGTCATGCTTGCCAAGTTAGGCAGAAAGTTGCAGTATGCAGGCAGCCTGTGGTAGCCTATACTCCCAGTATATTTGAAACCATACACTTGGATACCATGCATATGACACCAAGTTCAAATGGGTGCAAGTATATTGTACATGGGAGGTGTGCTTTAACCTCATGGATGGAGGGTAGACCTTTGAAGAAGGATAACCACAAGTTGATTGGGCAGTGGTTGTTTGAAGAAGTGATCTGTAGATGGGGCTGTATAAGCACTATTGTAACAGATAATGCTGGGCAGTTCACAAAAGTGGTACATTGGCTATCTAAGAAGTATGGGATACAGGGCATAACTATTGCTCCCTATAATTCTAGAGCTAATGGGAGGATAGAGAGACCACATTGGGATGTGAGGCAGGCCTTGTACAAAGCCTGTGAAGACAGAACCAAGTGGTACTGGTTCTTCTGGCATGTAATGTGGGCAGACAGGATTACAGTTAGAAAGAGATTTGGGTGCTCCCCATTCTTCTTAGTAACTGGAGCACATCCTATACTACCCTTGGACTTAGTGGAAGCCACTTGGTTGATAGACTGGCCTGATGGACCAGTATCTACAGAAGACTTAATTGGCTTAAGGGCTCAAGCACTGGCAAAGCACTACCAGCATGTGGAGGAAATGAGGGCTAGAGTCAGCAAGGAGAAGTTGAGATGGGCAGAGAACTTCACAAGGGAAAATGAAGCCTCTATCAAGGAGTACAAGTTCAAACCAAGAGACTTAGTACTGGTTAGAAACATAGTGGCAGCTAAATCTCTAAGTGGGAAAATGTCTGCTCGCTATTGGGGACCTATGGTGGTGTTGACTAGGACCAAAGGAGGGAACTACATAGTGGCAGAGTTGGATGGTACTGTGTGGCAAGAGAGGGTGGCTGCCTTTAGGGTTATACCTTACAAGGCCAGGCAGCAAATCACTCTGCCTACTAGTATTGAAGAATGGATTGACATTACACCATCTAAACTACAAGAACTAAGGGAGGAAAAGAATGAGAGACAGGTGGAGGAGGACCTGTACCTTCAGGGTGTGCATCTACATGATGACTGGGAGGAGTAAGAAGAGAAGAAAGAGAATAGGCCAAAGAGGAGGGTTTGAAGGGCTTTTGGAGTGAAAGGGGGAGACAGCAACAACATGCAAAAGGGACCTCAAAAACATTACAGGAGGCCAGGACATATCTTTTGAAATTGTGGCAAAGAAATGGGACTTGACCTAATCTGGAACTGTGAATGACTGAGGACAGTCTTTATTTGGTGGGGGGGAGATGATACGATGCTGTACCAGCAGTCAGGGACACAACATGCACCAGAAGTCAAAATAAACATTTAATTATGGGCTGAAAACTGTAAGCCTCCTGGTAGCAGTCTCAACAAATTATATCTCCAAAAACACCCCAATAAATACACAGACAGTACAGAACAAAGGGCAGGGACCAGCTCAAGCTATCAACTCAACAATAGTCCAACCACTGTTATGGGGAGGAGAAGCATGGGAGCTGGCAGAGGTGACAAAAGGGGATCAAATTGTGATGATCTAGATCAAGATCTGATCTGACAATCCCCAATTTGATATGACTGAAAGAGGAAAGGGAAAGAAGCATGGAGGGATGTCAAAAGAGATGAATAGAATGGTGGCACATGCATTGAATGGAGGAAGGGAGGGATGAATGGAATGGTGGCACTGAAACATGCATTGAATGGAGGAAGGAAGAGATGAATGGAATGGTGGCACTGAAACATGCATCACCAAAATGGAAAATGGAACAACAAATTAGGTCAGGAATGCTGGGAGGTCAAGAGCAAAAAGTCATGTGATCTGGTGGTCTGTGCACTGGAAAATTAGTATAAATAGTCCAAGTAGAGTAGAGAATAACCAGGCAATTGATAGGCAAAGGCTCGGTGGTTCCCAGGGAGTGAATCACTTAGGCTAGAGTTTATTGAACACCTCTCATTGGAAGTCTATTGGTAAACAAAGGCTCGGTGGTTCCCAGGGAGTGAACTGCTTAGGCTGGAGTTTATTGAGAACCTTCTTCTGCCCATCAGGATATTTGATATTCTGTGAAGCACCCAATACATCAAGTTTTTATCATCAAGCACCAGTGTGGATTAGAGGTCACTTTCTAAGACTTCAAGAAAGCCCCAGAACTATCAGTACTACTTGCAACCAAGTACTACATTGTATTTGACGGACTCTCGCTGAAAGCGAGACGCATGCAGTCGTTGTCGAGTATGACAAGAGTGTTGGAGAAACAACCTGTCATAAGGTTGAACCCAGGAGATCTCACAGAGGAGCACGTACGTGCCTTACAGGAGCGATTTGAACCAAAGGTTCAGCCACGTATAGCACGCATAGTAAAAGGGAAAGGTAAGGCTGTGAGCCTTACAGAGGAGGATATTCCTTGATTGCGCCAGCAATGGCAATGGGAGTTTGCTGATATTGTCAACAGAACAAAGGAAGAGCTTCCTCCGTGGTGGGAGGTTAATCATGAGATCAACCTCATTGACGATAACAAGCAGTACAAATATCATTTGCCTCGCTGCCCACAAGCACTACAGGATCAACTTTGTGAAAAGACAAATAGATACATAAATGCAAAGTGGTGGGAACCACAACCAGCGGTGCAAGCTGTACCCTTACTTTGTATCCCCAAGAAGGATGGAACATTGAGGACTGCATTGGATGCGTGACAGTGCAATGATAACACAGTCAAAGATGTAATACCTCTTCCAGATCAGGAAGTAATACGTGAAGATGTCGCGACAGCAAAGTATAGGTTGAAAATTGACCTAACAGACATGTACAAACAGGTTTGCATACATGAAGAGGATATACCGAAGACGCTGTTCTCATCCCTGATGGGGACGTTCATGAGTAACATCATGCAGATTGGTGATTGTAATGCACCAGCGACATTTCAGAGGTTAATGACCTCAATCTTCCAAGATGTAATCGGGAAGTTTATGCACGTCTACTTAGACGATATATTCATCTTTTCTGATTCCATTGAGGAGCATGAGCAGCACCTATGAGTCATATTTGAACGACTCTGTAAGGGCGACCTCTAGAGGCTGTGGCTCAGTCACACAGCTGGCAGAGGGAGATCCAAAGTGTATTAGAATATATACTGACAATATCAAGGTAGCTACTCACCTGGCAGAGGGAGATCCAAAGAGAACAAGTCTGGGGATTCCCTATGCCAGGTTGGACGCTTCTGGGGCCTCTGAAGCGTGGGAAACAACTGTACAGTACAACAAAACCTTAAAAACTCGAAAATTGACTAACCAAACAAGTGTGCAAACAAGGGAGGAAAACTCCGGACTTTAGAAGTCAGAAAGGCAAACTCCGGCTTATCTAAGCAGCCTGGAGCGGTGCTGAAGGGCCCACACTTGTCTGAGTGATAGCTAAAGAACCAGAGCACCTCAAAGGTTGAGAATAGTACTAACAGATAGTGTTGAAAAAGTAGTAACAGCAAAATGAGAGAATGATAGAAGAAATAAGGAAGTGAATGAAAGGAGAGTGAAGAAATAAAGAGTGAAAGAAGAAAGGAATGAGGAGTCCCCTGACACTACCTGAGGCTAGCCTCTATCTCAAATGGAAGAAGTGTGAGTTGTTCGCAAAGAGTATAGATTGTCTCGGTCATGTTATTGACAAGAAGGGTATTCACCCGGACATGGATAAGCTCAACCAAATTTGAGAGTGGCGTACTCCACACACATATAATGATATCCAATGATTCGTTGGACTTGTAAACTATATTGGCAACTTTTTGCCAGACATCACTGCATACACAGGGCTACTTATGGCCATGACCCAGAATAGGTCCCCTTTTCACTGGAGACCGCTGCATCAGCAGTGCTTTGAGATGATTAAGCGCATTTGCGCAAAGATGCCAGTCATCTGGCCAATTGATCCATGCATCGACGAGCCCATATGGCTCATATGTGACACATTGAAGACTGGGGTTGGGGCCATGTTTGGCCAAGGTAAAATGTGGCCCGTAAATTCACTGCTGCCCAGCAAAATTATGCTGTACATGAGTTAGAAACACTCGCTATCCTGGAAGCCCTCCTAAAATGGGAGGATAAACTGATGGGATATAAGATCCACATCATTACAGATCACAAAGCACTAGAGTTTTTCAAGACTCAGGTGCACCTATCTCCGCAACAATGTCGCTGGATTGACTACATGTCATGGTATCAGTTCGACATCACCTATGTAAAAGGTGAATTGAACAAAGTCGCGGATTGCCTGTCTTGATATTTCAAGAGTGATACTCGAGATGACATCCATGACACGCATGACTATGTCCAGGCGGACAAACGTATTGACCCAGAGGGCAAAGACTTGCCCCTGCATAGGTTCCATGAAATCAAGGAACATAGGGTTGAGCTATGTGCCATGCGAGCACAGGAAACACCTTGCAGTAAGCAACTGCATGAACAGCGAGAAGCTTGCGATATCAAGGCCCAGGTGCTGGTGGATCATGAGGTCCCTCAGCCAAGTGAAGAGATGAGGCAAGGGGTGCCTCCAAGAGGTACTGATATGATGCTCCAGCAGGCGCTGGAGTCATAGGACCATACACCTGCACCGGCTGACTTAGGCAATGTGCAATTCCGCACACATATCCAGCATGGATACAAAGATGATAATTTCTTCTTGGAGATTGTGAATAATATCCAGGCGCCTCCATGCTTCAAGGTGGAGCAGCAGCTCGTCTACCTTACCAGACCCACAGAGTCCAAAGTCATCTGCATTCTCCAGGAGAGGTTGTTAATCACAACTATCCTGGACCAGGCCCATAGAGTAGTGGGCCACTTCAGAACTTAGAAAATGCTGGACTATGTGCGACGCTGGTACTGGTGGCCGCAAATGGCCAAAGAAACGAGCCAATTCTGCTCGACATGCAAGCTATGTCAACAGTCAAAAATATTGACATTGAAGCCACCAGGAAAGCTTCATTTGCTACCTATACCAGTCAAACCCTGGGATTTGATTGGGATGGACTTTATCAGTCCATTTCCTGAGTCGAAAGGTTTTAACTACCTCTGGGTAGTGATCTGCAGAATAACCAGTATGGTCCATCTCATTCCAGTGAGAACCACCATGACAGCGTCGGACTTGTCGTGGATCTATCTCAAGGAGATAGTGCGCCTCCATGGATTGCCAAGCTCGATTGTAAGCAATTGAGATGCTAAGTTTACTTCCAAATGGTGGAAGGAGTTGCACAAACTGCTTGGAGCAAAGTTGCTCATGTCGATGTCGTTTCATCTGCAAACAGATGGTCAAACAAAGCACGTGAATAAAAATATTGCGCAAATACTGCGAGCGTTCGTATGTCCTGATCAAAAGGACTGGGTGGATAGATGTCTACTTGTGGAATTTGTGATAAACGCGAGCATATCGGAAACCACAGGGTATTCACTCTTTGAACTCAATAATGGCTACATGCCATCCATGATTCGTGAACTTTGCACTGACAAAGCTATTCATGTGGGAGTAAAGCAGTTTGCATGCAATGCGCTAGAGAACTTGGCAGATGCCCATGATGTGATTATAGAATTGCGTGTATGGCAGACCAAACATGTGAATAATTCCAGATGTGAGGACCCAGACATCGAGAAAGGGAACCTAGTGTACCTATTGACAAAGAACTTGAACCTGCTGAAAGGCAGGGCAAGTAAGCTGTGTCCGAAGTGGATTGGACCATATAGGGTCCTGGAGGCAGAGCCGAGCATGTCTAACTACGTGCTGGAACTACTCCATGCGCTGCAAGCGCGCAGGATAGTTCCCAAGTTCCATGTGTCGCTGTTGCAACCGTATATGGCCAGTAGTGATGCGCTCTTCCCTAATTGTGCAACTCCGGAGCCGTATGACTTTGGAACTGGTAATAACCAGGAATGGTTTGTGGATGACCTCATAGGTCATATGTGGACAAAGGGAAACCTCAAATCCAAGATAAGGTGGAGCTTAGGTGATACAACCTGATAACTGCTAGTGAACTGCAAAGATCTTGCAGCGATGGACAGGTATCTAGAGTTGCAGGGCATGAAACGCCCTCAACAGCTGGCAAAATGTACATAATGTGTGTGTGGTGGTGGAATGTGGACAAAGTCCACTTTGATGGCTGGTGAATAACTGGGTGGCTACTAATTGTGGCTGTTTATGCAACTATGATTGCCGGTGAGAGACCGGGTGGCATGTATTTGTGGTTGTTTACACCACTGGCAGAGTTGGAAGATTGTTTTTTTCTTCCCTTTTCTCAGTCCCAATACACGTAGTTGATGTGTTGCTTAAAAATGGCCTATTGGGGGCCGCACAAGAGTGACCAAAGCCTGCAAGGCTCTAGTGGAGGGGGGAGACCCCTGAATATATGAGAAAATCCTAGCCAGTACCAGAGGCAGCTGCCATATCTGGTGGTGAGCCAATATCAGTTAGCGGGTGTGGCCTATTCAGGCCACGAGGAACCGCTCCTGTACCAGACTCCCTTTCATTCGCAAGAGATGGACGTTGACAACGAAGGGTGCTATGAGCGCCGCCACAAGCACTACTACCAGGAACCGTCGCTGCGCTTGGGTGTGTCGAGACCGACGTATGCAGGTGCAGTGACAGGGCTGCTATCAGTACCATGGGCGCATCGGCTCATGGTCGAATCGTATGTTGAACCTGTGCCACAAGCGCAGGAGTTGTTGGTGCCAGATGCACTCCTGAGTAGATTGGAAGCAGCAGGACAGCCAGTCCCTGCAACTGCGTCCTTCCTACAGGACAGTTTGGCTGTGATAGTGATGGAGGGCTTGCTTGATCAGATCGAGCTGATGAAGAGGCAGCGCATCACAGCGCTGGAGCAGATTGAATGCGCATCTAAGCGCAAAGTGTCTACCTTTGAGGAACCGACCGCTGAGGTCAAGAGGGCCAAGTATCAGCCTACTTGAGCGGTCGACCCTTCACAGGCCAGGATGCCACTGGCTGCGCAATCTGTGCGCCCTGAGCTGCCTGCTCAGCCCATTGCATTGTCATTACAGTTGCCCACTCTGGCCCTTCAGGCCCCCTCAGAGTCACTGACTGCAGTCAGTGAGCCCTTGGCAGGGCTGTCTCTGGGTCAGCAGGAACCTGCATCATCTTGGGCTCCACCTATGGGGCCCAAACCCATTGCTGTGGCGCCAAGAGTGCCTGTTACCATCGTCCCTCGTGCTGAGCCTGGAGGGAGAAATCTGGCGCAAAATGCGCCTGCCCCTCCGGTGGCTCAGCCACCACTCAAATCTTCCGCCCTGGCCAAGTCAGGGCCTTCATGTCAATGTCGAGGCCGTAAACTGCCTCTTGATGCCTCCAAACTGGAGGTGATAGAGTTCCCGGCTGGCATTCCCACACAGGCCAGGAAAGTCTTAATGTTGTTCCTGTTGCCCGTTACTGTGCCTGCACCGCAGGCACACTTTCCTGTGATTGTCTTGACCACCGACCCTCACTCCCCAGAGCAATACGATGGTCTGGTGGCGACCTCAAGGAACCTGCCCATGCCTGGAAAAGGCAAAGCACCCGTTGTCTCCTTATCTGATGAGAGCGACTACAGAGAGTCGAGCTCGGAGCATGAGGAGGAGGCGGAGGAAGGAAAATCAGCAGCAGAACGATTTCAACAAGTATTGTGCAATAAGCACATTGCAAAAAAGAAGGCAAATTGTGCCAAGGAGCTGCAGGCCCTAAAATATTGGGCCCAAGATGAGTTTTTGGGGAAGATCCCTGACGGACTGGGGGTGAAGGTGTGGGGCCCGCTCGATATTGAGCAGATGAACTCGTGCTTCCAAGGAGCACTCAGCCACTGCACATATTATTCGTATTATTTGAATGCTGTGCTATTGGGAGCCAATGCCAATCAGGCAGCGGCTTATGAGTTCTTGTCGGGGTGCCGTGCTGGCCTACCAGCCAGCATCATCTACAAGTTCTCCCCTCACGGTCTCCCCCGCAGTCCCTTAGAGCTCAACCAGCTCTTCAAGTATTATTCAAACCCACACACCCCTCAACGCAAGTGATTACCGCATATCTTCTTATTACAGAGCTCCAGATATTTGCTCAGCGAACAGATGAGTCTCTGCATGACCGTACGATGAGGCTCCTGATGGAGGACCCTCATTACCAGAACCTTGTCAGCCCAATCCAGGGGGCTGATGACCTAGTGCTTGTTGAGCGCTGACACATTCCGGGGCGCTATCTGCGCATGGAAGAGAATGGCTCCCCCGCGCTGCACGTAATGCGCGCTCAAGATCCAGCCACGCCCTTTGACCTGGACCAGCTGGCACAGTACACACTGGTCTTTGGTCACCCTGGGCTTGAGAACACCTATCAGGGCATTGCGGTTGATCACGCATACTGCATGCACTGGCGAATCCTCTTTGGGTTTGCATTATGTCGAGCTTTCTGTGCAAACAGTGCAGCCAAGCCCATGATGGTGCGACAAATGACCCTCGTCATGGCCCGTCCAGGTCTTTATTGTGAGGCAGTTGCCTCGTACAATGCCATGTTCCCCAACCAGCCTTTTGAGCCCCAGAGAGGGCCCCAGCTGGAGCTTCACCCCGTTCATGTGCCAGACGATTTTGCACAGAACTTCTCCAACGACAACACGTTACTCATCTTATTGCACAACCAGATACCGCCTGACTGGGTGGACCATGCATATACATATGGTGTGGTCTTCCTGGAACAGCAGTTTCACGCACCCACAATGTCTATGGACATCTTCCAACAAATTGACGACAAGTGCATGGAGCGCTTGAACGAATACGGCACTCCTCCTGCAATCTCACAATGGGATGGATGGCAGGAGATGACCAAAGATGATCATTATTGTCTTATGTTCAAGCGCGACAAAGAGAGTTGTCTTCCAGAAAACCCTGAGGCCAATGGCCTCTACTATCTTATTGGCATGGACCCGAACCAGGTCAGTCTCCTAAAACGCACAGCAGCGCATGACATGCCTGCAGTCGAGGGGCCTATAACCCCACCGAGGATGGAATCGGCGCCTCCCCCTCCCACAATTAATGTTGCACTGGAGGAGGAGTCAATGGTGACTGAGATGGGCACAGTTGCAGGAGCTTTGACATCCAGGTCCTAGACCCATGATATTTTTGTTGTAGTCGCATGTAGATACAGCGGACCCGGAGAAGGGGTCACCCTATTTTTTTTTTTTTTTTTAATATATGTAACAGAGTCACACTTATTGCCAGTGTCAGCGACACTATAATCATTCAGTAGAGTATTACATAAGATTAACATCTTGTATTCACTCTAGTTCTAGTCAAATCCGATACTGCAGTCTGATTTAGCACTGTATGATCCACACAAGACAGTTTTAGCCTGTAACCTCAGTTACAGTCTGAGTGCTCCAGATGCTTGCTCCAAGCTCAGGATACTCCTGGTACAGGTCGTGGGGGATATCAGATGGCTGATGATGTACCCTGACAATCCAGACTCCTTGTAAATGCCTACTCTCTTGAGACACTTTGGAAAACTTGATGATCTGTTTAATGGTAAATGGAGCAGGTGTACCATGTAATGTTACAGAGCTGTTGCCACGGTGCCTCATCTGAGTTGTGAAAGATAGACCATGGTGCCAAACTTGAGATTGTGTGATTGCATCTGATGGGACGAGTGCATGCAGGTCAGCATGTTTGATTGCATCTATACTTTCAAGGGAGATGGAAGCAGTTTTCCCTTTGATGCCTAAATCCTCATTGAAAGACTGGACCTCATTTTCCAAATCCTGAAAAATAGCTGCGTCATCATGCTCAGTTGCAAGTATGCCACGAGCTTGAGGTCAAACTAGAACTTGAAAGAATTCGAGGCACTCCTTCACAACCTGCAGACAACTTTCCTTGAAAAATAGGCCTCTCAAGTTGGCAGCTTTATGCCAGGATTGAAGTATCGTTTCTTTATATTCATTTAGTTTTCTCAAGTCAGAATCAGCTCAACCTAGAATAGGCAGAGGATTTACATTTCTTATAATTGGTTGAAATCCATCGCAACTGACCGATCACATGTTCAAATGGGAAGGCCCACCATCCATGGACAGGACCATAGAGCTTTATGAACTCTGAAATGTGAAAAGCCATGTGGTGATTAGGAATATACTCATAGAATGGAAATATTCTCTGGAGTTCTCGCCGATATTCAACCATGCGATTTATGTATAGTATGGAGTGTGCTTCACTGGTGACTTGAGAGGTTGCCAAGGTAATTGCGGTCATGAGTAGCATGGTAAGATGCAGCAATTCCATGTGTTCGGTATCTGACCATTTCCAAACCAAGAAGATTGGCAAATTTAAGCAACCGAGTGTGCACCATTCATCAGCCTTGGGCTTTGATCCTGACAGAAGAGGAACTGAAGTTACCCAGGAGGGCTTTACGATATAATCCATATCATCTCTGATGCTATGTATCTCTTTGTCTGTTAACACATTTCCAGGTTCTATATATGTGTTGGTTTTGACTTGTTTCATTCTCTGCGAAAGAATGTTAGTTGCATTTAATAAGAAAAATGTCAGCATGTGCCCAAGTTACGATAGCTCATGAGTACTCCTCTCTTGTAAGTCGCTTTGCGCCAAATTGCATTTCACATTGAAGACCTCTGGCAATGTAAACCAAGGCCAGTAAAGCAAGTTTAGCCCATTTTTTCACCGCACTTTCAAATGCAGTATCCTTGTCGCTGAATTCCATATGTTCCAATAGCCAATGAAGGAGTGACCATGCAGCTTTCATAGACAATTTTGCCTGTGGCTCAGGGTTATCAAAAGTGAATGGTATCTTTACAATTAATGCTTTATGTGAAACAACTTCTTTCCATCGACTCTTTTTACCTTTGGGGTTGTAACCAAGAATGCTCCAAAAATGCTCCTTAATGAGACCGAGAAAGAAGTTATGCATGGGATTAATGACGAGATAGGATGATGGCTTGTAATAGGGCAACCTGAGAAGTTCAGTCCATTGTATACCATATTTTTCTACCAATTTCTTTAGAGGGAGCAGATATGTATTTCTCTGCCTTTTGCCTATAGTCAGCATCGATACGCAGAACCCAAACGTTGTGTTCAAAATTATTGTAGGAATGAAAAGACCTGCAGCATTTGCATCGGGAACAGAACAATTTATGGTTGATTGCAGTAAAGCCTCTAACTTTCCATGCTATCAGGAGGTCGCAGATAATGAGGATAATGGCACAAAAAATCAATCGCCCATAGAGATGGTCTGCAGTCTGGCTAAACCAAACACCTTCCCAAAATGCAAGGAAGGCGTTGACAATTGGTTTCAGGTAGGAGTTGATACCATCCACCTCCACAGAAGGCTCGTGCAGACCAGGAATCAACTGAACGTAGAGATTCTCAGGCTTGTGCCATTCTTCTATAGGTAGAACAAGACGTGCAACGGAAATCATTTCAACAGAGATCTTCTTTCCAGCTTGCTTATTGCCCAGCGGATTGAAAAAATCCACTCCAATCAAAAATAGATAATGACCAGCATTTGTGTTGCCAGAGAGACTAAAGTGAGTTTTGCCATTGGGCCCCATAAACTCCCGAATTGCACAGCCCTGAAAAATATCTGTTATTTTCCCACCTTCAGAAGCGCGCATCTTCTCCCAAGCTTGGTCCATCTTTTTCTCATAACCATGTTGGGACAGTAAACCTGCAAACCAATCTTTGAAGTCAAAAAGAACATAGGGCCATATGGGGACATATATAGTGATATTCAGTTGCCCAACAGATTTTGGGCAAACAAGCAGCTCCTTACACTTCTTGCCATGATGCCTGGCACTACAACTCTGGATACACTGGAATATCATCATATATATCCTTTCCATCATCTTCGCCACTCTTGCCTTTGATTGCTCTGTAAATCAAGTGACATGCTAGGCAGGCTGCATATACCTCAGATTTCTCTTCCAGGTGCAAAGTCTTGATTGCAACACGAATGTCATGAGGGAACATTTTGTAAAAGTGCAAACCCAGAGTGGTCAATGCATGAGGGAGAGCTTCCATGACAATGTCCAAAAGCTTTTCGCACATTTGGAATAACCAGTATGTGCCTCGACGAGAAAGGTGGAAAGTGATGTGGCAAACAGCAACCATGAGTATCACCACCTGTAGAAACGCTGCCACTCCAACAAGACTGGGCAAGAAATGTGCCCCTATGAGGAATTGTCAATAATCTGTCAATAATCAGGAAACACATGAATCTGCTGGTACTGACCGGTGTTGAACTTACTCCCAGCTAAAGCATCCTCCTGAGCAATACGTCTCGCCAAGGCATCTTGCCATGTCTGCATCATGACTTCGAAAAGGCTGTGGACCATATCCCGCTTTGACCACAGCCAGAATCTTTGACATTGCCATTGGAAGAAGCTTGGCTGATTCCTCTGCCAGAGCTTGTTTGAGGTTGCCTAGTTCCTTGATATTGCCTGCCAGCTTAATGTCGCTGGCTCCAGTCGGGGCATTCCCAACAGCCTTGATATCTCAATGCAGAGTTTTGAGACCATTCTCAATTTCATGAAGTAGAAAAACCAATTTTTTCATTCTAGTAAAATGAGAGTCTAGTGCAGGAGCAGCAATCGATGGCTGTATCGCAGCAAGGTGCAAATTGAGGTTGCCAATTGGGAGATTATCAATTGCTCTTGACAATTCAGCATCATGAGCTGCCTGAGCCACCTGATTAGTGGATACCATCGATCAAATCTTCTCAGTATTATTGTTTGATTGATGTTTTTTATAAGTGCAAAGGTTAACAAAATGCCCTCGTTGAGTGTCTGAGATCATCTCTTCCTTACACTGTGCAAAGGTACACTGGCATAAAATGAGCTTCTTGTCATTGTCGTCTGCATATTTCATAATTGAGGGAGAATGAGATTGGATGGGGGGACAAAGGACAAGGCGCAGAAAACAATTTCTTCAGACATCAAACACACGTGAGATCATTGATCTTGCATAACAATTTGGGAGATTATGATCACCCCATAAAAAACGCTGCGCTTCACACCCTGTTTGTCTGGTGCATCAGGGCACAGCTCGCAAGGCATATTCCATATACACTGTTTCCAAGCAGAGTCTGAAATGATATAAAATTGGAGAGGAAAGAGGTATGTCAAGCATCTTGGAACACGGAAGCTTGGGACACAAATATCTTGTATTCCGAAAATTACAATAAAACTGGTATGAGATGAACTCCCACGGCCTCCAAGGCATCAGAGCCTTCACTTCTGGCAGTGCTGCTGGTTGATGTTTTCTCAACTGGCTGATGCACAACTGATTCTATATGAGGGACAGTGGACACAGTAGTCTCATGAACGAGCGAAGTAGTCACAGTCCAAGTCACAACGTTGGGGGCAACTGTGACTGTACGTGTAATGTATGTTATCATAGCTTTGTGTGCCATAGCAAATTCAGTTGATATCAGTGGCTCAACCATTCCGAGATCTAGAATAGATCGAGGTTTTTCTGTGCAGCGGACTATGTGTGGGAAAAATGTCTTCGATTTTTGC
>JAMWFC010000028.1:0-18831 GCA_027475525.1 Macrolepiota albuminosa | reverse complement strand
GGTAAGCGTGGGAATAATGTCTTCGATTTTTAACGTCATGTGATACTACCGTTCGTCTGTACGGTTACTTAGTCAGCAGTAGTGAACTATGTACGCGTGGGAGTAATGTCTTCACTTTTTAACACGGTTACAGAGATGCGTGGGAATAATGTCTTCGATTTTTAACGTCATGTGATACTACCGTTCGTCTGTACGGTTACACGGTTACAGAGATGCGTGGGAATAATGTCTTCGATTTTTAACGTCATGTGATACTACCGTTCGTCTGTACGGTTACTTAGTCAGCAGTAGACCATGTACGCGTGGGAGTAATGTCTTCATTTTTTAACGTCATGTGATACTACCGTACGTCTGTACGGTTACAGAAATGCGTGGGAATAATGTCTTCGATTTTTAACGTCATGTGATACTACCGTTCGTCTGTACGGTTACAGAGACGCGTGGGAATAATGTCTTCGATTTTTAATGTCATGTGATACTACCGTTCGTCTGTACGGTTACTTAGTCAGCAGTAGACTATGTACGCGTGGGAGTAATGTCTTCATTTTTTAATGTCATGTGATACTACTGTACGTCTGTACAGTTACAGAGATGCGTGGGAATAATATATTCACTTTTTAACGTCATGTGATACTAGTACGGTTACATATATGTGTGGGGTTACAGAGATGCGTGGGAATAATATATTCACTTTTTAACGTCATGTGATACTAGTACGGTTACATATATGTGTGGGAATAGTGTCTTCCCTTTTTAACGTCATTTGTTCCGTAGCTTTACTATGTTAATATTTGATATCTACATACGCCAGGATGTAGCCACGGTTGGGTCTGTTTTAACACATTCTCTACACCCACTCGGTCCATAATGTTCCAATTTTATTTGGCTGACGTTCTTTCCTTGCCAGATGTATTGGATGTCCAGTCGACCCATAGATCAAGCGGTCTCTGAAAAATAGGCCTATTTCGATGACTAATTGTGAGTATTTCTATGTCCTGCCTGGTACAGGCATGACAGGACACGATATTAGATCGCAGATAATAGCCGCCACGCGAAAACCATATATCGGAGCAGACACATGCATTATGACTTATTTCCTTGGCTGCCTTCTGTGGAGAGCGATCCCTGAATACCAGTGCTGATATACCCCCCGAAAGATTCGGCATATCGCCACTATCTAATGAACACCTATTGTCACTTGAGAGGTCTGTTATCCAGCGCAATAGATATATGACAACAAATCATTGATTTACTAGATCATGGCACTTACTGATTTCGACAGTCTGCCATGCGACAAGCCGTCATTACGACCGATTATTAATGCGCCGCGGCTTAACATGGAGCAACAACGGGCTATGCTCAAAGTTAAATATTCTTATTCAGACTCTTCCGACAGTTATTTGGATTCCCTCCCTACTTACTTCAGACTCTACTCCGAATCGTATGCGTTTTCTCGTGGTCGTTCACCGTCGCTGTTTCTATATCCCTTATTGATGTGTTCGTGACGAATACAGGTCGCCGCCACCGTATCATTGACATCATGATTCTAAGTATCTCCTCGCCTAAGCAGAGGTATTTATATGCTTCGTTTCCCAAAACCAAGGCGCGTACTACTCGATTTGATGTCTTCTCCAATCCGAGCTTCTCTACGTCGTCCCACTATTTTTTCCTTTATGTCTTTATCCGCTCCCTTGTGTGCCCCTTGGTGGTGCTCCTCCCTCTAAGTATGATGGCAGAGACGACTCGGCACGCTACGACCCTTACCAGCGAGACATTCGCTGTTTAAGCGGCCGTTGTGCGTCGACGAGCCATAATCTATAGTGCTCCCGGGATGCTCGTATAATGATGTTACGGACTTCAGCATTTTCAAATGCTGTTACGGACTGGGGTTTTGTTGTTTGCACTAGCAAGACATACGGTCAAAGACACCCAACCCGTTCTTTCATCCTCAATTTACTACCACATGGAGCACTACCGCGATATCCTATTGTGGCACCCTCACACATCCTCCCATCGCCCCTCTGGTATCAAGATGCGCGCCATGTCTTGTCAGGGGATTCTCCAGGTGACGGAGAGGTATTCAGATGTGCTGTATCACATTAGACCCGCTCAGATCGAACTTGCTTAATGTTATGCACAGTGCAGCAACGTAACGATACCTCATCAAGTAGATCTGGGCATAAAGGCCAATATTTTCATGCTCGACTAGAGGTATGTTCGCTTTATGCATATCGAAACACTCGTACTAAACGTTCTGTTTCTAGTTATTTTTATTGTAGTTAGTAGAATATCTATATATACATTCTATACCCGTAGCTGGACGTCAAGACTAAACACACGCTGCTGGGTTTATGCGGTGTTCGGTGTCCACCGTCATTGGAGCCTTAGGCGCAATTCTCATGAGGAACATTGAATGGTACGTCGTCTTTGCTCTATTGTCAGTAAAGCTCTTATAGATTAAACGTCTTTAGTGGAACGGTTTCGTAATAATAGTAGAAGACCCTTTATTAATCATTTGTATCGGTGCAGCTAATAATTACATTAATACTTCACTACTGAGGCCATAATTTGTTTCTTATCAAAAAAAGGGCAAAGAAACCTGTTGCCTGTTTCGTAGCTAGGTTTTACAATAGAAACCGGCAAATTTCCTCTGTCTGAAGACTTTTTTCTATTGGAAATTGATACATTGGAAATGGCATAACAGTTTACCTTTTCACATTTTTATTATTATTATTATTATTATTAGTATTATTATTTTTTTTTTATATTTTATTTTTTTTTATTTTTTTTTATTTTTTTTTATTTTTTTTTTTATTGACGTTAAACCGCCAGTTTTCAGAAGACCAATGTAAGGGCCTGATGAATCGCGACAATCACGTGAGCTAGCCTAGGAGAGGAGGCGCAAGTGAGACTGGGTTCCGTAGGGAACTTTCACTTCGACGTCCTCCTCCCTAGGTAAGAAAACACAATCGGGTGCCATTCGTGCTTACTACTAGTCAGCCGTTCATATTTTCGTATATGATGTCTTTATGCCAACCTGGATCGTCAACGTTCAGCTAACTGAGCTTTATTGCCAGTAGGTAAAAGGATTACCGAAACACCTTAATCGGTATCATAGTATCATGATTTGTTATTCCCCTACACTGTTTAATACTTCAATTTTCTGATTGTGATACCGTAGGCTTGTTAAATACAATTGATTATTAGCATGTCCAAGTCATCCGATCACTTACAACGTCCACAATGAAACATTGTCGGTGTCACACCGTCCTGATGTATAGCCCGTTAGTCCAATGTAGTACACTATCTACATATATAGTACACTATCTACATCTGTAGTACGCTATATACAACGTTCAACCATATACCATATACAGTACGACATATACAATGTACAATATTTAGGGTTGCGAGCAAGAAATTACGACAGGGGCCTCCTCCCAACCTCATCTTCCTCCTCCGTCTCTCCCACGGTCGTCGTCGCTGCTGCTTCCGCTTCGACCATCGCCGCTTCAACCATCTCCGCTGTTGCCACTCTTCCCGTCATTGCTGCCATCACTGCGGCTTCACCCGCCTCCGCTGTTGTCATTTCTTCTTCTAAAGTCGATACCAACATCACGACTATTTCATTCCATGTTGGCATGGGCTGGCCAGCGTCCGCTGCCACTTCCATCCAAGTTCCCGGTGTCACTGCATTCCTGCGTCGGTGCGCTGCTAACAGACCTCCCAACTGATCGATTCCTTGCGTAATCTCTGGTGGGATCTGCTGGGGCAGCCCTTGCTGGATGAGGGCGAACACCGAGGAACTACCGTCCAATAACAGTCGGTACTCGCGCACCATTCCTGGGCGTGAAGATGTATCAGGTATATGGTATGGGACATAGGGTCACTTACGCATAACATCTTCATGGGACGACGCCAACGCGTTCAACAGCCAGTTCCTCCTCCTTAAAATCCGTGGCTGTGCCGCCTCCACTCGCCGTATCGCCTGTTGTACCTCCTCTATCTCCGACGCCCCGGGTGCCGCATTGTCCGACCCTCGATTCTCGATATTCTCTACTCGCGCTCGCAACCCAGCCAACTCGTCTTCGATAGCCACGCGTGCCACTAAAGCGGCATCCCTGTCTCCAAATGCTCTGTCCCTGTCACGAATAGCCGCATTCCTCTCTTCCCGCATGGCCTCCTGAGCGCGTCGTTCCCGCTGAAGATCCTCTCGCGTGTGGTGCAGCTGTAATGTTACCCGGTACCCATTTGCCATGGCCTCTTGCAACTGCTGGCGCGTTTCCTCATCAATAGACGATTGGGCAGGTATCGGGGGGATTTCACGGATATCCGACATGTCCAAGCTTGGGGACCTCCGCGCACGCTTGTACCCTATTATCTCCACCGACTCGGTCGAAGCTCGGCGCTTCCCTTTGTCCTGTTGCGGAGACGACGCTTCCACCCTTCCTCCTTGCGACGAACCCTCAGTCTGCACCTCAACCGACCCCACATCCTTCGATGAACCCTCAAGCCGCGATCCACTTGACTCCTCGCCCTTTGACCTGGGCACATTACCCGCACTCGATGACTTTGTATTCGCGTATCCGCGCGCGCGATTAAATAATATTGAACCCGAATTCCTTGCCTCCCCGAAGTACGGCTCCGGCGATGCTCTGCGCTTTCCTTTATCATGCCGAGCCGTCGGCGCTTCCTCCGTCAACGCAGGTGAAGCTCTGCGCTTCCCCTTATCCTGCTGTGTAGTCGATGCCTTCGCCTTCCTTCCTCTCGATGAACTCCCAGCCTGTGCCCCACCCGACTCCTCGGCCCTCGATCTGGATGCACTAGCCAACTGGCTCAGCACCCAGGTCATGTCCCACCCCTGTTCTTTGCTCATGCAAGATGCCTTCCATGCCTGAGCCACGGAGCATCGCTCGTGCCGGGCTCGACAGGAAACACACACGGAATTATCCCTGCGAGATTTTGCCACTGGTGCCTCGAATTTGCATGGTTCACCTTGACGTGAGCATAACGAGCACTGGTGATGGTTTGGACGCGCGACCGGGCCAGGAGAACACTCACAGGACCCTTGTTCTGACACCACTTGAGGGTGGGAGGGCCACGGTGCCGGTTTTGGGCCGCGGCAAATTGCTCCGGTGTCACATCGGCTTGAGGGATCCGCTTTGTTGCCGGGACTCGCCGTACCTGACCGGGCCTGAGAACAGGCTGTTCAGTATGCGTCGACGAGCTCGCAGCAGGTGCTGATTGGACTGAGCTGCTCGGACCGGCTGTCTGCGTGCTCCTCTCTGGTGCCAATGGGTCGGATGTCAGTGTCAATGAACTTGATCCCATAGACCGGCCTGCCATCTCTGGGGGGGAGGAGGGCGTGCCTGGTGAGTACGCAGACATGCCGGAAAACTACTTACGCTGCTGGAAAAGGGCTGCTATCCGCTGCTCGTCTAGACGGCGCTCGTATATTTCTCGGCGCTCCTCGTAGCGTAGCCATGAAGCAGTTGAGTTATCACCAGGCTGGGGTGGCGTAGGCGAACGGTTAGGGGTAGAGTGGCGCAACATAGTCAAAGAAGGATGGATGGTCAAAATGTTTTTCTTATCTACCCTTTCGTTATGATGGCATCAAGATTCTACTTCTATTACCGCTATGAATGCATAGCCACCGCCACATCGCTTAGATGAATAAATAAAAATAAACCCCGAGTTTGTACGTAAGTAACGATAAGAGCGTTGTGTCCATACAGATAGTTTTGAATCCTCTGCAAAGTTCATGTATTTTTAACTACACTTTTCAAGTGCGTTTTCGTCATTTACTGTTTCATGTGTTGTGAATGTCATATGCAACGCTTATACAATATAAAGGTCATAAAAATTGAACGTAAAGGATGGATGGGAATGTCATTACTCACTTAGACTCCTTGCCAGTTGCGTAAGACCTACGCAGTGTGTCGTTCCAAAGCCTCGAATGGTACAATATATCACCGATCACATACAGGGTCGATCCTAAGATGCTCGGCGCAGTGTGTCGTTCCAAAGCCTCGAATGGTACAATATATCACCGATCACATACAGGGTCGATCCTAAGATGCTCGGCATTCAGCGGATCCCCATGGAATGTGATCGCCGAATACACTGCCGATCATCGGGTGCTCGGCATCAGCGGATCCGCATGGAACGTGATCGCCGAATAGACCGCCGATTATCGGCAAGCGTGACTTTGGTTTCACTATCCTCAACGACAAGACACGGCCGCCTTGACCCATATTTTGGGTACAGGTGCCCTGGGGTCAACGCAGGTAATATATAATACATCCAATGCCGATTTTGATACTGATTATGATTGGTTAGAGCATAACTATATTTTGACTGAATGAGGGGGAGGGGATGGGGGGGTAGGGGGGGAGAGGAGAGGAGAGAGAGAGAGATAGAGGGTTAATACAAATATCCAGTGATTCATAATATTGGATCATAATACCATTGTTCATTTACCGACGCATTTTAAGTCAGCTCTGTGGCTTGCCGGCTACATAAAATCGAAAGGGCATCTTAGGGTTTGTATGTATCATCACACCTGTGTGTGATATCATTTCTTCGTGAGTATGTTATTGCTGTCTGAAACCAGTACATTGTTTTGGTCCCAGGTATGCAGCCACCCGGGTGAAGAGGCGCATAGGACGTCGGCCTCCTCCGAAGTATTCACTCGTTCGTAAATAAATAAATAAATAAATAAATAAATATATGATCTATTTGTCGTTGTGGCTGTGTACCATTCGAATATGCGGCCGTTGCATAGCCACTATAATCATGAACATACATTTTATATTATATATTTAATTATTTGTTGTCAATATAGTAATAGCATGTAATTTCATGCATATAGTGGCTGTGTATCAATCGTATATTCGACTGATATACAGCCACCAGGGGTTGGGTCCAACGCTCGCTTGCTGGCTTAGTCGCATCCTAACAGGCCCTTTCTATCATAATAGCCTTATCCTTCAAACTCTTCCTTTATGTAAATAGTGGATTTCGCTCGCGGTGGTGGCAAGCTTGCTTCAGTGGGTTTTTGATGCTACCCCAATTGCACCCTTTTAGTTATGCCTATACTGTTCAGCTGTGGCTACCGAGGTGTTTCCTACCCGATATGTCCTTAGCTACCATGTAGCGGAAGTAGATAGCATTGTAGACGTACGGCTGTATTTAATTATTTATCCCAATCGTGTTATTGTGGCTGTGCATCGTTCGAGTATACTATTGCTGTACAGCCACGAGTTCTGTGCTTGCTACATGTATTCCGTATTATTACATTCTTTCGAGTGCGAAACAATCTAATTGAATCTAAAACGTGTAATATTGCTTTTACCTTCACGTATCGTTTGAGGTGATATAACTACTTATCCGTCGATGTCGTATTTAATCTTTCTTGGTCCGCGGTTTATAAAGGTATCGTACCTAGATAAATCATTGATCAAGCGTTCAGGGAGAAAAAAAAAAATAATAATAATAATAATAATAATAACATATAATTCCCTTTGGTAGGTACTTATTGCCAAACCGTTCATCCATACGGTCGATTATAAATAATAATAATAATAACATATAATTCCCTTTGGTAGGTACTTATTGCCAAACCGTTCATCCATACGGTCGATTATATAATCGATGTATTATTTTGATGCGATGACACTTATTACAACATGTTGTTTTGATGATGATACTTATTTATTACTGTATTAACTGGGAAAAATACAAAAAAAAAAAAAAAAAAAAAAACATGTTGTTTTGATGATGATACTTATTTATTACTGTATTAACTGGGAAAAATACAAAAAAAAAAAAAAAAAAAAAAAAAAAAAAAACGACACAACATGATGTGGGCGGTAGTACGTGGTATGTTAGCGCTATGGACGGTGGTATATGCGGTGCTCGGTACTGGGGTTAATATAGAAAGGTAATGAGGGAACGGCGATGAGAGCTTGCGGAACAATTCAGCAGGGACGACCGATTGACCAGATGTGAGAAATAGGATAACTCGGTGAAAATATAACGGACCGCGTTGGGTAAAAATGTCTCAAGAGGTAGTATCAAAGCCATCGTAAGATATCAGTCGTCAATGTTCATGTAATTCAACATTTGTTGCTCGAAATTGCCGGTACTGACTGTCAGGTTCCGCTGAATCGGGGGCTTTCCGGGAAAGCGACGCCCTTACGATGCAGACTTGATCTACGGATACTCGGGTGTCTGGAACTCCGGGGCTAAGGACTCCGGGGTTCAAGACAAGGACAGGAGTAATCCCGGGATAAGGGACTAGAGTCCGGGGGTTTTGGGTGAGAGTGGCTGGGAGTTAGAGGGGGTCGAGTCAGGAGTAATCCCGGGATAAGGGACTAGAGTCCGGGGGTTTTGGGTGAGAGTGGCTGGGAGTTAGAGGGGGTCGAGTCGTGAACTGGAGGTTCTAAGACGAGACCAAGTTAGTAACTTAAGAGTCGCGAAGTGCGTACCAAACTTATAGCACGCGAATACTAAGGCGTGCCAGTTGAAGCGTACCAAACAAGGCGTACCAGTCAAACAGAGGGCACGCAATATCCAAGTAACAGTTATGCAATATCAAGACTAGCGAATACAGCGGAGAACTACACTATAAGTACTACGGGTCGTGTCTCGGGCTTCCAGAGTGTCTGGGATGAGTTCCGGGGGTCATTGAGTAGCGGCCAGGGACTGTATACCGGGATCGCGCGTGTGGGGATGCGTGATCAATTGGCGCGGAGGGAGTCGTGATGCGTGGGGCGTGATGCGTGATGGTCGGATGTGAGCCGCGTGATCCGATCGTTGATGGCGGTTGATCCCGGGGTCCGTGATGCAGGGGTCCCGGGGGGCTGGCTGATGGCGGTCATTGATGCGTGTGATGGCGGCGTCGGTAGCTGTGGGGGCGGGGTGCGCTATGGGATTGACGGAAGGGGTTCCCGGGCAGGGCTCCGGGGATGTCCCGGGGAGGTTCCGGGGGGGAGGGGTCGTGACATCACCCCCCCCTCAGCGCCGAGACCCTCCGAGGCGCGGGATGTCCCGGGGAGGTTCCGGGGGGGAGGGGTCGTGACATCACCCCCCCCTCAGCGCCGAGACCCTCCGAGGCGCGCGTAGCCGGAGGTTTGGACCGGACCTGGGCATGGGAACCGGCGCCTGCCCTGCCACGTAACGAAAAAAAAATTTTTACCATCAAAGTCAACTATGTCGCGAACACCGACGCATTCGCCGACGCCCCCTCAAACGAACGAGGTCGCACCCCTCATGGCATGGGAAGCCCAGGACGCGCGTTACTGGGCTCGCCTTGACCGGGAGCGCGTGGCGGCGCTCGTCAAGCAACGTGAGTACTCCCGCGCTGACCCCTTACCCCACTGACCTTTCCTTTTCAGAACAACGCAACGTTCCGGCCCCGGAGGCGGGTCCCAGCCGACTCCCGGAGTTTACCCCACTGACCTTTCCTTTTCAGAACAACGCAACGTTCCGGCCCCGGAGGCGGGTCCCAGCCGACTCCCGGAGTCAATTCCCGAGGCTGGCCCCAGCGCCCCCCCGGAGCCCTCTCCGAGTCGCCCCACGCCGACTTTCGTGCAGATGACCGTACGCCCTCCCCGTCCTCAGCCCCCTCCTCGCCCGAGATTGCCTGCCCCTTGTTTCCGCCGCTCCCGGATGGCGATAGGGACCGTGGCAGAGGTCCCGGAGGGCCAATGTGTCGCGTGGGCGGATGCCACGCAGGAGCTGTTCGAGGAGGCCCTGAAGAGGCCCCGGGGACTGCCCACTCACGCTTGGTGTGTGAATAACGGTCCGGTGAGTTGCGCCCTTACCTAGGTTCCCTACTGCTGACTTTGGTGCAGTGCTTGCACTGCGCCCGCTGGGGGGTGCTCTGCACCTTTGAAGTCCCGAGCCCCTCGTCCCGCCGGGACACGGCCGTGTGCGAGGCTTGCCGCCTCAATCACGAGCGCTGTTCCGTGTCGGCGCTGTGGAGGGCGCGTTCTGTCGCCCGGAAGCAGGGATGGCCGCTGGGGGGAATTATCCGGAGGATGGGGGTTGAGGAGCGTGATTGGGTGGCGGAGCCGGCAGGGGAGCCGGTGGAGCCAGTGGGGGAGGGGCCTGCAGCGCCCGCAGAGGTGTCCAGTGGGGGATCGGGGAGTCGGGGGGTAGTCCGGGTGGGGGGCCGGGGCCGGCCCGTGGTGTTGATCACGTGCCGGGCCCCTCGGTCTGTTGCCCGGGGGCAGGGGGGGCACCTGGACAAGGGGAAGCGGCGGGCGTCGCCCAGTCCCTCTCCGGGGCCCTCCAAGAGGGCGCGCTTGCCCTCGGAGACCCCGTCTCCGGTTTCGCCCCCGCGCCTGTCCCCAGCAACATGGGGCCCTCCAAGAGGGCGCGCTTGCCCTCGGAGACCCCGTCTCCGGTTTCGCCCCCGCGCCTGTCCCCAGCAACATTCTCTCCTTTGTCCAGGGGGCTCCTGGCAGGCGACGCCGAGGTCGCGCGGGAACAGGCCGAAGGGAGTCGCGGGGAGGAGATGAGGGAGGAAGTGGCGGCCGGGAGGGTTCCGGAGGGGGATCGGGAGGAGGGGATTCGCCGGGACCTGGAGGAGGCCAGGGTCGCCCGGGGAGAGGCGGAGGCGGAGCTGGAGGCGCTGCGAGCCAGGTTGGGGCAGGGAGTGGGGATCCCAGAGAGGGTCCCCCCGGGGCAGGAGCTGGTGGAGGGGCTGCGCCGCGATGTGGTGATCGCGCGCATGGCCTCGTTGAGTGAGTCCCCTGTCATCACTTGTCCCCTTTGCTGACGTCTCCAGGCTGGGCCCGGGAGCACCGCTCGCTCCTGGACGGGGCCGCCGCGGCACTGGCTGCGTTGCAGGAGGGGCAACGCCCAGAGTTGACGACCCCCGGGGTGGAACGCGGTCTCGATCTCCTGGGGCGGCTGGTGGGTGCCCACCGGCGAAGGAACGTGCCTGCCCCGGGATCCTGGTTCGAGCGCGTACTGGACGAGGGCGAGCCGCTTCCATCCTGGGACGTGTTGGCCGAAGAAGTGTGGCGGGAGCTGGGTCCAGGGGGAATGGGGGAAGGCTTCCGGGGTTGGCCGAGGGGGGGAGAGGGTGAGGGTGGCTCGGGGCCCCAGCTCTAGGGGCCCCGTTTTTCTTGTCGTTCGCGTGTTCTCGTGACCCGGAGCTGTAGTAATATGTAGTCTAGAAAATGTATATACTTGGACGTGGTGCTCTAATGATGTAAGTAAAGTGGCGGGAAAACGAGAAGGAGTACCTGGTCCAGAGTCCGGGGGGCTACTGTGGGAAAGGTACTCAAAGAAAGCAAGATCAAGAGAGGGAAAACAGAAGTATACGTGGGAGTTGAATCCCTGTTGAGTCCAGAGGCGGGGGTTACGCCCACTACTGCCGTCTGTGAGTCCTACGCCCGGGAGAGTCGCTTCCCGGGTGCCGTTGCTGGAAGTCCCGGAGCTTGTTGAGGGCGCCTTCGAGGTTTCGTCGCGGCTCCCAAGTGTCGTCCTCTGGGCCATATCCCTTCCATCGTACGAGGAAGTGGGGTCGTCCACGAATGTTCCGGGAGTCGAGGATGTCTTCGACCTCGTAGTAGTACTCGTCCTCGACCTCGACCGGGGGAGGGGGTTCGGGTCGCCGTTTGGGGAAGGGATCCGGGGGGTGTTGTTCCAGGAGGCGGACGTGGAATACCAGGTGCAGCCCCTTAAGTCCCGGGGGGAGCTCGATCTTGTAGGCGTGGGATGAGACCTTCTTCAGAATCTTGAACGGGCCGAGGCGCTTGTGATCGAGTTTTGGGGAGGGCCGGCGGGTGCAGAGGTGGCGTCGATCTAACCATACCTTTGTCCCGGGGGTCCAGTCGGGGGTGTCTTCCCGTTTCCGGTTGGCGTGTTTCGCATAGGCCTGGTTCGCGGTGTCGATTTCTTCCCGGAGGAATTTGTGAAGAGACTGGAGATCCTGGGCGACCTCATGGGCGGCGTGCAACGGGATGTCCCGGAGCGAGAGCGTCAGTCAAGGGTGGTATCCCTTGTTGGCAAAGAAGGGCGATACCCCGGTGGCAGAGTGCAGCGTGTTGTTGTACGTGAACTCGGCCAGGGGGAGCTCGGCGCGCCAGTCGTCCTGCAAGTAGTTGACGTACAGCCGGAGGTACTGCTCAAGGGACTGGTTGACCCTTTCGGTTTGACCGTTGGTTTCGGGGTGGTAGGCGGTAGAGAGGTTAGTCTTTACTTCAAGTGCCTTACACAGGGAAGTCCAAAACTTGGACACGAAGAGGGGGCCCCGGTCGGAGACGATGTCGTCCGGGAGACCATGCTTGGCGAAGACGTGCTCGAGGAACAGCCGGGCGAAGTCCAGGGCGGTATCCGTGGTGTGGCAGGGTAGGAAGATGCCCTGTTTGGTTAGCCTGCACACAACGACGAGAATGGCATCGAACCCTTCAGATTCCGGGAGCTCGACGATGTAGTCCAGAGATATTGAGGACCAGGGGCGTCGTCCGACCGGCAGAGGTTTCAGGAGTCCATACGGTCGGTGTCGGGGGACCTTGGCCCGGAGGCAGGGCTCGCATGATCGAATGTAACGGGTCACGTCCTTCTTCAACCCTGGCCAAAAGTAAGTCCGGGAGATGAGCTGGAGGGTCTTACGTATTCCAGGATGTCCCCGGAGCTTGTGGTCGTGGTGTTGACGGAGGACGTCGTAGCGAAGTTGGGCGTGATCCGGGACGTAGATGCGGCCGTCCCGGAGGAGGAGTTTTTCGTCGGGGGACAGGGAGAAGGCGGGGTCCCGGTCGGTTCCATCAGGGGGGTTGCGGGGGTCGTGATCGGTGAAGTACTTGTCTCGGGGGGCGCGGCGAATCTGACTCAGGGTCCCTTCCTCGTTTAAGATCAGTAAGGCATTCAAATGTTTGGGAGGGATCACCACGCGATGATTGAACGCATTACGTTCCGCCTCAAACGACTTCTTGGGGTAGACGTCCGGACGGCGGGTGATGGCGTCGGGCTTGGCGCCAAGTCGTCCCGGGCGGTATTGGATCATGAAGTCGTACTCCGAGAGGATCTCGGACCATCGGGCCTGCCGTCGACTGAGTTGCTTGGTCGTGGTGAAGTACTGCAGGTTATTATGATCCGAATAGACCTGGATCCGGTGCCGGGCTCCCTCGAGATAGGCTCGCCATTGTTTGAAGGCTTCGACGATGGCGAGGAGCTCCTTGTCGTAAATGTCGTAATTGAGCTCGGCGTCGATCATGGACCGGGTGTAGAAGGCGACTGGCCGGGGCTCCCCACCGTCAGATTCCATCTGCGAGAGAATCCCGGCAATGGCGTAATCGGAGGCGTCGCATTCTAGGATGATCGGGAGGGCCGGGTCGTAGTGCCGGAGTACGGGGGCGACTGTGAAAGCCTCCTTAAGCAGGTTAAAGACGCTCTGGCACTTACTGTCCCAGTTCCAGGCGATGTCCTTACGCGTGAGCCGGTTGAGGGGTTTCTGCGAACGCCATTCGGGGATACTATGACGCCAAGATACTCAACCTCTTCCGTATGGAACGAACACTTCTCGGGCTTGGCGTGGAGGTTGTGCTCCCGGAGGCGTTCGAGGACTTGCCAGACGTGCTTCTGGTGATCCTCCGGCGAGTCGGAATAGATGAGGATGTCGTCCAGGTAGACTATCACGAAGACGTCGCTCATGTCATGGAAGATGTCGTTCATGAAGTATTGGAACGTGGCGGGGGAGTTAGTCATTCCGAAAGGCATCACAAGGTACTCAAACAGACCATACCGCGTGCGGAACGCGGTTTTCCACTCGTGTCCTGGGGCGATGCGGACGTTGTTGTAACCGGAGCGGAGGTCGATTTTCGTGTAGACCTTGGCACTGCGGAGTCGATCGACCAGATCGCCGATGAGCGGGAGCGGGTAGCGGTTCTTCTTGGTGATCTTGTTGAGTCCCCGGTAGTCGACACAGAGTTGGAGTGAGCCGTCCTTCTTCTTGGCGAATAGAACCGGGGCTCCGGCGGCGGAGGCGGAGGGTCGGATGAATCCCTTACCGAGGAGCCGTCCTTCTTCTTGGCGAATAGAACCGGGGCTCCGGCGGCGGAGGCGGAGGGTCGGATGAATCCCTTACCGAGCATTTCGTTGAGGTAGTCCTTGAGGGCCCGGAGCTCGACTTCCGACATGTTGTACACCTTGCCAAAGGGGGGGGGCAACTCCTTCCTCGAGGTCAATCGTATGGTCGTAGGGGCGATGAGGGGGAATCTCCTTGGCGTCTCCTTCGGAGAACACGTCAGCGAACTCATGGTACTCCGGGGGAACTACTTCTCGGAGGATCTGCTCCTCGGTTTTCTTCTCCGGGGGAATAGCGTCTCCTCGTAGGTGCTCTTCCGGGAGGGCTGGCGAGGTGTGGAGCTGGAACGTGGGAGTTCCATCCTTCATGAGGCGGGCGAAGGGGGCTGCTCCAATGATCCTGATGTCGAGAGCGCTCGGGTCAGCCGGGGTCGCGGGTGTGTCGGCTGGAGCGGGTTTGAAGTGCATCTGAGACTGGCCCGGGTAGTTCGGCCCTTTGTACTTGTTCCGAGGAATGTTTGGGGGTCGATCGGGGGCCTTGCGGTCTCGGATGGGCGGGGGTGGTGCATGCGTGGGGGGCGCGGCAGTCGTCCCGGGGGTGTCGGGCGTCGGGTCGCTTCCTAGAGCCCGGAGGTGCACGGCGGTCGAGGGGTGGTCTTCGGGCCCCGGGAAGGTCATGGTGAGCGTCCTCCAATCGATGTCGGGATTCGTGTCGTGCAGCCAGGGTAGCCCCAGCACCATCGGGGTTGATTCGTGAAGTCGCATGACCAGGAAGTCGGAAGTGAACTCGTAGTTGTTGTCCAGGGTCACGCGTCCCGAGTGAGACCTTTGGATGGGGCCGGAGGAGGAGGGGGTGCCGTCGAGGCGTTGCAGGCGGAGGGGCTGGTCGAGGGAGTCGTGGGGGAGGTCGAGAGCGTCGCTGATGAAAACCCCGGTGGCTCCGCTGTCGATAAGGGCCGATATCGGTCCCGGGGTGCCGTCCAGCCTGGCATTGATGACGAAGGATTGGGACGAGCGGGATTGGAGTCCGGGGGTTGGTGAGGGCTCGTCCGGGGGGTCCTTCGGGGCTGGGTTTGAGGAGTGGGGAATGTCGAAGGGGAGTTGCTGGTTGTCGGGGGTCGGGTCCCGGGTCAGGCAAAGGGTGAGGTGTCGCCAATCGATGCGGGGGTTAGTGTCCCGGAGCCACGGGAGTCCTAAGACCAGGGGTGCGGAAGGGTGGAGTTTTGTTATCAACATCCGGAGGTTGTGAGTCTGTCCGTTGGCGAAGGTAACGGGCATACGCACGAAGTGGGTGATGTCCCCCGCTGTAGAGGCGTCTCCGTCAAAGAGGCAGAGTCGTACCGGGACCGGGAGTCGCTGGGCGGGTTCCGGGGCGAAGGTAGACCATGCTTCATCGATGAAGTTGTCGGTGGCGCCACTGTCGACGAGGGTGTTGAGGGGAGTTCCGGAGGGGGTGAGGCGGGTTTTGAGGAGGAGGGAGTGCGAAGAGTGGGAGGGTAGGTAAGCCGTGAGGGTGTCCTGTATGAGTGCCGTAGAGCGAAGGTGTGAGACCGGGGCGGAGAAGACGTCGGGGTCGATTCCGCGATTTAGGGCGTCTTCCGGGTCTAAATCGCCGGGTCGTTTTCCGAATACTTGTAGGTGGCGTCCTCCCCTTCGAAGGTCCAGGTGGCACGTCCCATGACCTGTCGTTTGGGACACTCGGAGATGAAATGGTCTTTCTCACCGCAGAGTATGCAGACACTCTCCCTTCTCCGTTGTTCCTGCACATCCGTCGGGACTTCGATCCAGGGTCATCCCTTCTTCTGAAGCCGGTTGGCCCGGAGGGCCTCTTCGTCTCGTTCGTCGTCGAAGTCGAAGTTTTCGGGGTCTTCCGGGGGTTCCTCGGGGCTTGGCGCGTTGTCCGGGTCGTGGGCGGCTACGGCGGCGTTGAGTTGGGCCTGGGGGCGGGCGCCGCTGCCGGGGTTAGCATTGGGCGGGCCGCGGCTCACCGGGGGTCGGCCGCCAGGGAACGCGGGGGGACCAGGGTTCCGACCTTGGGGGTTGGGGGCTTCGCCGGAGGGCCAAGGGGGTCCTCCTCTAGGGTTCCAGGGGGGTCGGGAATTCGAATACTCGCTGCGGTCTTCCCAGTAGCGTTGGTCAATCTGCATGACGAGGGCCTTGTATCCGTCGTAGGAGGGTTGTTTTGGGGCGAGTCGGAGGACGTCCTTGATACGTTGTGGGAGGGCGTACCGGAGGGCGCTGTAATTCCAACCTGTCTCGTAAGCTTCCTTTTCAAAACGTACGATGAAGGTAGTGAAACGTTCTTCAGAGCGCATCTGAAGGTTGAAGAGGTTGTCCTCGGCCTCGGCCACGGTATCGTATATCCCGAATTTCCCGGAGAACTCGTCGACGAAGGCTTGCCAGCGAGTGAGTGCCGGGTTGTTGGGGTCGAACTGGATGAGGGCCGTGTAGTGATCGAAGGCGATCCCCTGGAGGTACGACGCGGCAAAGGCCACCCGGGAGCTGTCAACCTGAAACGTGAGCGGCTTTGCCTGGAATGTATTGAGACACTGAGTGAGGAAGGTACGCCATTTTCGGGGGTCCCGGCCCGTGAAAGCGTTGGGCTTTTGGATGTCCAGTCGTCCTTCGCGGGCGAGGGCGTCGCGAGCGTCGTCCGGTCCGGCAGCGTTACGGGGAGGGGGGCCAGCATTGTAATAATAGTAGTAATGGTTACCCCCCCCTCCTTGAGGAGGAAAAGCACCAAGGGCGGGACCCCACCCGCCGGGAGGTCCTCCTCCGGGTGGCTCACCTGGGGGTCCACGCCCGGGAGGCCCGTTGTCCCAAGGGGGTTCGTTCCTGCCAGGAGGGGGCCCGGGTCTCCACGCAGGGAGTGGTGGGGGTGGAGGGCCTGGGGGTCGTCCTCAGGGTTCAGCTGGGGGTGGCGGAGGCGGTCGGGGAGGGTTCGGCGGTGTCGGGTCGGGTGGAGGGGGGTTAGGTGCTGGGTCGGGTGCCGGGTTGCGCGGGGGACGTTCAATCCGGGAGGGTCGGGCTTGCATCGCGGAGGGGGGTTAGGTGCTGGGTCGGGTGCCGGGTTGCGCGGGGGACGTTCAATCCGGGAGGGTCGGGCTTGCATCGGGGGTCGCGGGGGGTTCCGTAGGTCGAAGTGGGGTGGCGGATCGCGGCGGAAGTTGCGCTCCGGGAGGGCCGGGGCGGACGTGGGGGGTGGTGCTGGTGCCGGGGCGGGCGCGGGCGATCGCGGCGGAAGTTGCGTTCTGGGAGGGCCGGGGCGGACGTGGGGGGTGGTGCTGGTGCCGGGGCGGGCGCGGGCGTGGGACGTTGTTCGTTGTTGTCGCGCGTGAGCTCGTCAATGTAGCATAGCGTGTCGTCCGTACTAGGGGTGTCCACCCGGGCTCTACCGGGGTTCGTCGGGGGCGGGGGTCGGGCGTTGTCCATTCGCGGGAGGGGTTCCAGGGGTCTCTGGGGCTGCCCCCAGGTCTCGAAGGTACTAGGAACGGAGTTAGCCCTGCGGCGAGTTGACAAGCCTACCGTGCGAGCAGCGGGTTGATTGAAGAGGCCTCCCGTCGGGTTGAGGGACCGTAGTATGGCTGAGGCGTTCTGCCGTTCTTCCCGTTGCCGTTGCTCCGGAGTGGGGACCGTGGGGGCTGCCGGGACTGCTGGGGCCGGTTCCGGGGGTTCCCGTCGAATGTGAATCGAGCGACCTGGGTCCGCGGGGTCGTTGAGGGGCCGAGGGGAGGGGGACGCGTGGACTTCGTCGAGCAGTTGCTGTAATTCTTCCCGGAGGATCGTATTGCGCCTATACTTTACCATGGTTTGCTCCGGGAGTTCTCCTCGCGTGAGGCGATCCCCGAATTCGACCAGGCAGTGAGCCCATTCCTCCGGAGTGCCTTCGAAGTCGTCGTGCCCGAATTCCACAAGCAGCGTCCTTGTCCGTTGCGCGAAGTCCTCCGGTGAGATCCTGAGGGAGCGGAGTATCTCGTCCCGTTGCCGTTCATACTCCTCGAGGCGTCGTCGTCCCATTGGCAAGGGAGGGGTTCGAGCGGGTGGAGCGGCGGCCGGGTAATGACGAGGGGGGTAGTCGGGGTAGGGGGGTCCTCGGGGTTCTCGGGGTTGGGGGACGGGGCGCTGGTAACCGTAGTAGGGGGTGGGTGCAAAGGGGCCCTCGCTGGGGGGAATCGGGCGAGGCCCACTGGGTACAGGAGGGGTCTCCGGCAGGCCCCCGGGAATGCTCCGGTACGAGGGGACCTCCACGGGTCGTGCCATGGCTAGGTTGGGCGGAGGGGCCCAGCTGGCTGAGGGCCCCAGATCATAGAGGGATGGGTCGGGGGCCCAGTGGCGGTGGAGGTACTGAGGTTCGTATGGGAGGGGTGGGTAGACAGGGCGGGGGGTCTGCGCGGAGTAGTGGTCGGGTACCGGGCGTCCGTAAGGGTCGGTCTGGTACCCCGTGGGGTAGTAGGTGTGAGTATACATAGCCATCAAGAACGGTGTAAGGAAAGAGTCTTGATATTATGTCAGGTTCCGCTGAATCGGGGGCTTTCCGGGAAAGCGACGCCCTTACGATGCGGACTTGATCTACGGATACTCAGGTGTCTGGAACTCCGGGGCTAAGGACTCCGGGGTTCAAGACGAGGACAGGAGTAATCCCGGGATAAGGGACTAGAGTCCGGGGGTTTTGGGTGAGAGTGGCTGGGAGTTAGAGGGGGTCGAGTCGTGAACTGGAGGTTCTAAGACGAGACCAAGTTAGTAACTTAAGAGTCGCGAAGTGCGTACCAAACTTATAGCACGCGAATACTA
>JAMWFC010000088.1:1816014-1854438 GCA_027475525.1 Macrolepiota albuminosa | reverse complement strand
GGTATGTGGGCTCGTGTAGCTTGCCAACCCAATCCAATCCAATGCCCAGGACACAGAACTACGAGACGCGAGGTTGGTTCCGAGCCGAGGTAACGGTTTGCACGAGGCTTCCTAGGAGGAAGCTCGAGTCTGTAATTGGACATCAAGGATGATACCGCCATGAACTATCATATCATATCATATCATATCACGATGTGATTTCGCTGTTCACGTTTCAGAGGAACGCTAATATTACGCGAAAACCCAAAGAAACATCAAATCCATTATCAAACATAACAGAACGTTACGTAGTGAGAACGAAGAAAGAAGAGTAAGGATGATTGATGGACATGGTTAATGATGATATGATGATATGGATGATATGATATGATGATATGATGATTGATGATGATGCTTATACTGGTTGGTCCGCGTTTCAGAGATTGGTTTTTAGCTACAGTTTATCAGTATGTATTATTATTGGATAGTCAATTTCCCGGTTGAGTGATAGGGTTTTAGCATCAAGGGTGCATGGAAAACCGGGATAAATCAGAAAGAATTTTCTTAAAAAATTAGAAATCGTACAAGCATACAAATCGCAAAACAGAAAACAAGACAGAAAGAAAAAAAAAGGTAAAGAAAATTCCGCCGCCGCCGTCGTCGTCGCACAATTAGACGCCGTGTGTGGGGGAAGAGGCAACTTTCCGATCATCCCGCACAGCCATCTCGCATCTCTCAAAAATGCGAGACATATGTATGCATCACATTGCAATTTTTCTAAAAAAAAAAATCGTCCCGCGGATAACTGCCATCCTATCGTGCCATGTCATGATGGGAGCCGGCAGCACCGGTATCATCCCCTAAAAATCGTCCCGCGGATAACTGCCATCCTATCGTGCCATGTCATGATGGGAGCCGGCAGCACCGGTATCATCCCCTACGCAGAGAAAACCAACACCAAGAGCAGTTATCCGTGGTCGGTCACCCTCCACATCTGGGCAAATCCGGACCGGAGTCCTCTGACAAACCTACTTTTACTCAAAAAAATCGCGGAGTCCGATCCGACGTCCGAGGGGCTGGCTGAACGTTTGAACCCCCCTTGGCGAGTGCAGCCCTACGCAAGTGCTAATGACTCTTGAGAATTCCTAAAGGCGGATGACTAAATCTGACGATCGATGTGTAGGGTGAATATATAGCTAGGTAAAAAAAAGGCTTTTGGACCGTAAGCTAAGGGCGTGCTTGACTACAAATCGTAAATCAGCATTTGTCGGTGTACTTCGGATGCGAGGCTTCTACTCTAAGCAACCTCGAACTAACAGCGAGAACACCAGCCTGACGCGTGGGATCCAATGGGCGCGTGGTCAAGCTCAAGTCTTGTTTTCGCGAGTCTGTTTTCAACGAAACTTGGTAATTCGAAGTTGGCTTAACTTGGGAAATTTATTTACATAGTGACTTTCAAGGCCGAAGCTTACAGACCCTGGTCATTGCAACACGTAGGAACCATTCTCGACGGCGTCGTTGTTGTTAGAAAGGTCGCGTATATCTTCATAAAAATGATCAGCCGTACTAGCGACTTTCAGTCTTGGGTATATACAATAGCAGGTTAAATTGGTTATACAGGTCATCTCTGGGTGTTAGAAAACTAGAAAACTGAAAACTCGTGTATTCGTACTTGTATCTGGCTAGACATCGGGTATGTTTGTCTCTTTAACTTCATTCCAAGGAATCCATTTAAAATCCTTTTTCGTGATGCCTTTTCTATTATGTCTATTCACTCTGTTGATGCAGAATCTGCGGAGCGCCGGCATTTCGAACTTGTTCAGCATTTCAATTGGGTTCACGAACAGTTCTAGGAACTCCATAACATACAGGGACGTCATTCTGATCCTTCCTTCGATAAGATGGCTCTGGAACCCCGGGAACATGGTTGTTGTTGTCCCGTGGTCTGGAAGTGTGAGACGTCCGACGTAAAAAAAGACGAGTGTATCCGAAAGCTCTTTGAGAAGGTAGGCACAATCACATACCGTGAGATCGCAAATAAGGGAGAGGGTTTTCAGCCTCGAGGGAATTGTCCCGGGGCTGAGAATAAGGGGTAACTGAGTGCGATTGCCGAAGAAGATCAACCTCTGAAGATACGGGAGCGTGAACCTCCCCAGGCCTTGGACCACGTGTGGTAGAAAATCGGGGAATTGTATGCAGATTTCTGTGCACCGATTGAATTGATCCGCCTCGTTGATCTCGCGAAGTCCTTCTTCAAGCAGCTTCAAGCTTTCTGATACAGGTAAATGAACGGAGGGTACCAATACAATCATGAAAACCTCGTAGATCAGGACTCCAGAGCTATTAGGTTTTCCGGGTCTGGTCAGGCGCTCTGTGAGTGCCACACGGTCTTTTCCCGAGAAGTTGTCTGTCACATCCAGACAAACTTCGACTAGGCCGTTCTCCTGAACGTCAAAGGCGAATTTAGACATCTGTTTCTGTTGATACTGTACGTATAATGATCAGCGGTGATGGAGAAAAACAAATGGTCGGATTCACTTACTAAAAGACGAAAGAGAGGTGTCAAGGAGCTGCCCGCAGATAATTGATTTCTTTCGAAATTAGAGGGTCTTTATTGCGGTGTCCGTAACAGCTTCTTTATTTGGACTGATGGCGTATACCGATTGACTGGGCTTCATATATAGGATTAAGAACAAAAGAATGATCATCCTTGGTTTCACTATTATGGTGACCTTGAAGTCGTCAAAGAGGCGACACTGATATCGAGTTCGTCAAGAGATCTTGGCCGTTTCCATGCAACTACAAGGCATCCCTTATGGCCGATTGTCACTTTGGTCCAACGAGCACAACAGCGGCTAGAAAAACAATAAAAACCCAAGTACAACAGACTCCTTTTTGTACGACTGGATTCTAGAGCCGTGGTGATCTGGAATTTAACAAAAGTCAAGTTCGCTACGACTGCCGAAGTAACGTAAATCGAGAGTACAAGCGTGGGCCCCAGCCATGGATTTGGGACGTGGCAGGTAAAGACTTATTCGATGAAAGGAGGATACCGCTTTGTTGACCACTTGGAACTCAGACCGGGTAGTGCCGTAGACCGATCAAGGTTGAAAACAATCCAGGGCAGGGACTCTAGTGTGCGTCGCATACAGGGTTAGGGTTGCTGGTATAGAAATGAAAAAGCTCAGAAGCAGGAAATCAATTATAGGGTTATGTTTATGTTGTCCAGGCGTTCAGCATGACGCGTATCCCTTCTTCAGCGTCCTGGAACTTCACTCGCCATAGTTAATCCCGTACCATACACCTACTTGTCCTGTCACCTCTTAGTTGCTTATGGGTTTATGCTGCCGCTGCTAAAGAGACACCTTGACCGTACCTTGTCCAGCCATAATTTCTTCTTGCATCCACTATGCGCGACGTCTCTCCTTGCTCCTGGCACTATCAGTGATGGATTTACGTCTGGTGTGCTATGTGTTGGTTGAGAAAGACAAAGAACATTATGTTCCATTCCTCTAAGATATTCTTCCTTCGCCTTTCGTTCCTCACACTATTCGACCACAGAAGCCCAACGGTTGTAGATTCTTCAACACGTTGATCTAGAAAGCTAAATGACGTACATCGAGTTCAAATAAGCGCCCCTCTGTTCTTGGCCACATACGCCCCTTAGTCCCATGACTCAACCCTGGGAATCGGATGTAAACAAACTCAATAAATGGGGATGTAATCCACCTCGACTAGATATATGTAGCCCATCTTATGCCTTTCGTTGCCTCAGGGTTCTGCGGCCTGATACAGTGGCTCTTCCTCGACATGCCTCATTGAGCGGTAGAAGAAGGGGATGGAACATCGAAGAAGCCCTACTAGTACTTCTCGTAGCGGCTGAAGGTACGATTGACTATCTTCGTCGCGACATGCGTTTACGTCGGTACTTGAAAAGCCTTCGATATTCCTACATGCACAAGCGGTCAAATCATGGTTTGAGCAGTACAGGGAAAGACTTGCATTGATTTCGCGGCTGTACGTGTTCGGGTAGGAGTCCTATGCATTCAATGATACATCACCAGTAATATCGATTGTGTTCAAAAGGCGGGACGCCTGTGAAGGTCGACTGAAGAAAACCTCGTATCAGACTTTTGTGCACTTGGCATAGAGCTAGGACGCCGTGTTTCGATTAGACTGCGGAGACGACAAAGTTCTTTTGATGTTTTCTAATTATGCACATGAAGTATCGAATTACTGTATCGACAGTCTTCCAACCAGAGACGTACTGTCGTTCTCTCTCCTCTTAAATATGTCATGGACAATCTAATCCCGTACAACTGCGATTAGTACTACTTACGTACATTACCTCCACTACGTCATACATACAGAACCTTAACGGTCTGACTAGATATAAGTCATGGCCAAAAGGACTACTGACGACTTCTCTTTCTCTTCTCTTCTCTTTCGGACTCCTTCTTCGACCCTTTCCGTTTAAACTGCTTGCCGGTATATTCTATCGTCATCAATAGATAACGTGGTCTTGTTCTGTGGTCGTCTGGATAAGATGGATGGATGGATGAATTCTATTTTTACCGCCGGCAAGCCGCTATGCAGGGCTAAGAGGCGGGGGTAGAGCTAGTACTGTACTCTACACCGTGTGTTTTGGGTGATGGGCTATCTATCTGCTGTCTTTCTCTCGAACCTGTGTGCGATAGAACTCTCTTCGTGTAGGTTTTGGTGGCTTGTGTGATGGTCTGGGTAACGTCGCGAACTACTCCTGAAGGTGCATGTGTATTGGGGTGTCGGATTTATGGTTGTTGTGTTGGGTCGTTTCTCCTGTCCCGCCAGCGTGTTCGCGTACACGGGGTGCTTCGGTCCCCCGTGGTGTGTTCCTAGACCTGCCCTGTTTTCGGTGCGTTCTCTTGCTGTTCTTTACCCTTTACCCTCTACTCCCTCCCCTCATTCTCACCCGGCCCTTCCTCCTCCCTGCCTCTCCATTCTTCTCCACCAACTCTCCTCTTCTTCATCGTTTTCTTCATCGTCGATCTCTGGTGTCGCCTTCTGCGTGATCCTCGTACCCGTTTTCGTGAACGCTCCGGTTTTCTCTAGAAACTTTACCATCGCTTCGAGTCCTTTCTTCGTTCCCAGTAGCGTTCCCAGTTCGTCTGCGTTGCGTAGTATGTATTGTCTGGATAAGAGACTGTACGGCTCACAGACAACTGGCCTTTCAGCCACTTAAACTTTCAGCCACCTCTTCCCAAGAGTTGTAGAGCCGGTTTACGAGCTTTATTAGATTGACTGATTGTAAATATCGAGCATTTGGCCAGCATTGTTTGAGTAACCCTCGGTTCAAATCCGGAGTCATTCTGTGGCGAATCGCACATAATACTGTCTTGAATATTTTCTCGTGCTGCCGCCAATGACAAGCGAGATTGAGCAGAGCGGCGGGATGACTGGTGGACACTGAGAGCTGTTTTGACAACGACATCGTCCTATTGAGAGGGTAAGATTACATGTCCAAGCCTTAGATACACAAAACTTCGGGTCCTATTCCTCATGCGACTGGTCAGATTAAAAATAAACTTGGTGCGGTTGTATGAGAACGCGGATTAGGTCAGACTGCTCCCAGCAACATCTGTCCTTCCGGATCAAGACAGCAGCGGCATAGGACACAGAGTTCGCGATAGCCCAAGCGATTCCAATTAGAAGAGGATGAACTCGTACTGAGACCTTTGCCAACACACGGAGATGGGTCGTTGACACTCTTTTCTAGCATGAAACTATGAGAGATAGTGCACAGTGTCTCGTCGCAGCCTTTCTTGTGGCGTCGATAGGAAATACAAAGATCACCACCAATAGTTTCGTTCTTGTTGGGAACAAGGTACGCAAGGAATTGAAACAACTAGCACCGACGTGTCGCATACCGAATTGCCGTTTAAAGATGTCTAAGGAGAAGATGGAGCTCTCGATAGAAAACTGAGAACTGAGTAACACAAACGGAACTTCTCTGCTGGAGGCGATATACAATGAACAAAAAGCCGCAGCGGAGTACAGAGCAATGGAATCGTGCTCACTATTAGAAAACTCCAGTCGCTACCTATGAAGGTTGAGCCCTCTGAAGAATACAAGTGCTGTTGTGCTTCCGTAATCGTCGTTCTCGCTATCCTCCTTTCGATTTCATGATTCCTTTGCGTAGAAGACGAAAACCGACTCGTTCCTCCCCTGGGATGTCATATGATAAGGCCGATGGCCGTATTAATGGCAAAGGGCGACTACATCCTAGCCAATCGGGTCATTTGGCTTGTTTTTTTCATCCTCCGGCAACAAGAAGGGAACATATCCGAGCTGCGAGTGCTTGAGAATGTATAAAATTCATATGTGTAGGTAGACCAAACTTGATCAGTCCCATCAGACTGGTTGCGCCTGTCCGCAACGGTCTATCCAGGCATAGGACATTAATTCAAGATACTCATCACCTCATGTTGGCCCATTCTTGTCATGATTTTCATATGATCCACTTTGCTGCATATTTCAAATTGATTTTAATCTAGCAGAATAGACTGACAAAAATGACAATGAAGATGACAGCGAGGATTTCGCCCGACGCCATGCGACGGCCGATAATCTCGTTTCGGACTCGTCGTCCGAATTGATACGATTTTCTTGAGAACAACGTCAACGAGCCGTACGGGAAGGTAAAGGTAGAGAAACGTCGCAAAATATGAACAATATGCATGTTTTTTTTCCCTTTCTATTCCTCTTTTCCAAGGTTCGTCCTTAAGTCCGAAATCAAGTTTCTCTTGAAATTCGAATTTGTAGTGATTTCTTGGCGTTTCGTTAAAGCCGAAAAAGGGCTGTGATTGTCTGGCCGAAAGAAGACCCGGAAGCTTGGATCACGGTCAAAGCATGGCAACCCGCGCACAAAGGGAACAGGAACTCAGAGCCTGTCATTGTGTTTCTCTGCCCTATCGTTGCCTCTCCTTTTTGTATGTCGTGAATTAAGACAGAGTCCCTCGCACGACTCCGCGCCCAACGGAGAAAATTAAAGGCAGACGGTAACCGGGTAGTTATTTTTAGCCAGTGCGAACCCGGGCGCCGGCGATTGAACAACCGTTATCACCGGCAGGGAGCGGCGTCACATGAATTAGCCAGCCGAATAAATTGCAAATTCGACATGGAATGCGACCTCCTATCCAACCCCCCCCAGCATGCACGTTGATACTGGTGCTTGTACTGGTACGAGAAACGAGGTGCTCTCGGCCATATGTTCTTTGTTCTGATTGGTACACCGTCTGCATGACTGTGTTCGTGCCATCGGAAATCAGCAGTCCGCCGATCATGTGCATTCGATTACACACGAAAAAACTTTACTAATTTGATAATGTGAAAAATTCTTTTCCTCCGTACGATTTGTGAATGCTCGCCTTAACTTGTGTACCCTTCCGAGGACCTCATGTTAATGAGTTTAGTTTCCATCGATTGAGGAACATTTCTGGAGCAACTGTTGCATTCAAGCCTGAATGTCATGTTGCCGGAGTAAATCCCACTTCAAAATGCCGAACGAATTGGAAGACTCAGCGAAGGGCTAAACAAACCTCCGGTGTGGGCATTGCGGATGTAGGAATTATCTGCGTATCAGGGCGCCCGGGCTTCACTAGAGTCCACAGCGTGAAGAGACGTGTCAGTCTGGCGATTCTTTGTGACTGCCCAGACTGCAAAGTACCAAGTCCTCCAACCCTGCTTGTTCATTTCAAATCTTTTCCTTTTTTGCTCTTGTCGGGGGTCCCGTGATACCACCCCTGGATCCGCATCCCTGATCCGCTCACATCTGCCCCACACTGCCCCACATTAGATCGCAAATCAAAGGATTTCTGTTGAATAATTGTCCTCATCTGCCCTGGGCCTGTCCGTTCGGGGATGCATCTTTTTAACTATGCTTGGCTTCTCCTGACTTCTCCTGAATTCTTGAGATCGGATATTTGAATGTATAAAGGGGTGCAAAATTTCCAAGATAATCAGACATGGCCCCATCTCCCAAGTCCTCCAAGGTCTTCGCAGAACACGTCGAGGATGTCGAGAAGGATGTCGTCGAGGAATACTCTCCCGAACTCGAGAAGAACACAGTGTAAGCCTGTCACTTCCTTTTATCCATTGTGGGCATGCTGAACAACGTTGATGCACAGTCGGCTGGTTGACCTTCGCATGCTTCCCTTGCTTGGATTGATTTTTGCCGTCGCTGTAGTTGACAGAGTCAATACCGGTGTGGCTCGCATCGCCGGAATGGAGAAAGATCTGGTGATTTTTTTATGGCCTTCAGACTCGACCTTGGATTAATGAACCCACAGCAACTTGAACTCGGTAATCGTTACAGCATTGTTGCGTGCATGTACTTCATTCCCTATATCCTTCTGTGAGCCACAGTGACCTCTCACTCTTTTTTATCGGCTCACGATTTCTTTTTCCAGCCAACTGCCAAGTAACATGATTCTACGGAAGCTGGGTGCTCGCACATGGATCAGCATATGTGTGGCCAGTTGGGGTGCAGCTCAATTGGGCATGGGCTTCGTTCCGACATGGGGCTACCTCGTCCTTTGCCGCGTCATTCTCGGTGTCTTCGAGGTAGGCTTCGTCAAGTGGACGTAGACTAAGATGACAACTGACAATTGATTGGAGGCCGGCCTCTTACCTGCCATTGTGTTCCTTATTTCAACATGGTATGGTTCCTGTTTTTCTCTTTCTCGTGATCCAAACTCACGAAACATAGGTACAAGCGGCATGAGGTTCAAAAACGAATGGCTTCTTTCTATCTCTCCTCAATTTTCATCGGAGGCTTCAGCCCCATCTTTGGTAGGTGAACCGCATGCTCATGGTCTTCAAGTCTGAACCGAAGTCAGGTTATGCATTGACGTTGCTCGCTCCTCGCTGTGGGCTCAACGGCTGGCAATGGATATTCGTGCGTTCACGGCTTAACTGTGGAAGACCGGTGTTGACGCTATTCCAGATTATTGAAGGCGCTATTACTATTCTCGTTGGCTTTATCTGCTACATTTTCTTCCCAGAGTTCCCAGACAACAACCGCTTCTTGACTCCTGAGCAGACAAAGGTACGTCGTGTGATGCGTTCTGCTAGGATCAAGTCTGACAATTGACGTAGCTGGTGCTCCATCGCGTCGAGGAGGATAGAGGTGATGCTCTGCCTGATCAGATGACTTGGCAAAAGCTCCGCCTTCACCTCAGCGATTGGACCATGTGGGCATTCGGTAAAGTTTCCTATCTCTGCCGCATTCGTTCCTTCTAATATGGGTTACTTCAGGTCTCATGTTGATGAGCGCAACAGTACCTACCTACGCCATCGGTGAGGCTCCCATCCTTGTGGTTTGTTATCGGTATCTAACATCTTGCAGGGTTCTTTGTGCCGATCATTCTTTCTTCCATGGGTTACCACTTGCGGGATTCTCTCCTCCTCTCTGCTCCACCAAGTCTTTTTGCTGTACGCCAATTTCATGTTTCTCTCCCGCACGACACTGACTTTCGAAATGGACAGGTTATTTTCGCCTTTGGATTTGCCTACATTTCCGACCGTACACGGCAACGCGCTCTCATGATCACCATTCAGACCATCCTTACGATCATTGGGCTTGTGGTCACCGCGTACTCGACAAATAACGGAGCTCGATACTTTGGTATGTTTGATCTCTTCCTGACTACTGCTACATCTGATGTTTCGACAGGTCTATGCCTCACTAACGTCGGAGCTTGTGCCAGTGTTCCAGGTATCTTGTCATACGTAAGTCCGGGTTTCAAATACCACGACAGTTATCCTGACCCTCGGTACTAGAGCGCCAACAATGTCGTGTCTCACACCAAGGTATGTAAACTTCCGTTTCCAGGCAGCGTTTTTCAAGCTAAGGATGTCATAGCGATCCGTTTCAACCGCCGTTATCGTCACATTCGGCGGTATTGCCGGTGTATTTTCCACCACTGTGTAAGGTTCCGCTATTCTGATTTCGATTTCACTTATCAATGTGTTACTTTTCCTTCAGTTTCCGTCAACAGGATTACCCAAGGCAAGTTATTTGAAACAACAAACTAATAACCTGTTGCTGATTTGTGTTTTACAATAGGTACCTGAACGGCATGTGGGCCGCATTGGGCTGCCAGTTCCTTCTGCTCGTCTTGCTGGCCATGACGTCATTCACCTTCATCCGAAGGAACAGGCTTGCTCGCGAAGGCAAAATCGGCCCCTTGGAAGGTCAACCAGGATTTTACTACACTATCTAAATCTAGCATGTCAACGACCGCACTATACTTAGACCATGATTTAGTCAAGGACTTGTCCCGTGTAGCATATCTCTCTGTATTGTGACAATCCTCATTTACGAACATATCCATCATTTACGCACATAATCCCACAATCACAATCATAGCATACTTCAATTACCAGCAGTTTGCAATAGAGTCTTATTGACCGTATTGGAGGTCTATTTGAAAACGCAAGTTTGATTTTGGTCTCCAATTTGGGTCTACGTACATAGATCCTCATTACAACATTTCCCTCTCACCATCAGAAGTATCTTTGAGCTGTTTGACGGAGCATAATGTTGTATTCTTTGGAAATGATATAAAATACCGAAGTTTAGGCGCGAAAGCCAAGTCCTTAGTTGAAATATTATGATGACTGAAGTTGCAAAGATGTTCTGAACTTCATAGTAGAAGAATTAAGTACTCTTTTTCCAGCCAAGATATAATAAGGTGAAGATGTCTGATTACGAGTAAGTCCACAGCATTAGTAGTCTCCCTCAACACACCCACCTAATGAGAACTAAGGATGTTGTACGCTTAATTCATTTATTGAATGCCTTACAAGGTAATGCTTTGATTAGGATGTCGGCCATTACTCATATCGACTAGTCTAGCTTGATGTTTCTGCGAGGCGATACGAATGATACCGTTTATCAGTATGTTTGGCGCGTGATGTGGCCACAACGCTTTGCTACTTAAAAGACCAAGATACGGCACTCCCATTGATACTGAAGTTTTGGCCGCTTACTGATTTTCGATTGTGGTGCTCCTGAGGCCTAGTTTTCATCGTTCCAAGTAACTAGTCTTATCCCTTTTTCATTCGAATCGGCAAGCTTCAATGAGAAGTGTTGATTTCCTTCTAGGTAGCGCGAGATTGATTTGCACATAATCAATGGTTTGAAAAACCGCGCGATTGAAGAAGGACGCGAAAATCCTGTTTCCATCAGCAATCCACTGATACGAGATCTGGAAGATAAATCATAAGAGCATCGATCGAATTCTACCTATTCAAAACTCGGAACTGACACCTTCAGTTGATTGCTTTTGAGTGAACGAAACAGATGATTTTCTCAATTGTCTGGATTTTATTTGGAAACGCACCTTGATCTGATACTACCATTAGACCGGGAAATTCCCACGGTCTATAAGGGAGAAAGGAGAGAGGCAGCAGTACAAATGTACAGCGAAAGCGTAACAAAGAGACAGAAAGGGGGCCCGAATGGAAACCCTAGAGATCCAGACCCAGACCCGGACATAAGCGCACCAGCGAAACCGGTGCTTGGTCGACGAAAACGAGATTCGGGGAGTGTCGGACAAGCCGAACAAGAACCAAATACGCCCATGGGACAGAGCGCACATGCAGGAACGCCAATGGATGTCCAATCGGATACGGAGATGGACGAGCAGACGACGATAGCTGAAGCAGAGGCGATAGTCGTGAATCAGCTCGAAAACCTCCGTAGAGAGTTAAGACGATTCTCTGACCATCATGTGTGGGGAACGCGCGCTATGGAAGCAGCATTTGAAGTGACGAGGAAACTCATCCCAGAGCTAGTTGAAGCAGGTAAGAAACAAAAAGAGAGCAACAGTACTGATACCTCGCGTGTGTTACAGGAAACCGCGGAACTGCGAGCCACTGTAAATGACCTGGCCAGAGCAGTAGGCAACCTGGTAAAGAGCCAGGAATCAGAACAAACGTTGGCGAAAAACAACCAAACCCAACCTCCGGAGACACAGAGCACGAAGACAGTCATGGCGACGGGCCCAACGTACCGACCAACAAAGGCAAACCAAACGGGGGTCAAAACCCAGTTCCAACGACACCAACCCACACCGAGATCGCCAAGGGACCAGTACCACCCAGCACGACTCATCATAGTCCCGAGAGGGGAGAAGATCGATGCGAACCATCTCAATCCACGCAGACTAGTCAACCTTATAAATGATCGACTGGCTCAATCGGAGGACACCAAGCACCTGCGGGTGGCGTCGGCACAGTACAACCACAACCAGAACCTGATTATAATGATGCGGGAAGACCAGAGGGGTGAAGAACTGAGAAGGCACGCCAAAGAATTCGTTGACATCCTTGGAATACCGCCGGATTCGATAGACATGCTCACGGACGATAGGAGATTCAAGGTCAGAATTAATGGGGTGTGGACTGGTAGAGATGGTCAGGGAGGACTGAACACACCGGAAGACCTGAGAGAGGAGATCGAAAGGTTTAATCCAATTATGACTCGTGTTACACTGATGAGCAACCCTAGATGGATGAGAGCGGAGGCGGACCTGCAGGGAAAGGAACATTCATCAATCGTCCTCGAGTTCGCAAAGGAGGAAGACGCGCAAGCGCTTATCGCATCAAAATACGTTGCAATGTACACGAACTTCTGCGAAGTCGTATACCATGCATATAGACCCCCGATACTGCAATGCAGCAAATGCTGGGAGATCGGCCACCACATCTCCAGATGCAGGAAGGAAACGAGGTGCCGTATCTGTGCAGGTGGACACAGCGAAAAGGACCACACCGAGACAGGAGACCAACATATGTCGACAGAGGCAGGTGAGAATGAACGCCAAGAGGAAAGGAGGGGCAGAAGGTGTGTCAATTGTGGAGGAGACCACGCAGCAACGGAGAGGAACTGCCCCGAGAGGAGAAGACACCAGATGATAGCTAGGGAAAAGGACAACATGGATGTGGGAGGAGGCACACTCAGAAAGAAAAAGACCATCAGAAAGAATGGGACCGGTGCAGGGACCGACAGAGGACCGAAAGTAGCAGATACCGGAGAGGCAGGCATCGACGCGCGCACGACAGCACATAGGGAAAAAGAGAACACGAACACCGCAGAACTCAACACCAACTACAAGAAAACTGCAAACACAGGGAAGGACGTGACCAGGAGCATGGCACTCGAGAACCTACTGAATGAACAGGAACCGGCGAGATGGGACGAAATGGAAGTAGAGGAGTTAGACTGCATGAGTAACCAGACGCCCGGTAACGTTCAATCTATATGAAGACTAAACCAATACGAATTGCACAGCTAAACACAAATCGCAGTAACATGGTATGCCACACGATGCTAAACACTTTTACAGATAAATTCGACATCATCCTAGTCACGGAACCATGGTGGGGTGACATAGGCAATGAGCAAAAGAGCCCAGCTGCGCTGAGAGCCTGGACACCAATCCCACCGGTAGCGAGGATCCCGGAAGGCAGGAGGCCAAGAGTAATGGCATATGTAAAGAAGAGACAGGACTTTCAAGTGACGCTACGGTCTGACCTAGCTGAGGACCTCGACATGCAAATCTTGGATGTTACACAAGCTAACTATCCCACAGTGACGATCATCAACGTATACAACCAACCCAAGAGCAGGGACCCGCAAATGCGGGAAACGTACACATCGGAAAGACTAACGGAGGTCGAACTCCCAGCAGGGGGACCAATTATCATAAGTGGGGACTGGAATCAACATCACCCTACATGGAGCAAGGGCGAGCCACAACCAACGGAAAAAACAAATGAGCTCATTGAGTGGCTACAAGACCGAAACTTCACGCTATTAAATGAAAAGGGAGTATGCACTTACCATGAACACAGGAAGAGGGGAGCGACGTCAGTACTAGACCTGACCTGGGCAAACACAGAGGCAGTGACTCTCGACACAGTGAGGGAATGGGCGGTTGACCCGGAGCTAGCCTGCAGTTCGGACCATTTTGCACTGCGATGGATCATAGACCACGGAGCGACTGAAGTCCAGAATATAACGGGAAGCAGGTATAACTTCAAGGAGACAAAGCCGAAAGAATGGCAGGAGGTGTTTGGACAGGAGATGGAGAAAAACGAAGGAAGGTGGGAGGCCCTACAAGTTCTTGAAGCTAATCGTTCCCCAGAAGAGCTAGACCAAGACGTCGAGCTAATCACGGAGGCGATGCAGGCCGCCACACAAGAGACAGCGAAAGAGCTGAAACCATCAGGACATGCAAGACCATGGTGGTCTGAGGCGCTGAACGAGGCGAATGAGAAGAGGATGAGACTAAGAGAAGAACAGCGGATGTACGTAGCCCGATGGGGAGAACAAAGCGATGAGGTAAATCGGAATATCAGGAAAGTGACTAACTATTTTAGACGGCTGTACAAGCATGAGAAGACGAAGTGGATCGACGAAACACTGGAAGAGGCAACCCCGGAAAACATGTGGAGGCTGCGGGGATGGTCCAAAGGCACTAGGAACTACCCGTCTCCGGCAATTAAGAGGCGGGGTTCTGACCTGGCCGTCGAGCATGAAGAGAAGTGCGATGCACTACGGGACGCACTCTTCAAACCACCCCCGACACTGGCCAACAACGAAGAACTGGACCTAACCAGAGAGCAAGACGGAGACTATGCACATGCAAAGGTAACACGCGAAGAGGTTAGAGAAGCCATTTACCGACACTGCACAAAAAAGGCACCAGGGATAAGCCAGCAACCGTTTAACACGGTACACTGGGCGTGGGAGGCAAAGAAAGACACGATATTCGCACTCATGTACCATTGTGTAGAATCTGGTTACCACCCCAAAAAATGGCGACAAGCGATAGCAGTGGCGCTCCGAAAGCCGAACAAGCCAGATTACTCAGAACCGAAGGCATACAGGCTGATACAACTCCTGGAGTGCCTTGGCAAAGTGCTGGAAGGGATAGTAGCAAGAAGGATAAGCTTTCTAGTTGGCCGAGAGGATTTAGTACCACCGACTCAATTCGGAGGCCGTCCAAACAGCTCTACTGATGACGCGCTACTCACCCACATAGAGGACATCCAGGCAGCGAGAAACCATGGTAAAGTAACATCAGTACTGACGTTCGACATATCAGGCTTCTTTGATAATGTGAACCATGCGAGACTGTTAAGAGAACTGCGTAGGAAACGGATACCGCTGCCCTTGGTAAAGTGGGTGGCATCGTTCCTCAGTGACAGGCAAGCGGCGGTGTGCCTGGATGGGGTGAGGAGCGAAATGAAGCCGGTAAAAAATGGGATCCCGCAAGGGTCTCCAGCATCTCCAATACTATCGATAGTATATGGAAGCGAGATTCTGGAATTGATGGAAGCTAAGTACAAACGACAAGGAGAAGATGCAACGCTACTGATGTACATAGATGACGGAACGCTAAGGGCCTCCACAAACTCATTGGATGCGAACGTGGAAATACTAAGGCGGGATTTTGTATTTGTTAACGATTGGCTTACAAAAGTCGGACTCTCTACAGAACCGGAGAAAACAGGCCTGATGCATCACTCATGGAGACAAGATAGGGGATATTCCCCGGCAATAAAGCTTCCAATGCCCGATGGCACGGAGACGATGATCGAAGCTGCCGAGTCAATACGCATCCTAGGCTTACACATTGACAGGAAACTGACATTTAACCAACACGTGCAAAAGGTCACACAGAAGGCAAGGAGAGCGGTGGCCGGCACACGGATGTTGGCAAACACAGTCAAAGGTTTGAGCCAATCTCAGATGAGGACGATGTACAAGGCCTGTGTGGCACCTATAATGACGTATGCGAGCCCAGTTTGGTGGACAGGTAAAAAGACCCACATAGACAAACTAACGAAAGTCCAAAATGAAGCGCTCAGACACATGGCAGGGGCCTTTAGGACCACACCGGCCAAGGCACTGGAGGTCATAATGTCGATACCGCCGATTGAAGTAGCGCTAGATGCGATCACTGGGGGCTACGCTGACAGACTACACAGACTGAAAGTGACTAACCCGATAATAGAGCGCCTACCAGAGGAGTGGCGGCAAGGGATGCCCGCGACGACACCTCCACCACTCCCATCTAGGAAGAAGAGGGGCAGGAAGAAGAATGTCAAACTGACACAACTGGAGAGGCTGGCAAGAGGGACGTACAAGCCAACTACAGGTGAGAGCATTGACCTTTCATTGCACCGCCGTGGCGTAGAACAATAAGCGACCACGGCGGCAGACTGACAGTAGCAGAGGCCCCAAAAGAATGCAACAAGTCAAACGAAGCAAAGAGGCACAGGGAAAGAGCAAACGACCTCAAATACGACAGGACACGAATCACGGTCTACTCTGACGGCTCCTTGTGGGAAGAAGACTCAGACAAAGAGGTTAGGAGTGCAGGGTGGGGACTGGTCGGGTACCACCAGGGCCAGGAGGTCTTCTCCAGTAGAGGCGGAATGGGTCACAAAGCTGAAGTATACGATGCGGAACTTGAGGGGCTCACACAAGCGGCCAAGATGGCCACAGAATATGCAAAACGACACGTACAGGTAAAACACATACATATATTTGCTGACAACACCGCTGCAGTAACGACGATATACAAACCGAAACCGAAGCCGGGGCAGAAGCCAATGATCAGAACCACCCACATAGTGGACGAGTACCTCGATGGGGATGAAGAGAGGACGCTCAGCATTGAGTGGTGCCCAGGCCATAAAGACGTGGAAGGCAACGAGCGAGCAGATGAGGAAGCAAAGGCGGGGTCAGAAATGTGGACACAGGACCACAACACGATGACGAACGCGAAGAGAAGGACGAAGGAGAAGGCCCTCAGGACATGGCAGGAGGAGTGGCAAAGGACGCCAGCCACCGGGGGATTTGCCGTAGCAAACAGGCTGCAACCGAGATGGAAGCTGAGGGAACACGTTACACACACACCGAGGGAAGTGTTCGGGAAACTGACACAGTGCCGGACAAAACACGCTTTTATTGGTGAGTACTACGCTAAATTTGTACCTAACAAACCAACAGAATGCCCGTGTGGTCAACGGTTCCAAACACGGGAGCACGTAGTCCGGGAGTGCCCGAGGTATGAAGAAAGCAGAGACATACTACGAAAGGCAGACGAACAGATGGAAATGGGGATACTGCTAGGCACGAAGAAAGGACTCGAAGCAATGGCCAAATTCCTCGCCAAAACGGGCGCTTTTACGAAGACCGGAGTGAAAAGACAACAACGGGAAACGCCGACATTAGATGACGAAGAAAACGACGAGGAGGAGGGGAGATGGTGGAGGAGGATGGAGGGGGACAGGGAGGCGGACTACGGTCTGGTTGAGGGAGAGTGAGGAGATGGAAGAAGGGAAGGAGGAGGCGGCGGCGACACAAGGATCACGGCAGAAGAGAAACAAGGAACACGTAAATGAGACTGGGACCACACACCGCGGGAGGTCAAGACACCCCGTGTACGCAGACACACCAGGAGGACACAAGAAACGAACTCTCTACCCCCCCACCCTGAACACCCGACCGGACCCAATAGACACATGTCCCACCCGGAGGAGCCTGCGATGTAACCCGGTTCACCACTCATGCCACCACAAACCATACGAAGAGAGTTTTACTTCAAACAGATACACTAAAAGAGCGCAGATAGATAGTTCATCAGTTTACTTACTAGGAGTAGAGCACGTTACAGCCCTACCCCCGCTTCTTAGCCCTGCATAGCGGCTTGCCGGCGGTAAAAATCAATTTCATTCATTCATTCATTCTGGATTTTATTTGATGCTGATGCTGTCTCATCATATCTAATCTTCCTAATCTTATCTCAATCCTAAAGCAGCATTTCATATTTCATTTCAATTGACGAGCATAATTTTCTGATATCTACCTCCGCTAACTACTAACTGAGGACATATCTGTCAAATGCCGAGGTTAATTGATCACTCATGTTAGAAGGCTGATAGACACAGGCTCAAGATCATTGTTCTCTTCCGTTTCACACTCCAAGGTTACAGCATTTTCCAAGTCAAGTCCTGTAGTTCTTCTCTTTCGAGCCATCTAGTTCCTTTAGCAGTGGTGTTGGTGCTACAAAAAGTGAGTTGGCATCCTGGAAGTTCCTGCTTTCCATGTGGATGTCTTCCTCGCAAGTAACTGGGATCATGATTTTTTGTAGCTAGGCCTCATCATTGTAGCAAGATCCAAAGCCTTGCTTCCCCAATGTATTCTATGCCTTTGCCGCCGATTTCCTTTCGGTGCAGAAAGCAGGCATAGAGGCACTTTATAATATCGACGTTTATGGAGAAGTGGCCTGTATTACATAATCTACACCATCGCATTTTGCTTTTGACTCTGTCAAAATTCTCAATTGCTCCGCGAGGAAGTCAAAATTGCGGCCGCTGGAGGCTGGTTTGGTTTACGTGCGGTACACTATCTGGCAGTCCTCCTGCAATTGTTTCACTATCTCCATCTATCTCCATAATGCGAACCTCCCAAAATACTTTTTGACCATGCTTCTACTCGTCCGTTGCCGGGCTTGAATACCGTTTATGGGATATTTGGGCGAATTTCCTTTGAAAACGCTGTCGATCCTTAGTGTCAGCATTGTCGAAACGTTGAGATCCTCTCTCCAGGTACTAGTGTCATGGCGTTTAAATCCTGGACACTTGAGCTCAGGGAATTCCAAGGGAGCCGTGATGTAACTGTCAAACAATTTACCTTAACTGACTGGAGTCCACCGTATCAGCGATTTTGCTGAGCTTTAATGTCACTTTCTCATCTATATATCTATGTGTTTCTCCCGTCTCCCAGGGCAGCTTCCCCTTTCAATCCGTGATCTGGGTTACTCAGGTGAACCACACCTGCTACACTAACGTCTCAGGTTAATGCATAACTTCAACTTATTGTTCGACGGAACTTCTGAAATTCGAGATGGATCGGTGTCGCAGCTCCCCACCGTTATCAACCGCTGGCTTTCAGTAAAGGTTGAACAGGTGAATGTCAAAAACGAACCACTTTGCGATGTCATCCAGCAGTTCCAGAAATTCATCGAGAGCGACCCGACTGTCTTGTTTCTCTTTCAACAAATGTTCAATCAGGTACCCACCACTGACGAGTTCGATTATGACTCCTTTGGAAATCCCTCAGTGAGTACAGGTTGATGTTTGTGTAGACACTTGCTCATCTTCATGCTCAAGGTTCGTGATTACATGACAATGCTGCGCTTGCTCAACTATTTCTTGACTGAAGCTCCCGTTTTTACATTAGAATATAACCCTCTTGCTTGCCCTATCCAATCAATCCTTCAGTGGCCGATGGCCACCCCTGCCGGTAATGCGCTCTTCTTGATGCCCAGTGTCAACGAGCACTTCCGCAATGTGCTCAACGCACAAGGGGGATTCCTCTCGTCCCCTGCATCGGTATACGTCATTTCACAGGAGCCGGGAGGTTGGTTGAGCAAGGAAGCCCTGGAAGCTATGGGGGGATTCACTGACGATTTCATTCATGATCCCTCTAAGCCTAATTGGGGTTTCATATCATGGGACGACTTCTTTACTCGCCGTTTCAAGGATGGCGCACGTCCTCTACCCTCACCATACAATCCAAGCATAATAACCAGCCCCTGCGAAGGCATTGTCTATAACATTGCTCACAACGTTCTCGAGCACGATTTTTTCTGGCTCAAAGAAAACGCTTATTCTCTCGCAAACATGCTTGCGAACCACGAATTCGTTCCAAAATTTGTCGGCGGCACCGTTTATCAATCATTTTTGACTATTCTCACTTACCATCGTTGGCACTCTCCAGTCACGGGTGTCGTGGTTGACATCGACTTTGTACCGGGGACATATTACTCATCCTCACCGACCATTGGCATGCGCTCACTGTCACTGGAAGAATCGCAAGGATATCTTACCTCCGTCGCCACTCGCGTGAATATCTACATACAAGCCGATGTCACTGCCATTGGTTTACTGTGTTTGATGTGCGTTGGGATGGCCGAGGTATCAAGCTGTGAGGTGACCGTGAAGAAAGGCGAAAGGGTCATCCAGGGGCAGGAGATGGGGATGTTTCACTTTGGCGGGTCAACGTCCTGTTTGATCTTCCGTCCCGGTACCAAGCTTCAGTTCGCAGATAATATGAAGGTCGGGAATATGGATGATATAGTCAAGTTGAACGAGCCTATAGCGTTCGTCGAAGCATGCGGAGGGGGTGGACAGCCTCAAGGTTGTGGACATCATACTTACACTTTCTCACGTATTCTGTCTCCACAGCTTGGCGACTAATTAGCGCTTAGCTCTTGAGCTTGCTACCAATTTTTAAGCCCTTTATTTGAAGGATCAGTAAATTTGTATACTCTTTATGCGACTCAATATGATCAGCTCCCCGTTTCTAAACGGGTCATGCATTCTCGACATTGGTAACTCCCTGGAGGAAAGAATGGTCCTTAACAATGAATCCACAAACACATCGTGATGTGCTGTCAGAGGAAATAATTTCGGAAAGACGTTCCCCACCTGAGCATGTACCCTTGGCGATGGTGGATGTTGGACACACACCCATATATATGCTAACAACGAAAAAGACCCGGACTTTCCGCGGTCCTCAAATTAGACGTCAAGAAGCTGAACTCTATCTCAAAGAAATCTAAGTTTTGTCTATTTTTACCGACATCAATGCAGCATACAGTTTCTTCAAAGAAGAACTTCATCGCCTGACTTATTCTCCGGATCGCAGCATTTATTCTGGTTTACAGTGTGATTATGAAAAGATCATATTCAAGGCGGGGAGGGCCAATCTGTGCCACAAAGAGAGGAACACCTTCCCCTCTAATGGCTCTTGTCATTGATCCGAATGGAACAGACATTTTATCTCATCGACAACATACTAAACAATTTATTATCGTAAAAGACAACGAAAATATTTCACTTATTGATGTCCTGCTGCATTGAACCTTGCTCTTGCCGAATGTTACCTGTACACTATTAATCTCACAATAAACACAAGAGAAATGATTATATTCACCTTGCGTCTGCTGAGAACGATCGCCAGTAACGGCGCCAAGGACTGCGTCTTTCTTGCCCCCAATGCGATCTTTAGTACCCTGTGCAAATCCCTCGGTCTGGGCAGACTTGATCTCGGCTTCACCGGCAGCATGCTCTTGCTTTCCCGATTGTTGCCAAGAAGTACTTCCAGTCATCTTCCCAATGCCCTCAACAACGTTACCCTTCGCGGAATGTATCTGGCCGGATGTTTTACTAAAGCGATGCCTTTGAGTACTGTTTATCAAAGTCCGATTGAAGCCTTGAGTACATACCTGGGGTCACCAGAGCCCATGTTTCGTGTGGACGATGTGGTATTGGAAGACATTAATTGTTTCTGAGTCTGAGTTGATGAGTCTCCGGAGAACGTTTGCGAGGCTTATATAGCATTTCGGGAGTTAATGATGTAATATAATGTGTGCGCCACAAGGTGACGCGTTCGACACGTGTATATGTCAGACGATGCGCATGATGACGCCCACTTACGTCATGGCATGACAATAGAGATTCAAAACCTCCACACTTGGTCCTGCCATATGAAGGTATTGTCGAATGTATCAATGCAGCACATTTATGACATCTCGGAGAATCGATATTAATATTCTATTCAGGTCAAGATCTAAGCACGTCGGCCTCTTGTTATGGGAGAGGAGCGAGACACGACCGACGACACGACCATACGTCATACCTCAACTTAGTCAATATGTGTTATTTCCTTATTCGGTTACCTCTGATATACTTTCCTCGCCTGGCCCAGCTACACGACCGGTATTTGCTGGCCTTTGCCGCAAACCTCATCCATTTTTACTCTTTTATTTTTGGATACACAGAAAGTCACCCTCAGTCGTACAACATAATATTGGTGTGACCGAGGGTGATCCGTTTTTACTTACACATACTTACTTCGTACTAATTGCAACCTGCAGACTAAATTACTGTATTCGTCTACAGAGAGGCTTATATTGCAAGTGCGCATTAGTCAGGTTGGGCATAGCTGCGATATCCACCTGTTCAGAGTCCCAGTACTGCCAGTAGCAACCACACAGAGCACACCATCATACTCTCCCTGCCACCTAAGCTGGAGTAAACACGCAGCCTATCCTATAGTGAGTGCATGCATGAACTGATGCCTCAATTCTCTGTCACATTTCATAGAATATTACATACAGTTCATATCGAAATATGGGCTATGGAAGAGTTGCTATCTACACGCAGTATACATACTAGAAGACGTGATCGGGCTGCCAAGTCACTAGTCTTGACGAGAATGACTTTGCTTTCCACTATTTGTGGAAGGCCTCCTTGTCTCAAAGCATTGACCCGTAGAACCTGGATGGTAGGCATCTTTTATTCTGTGAAGAAGTGATATCTAAGTACAGAGTATGTAAGTCTCTCCATGGTATGCGTAAGTCTGTGTAAGTCATGTAAGTTAAAGTTCAACAATCTCCGTATAATTGACCGAGGGTGCACTAGTGTCCGAAAGGCCCTGACACTTTTGTTCCCAAAATGGTCAACACTTGCGGTGCCCTTGATTAGCGAACACTCAATATTCAGCTTTGCTTCACACCTATTTAGTATGTTCTATCGGAAATTATATACGAAAAGCATTGTCATTTCCATGCATCATACATACTAGAAGACATGATTGGGTTGCCAAATTACTTCTTGACATTAGACTGACTCTGCTTTCCAGTCGTACGCATTCGTGACGACCTCCTCGTGTCTGAGCCTCTACCTCGACAATTCGTTCTCAGGTCCAGGCTTTGGAAGTCATAAGTTATCATGTGGCTTGTCATCTTCAGGCGCAGGCCAGTTATTCGCCTGCAAACAAAGATCAAAGTACTTGGCCAATTGCTCGTGGTTGACGAGGACACGTCGACCTATAGGAACAGGTTCGGGTGCTGCAGGAACACCTTGGGCAGCCACGCCGACCATCATCTCTAGTTCACTAATGTCATCTTCCGCCGCCGTTCGGGATTCCGCAACTATCCACTCTTTCACAGCTTTGATTGCTGCTTTAACCCGTTGATGTAGAGGAGTAGATGATAACCGATCCTTTAGCAAGTATATTGTCTATTCATTACAAGCTCGTAGACAATGCAGGTTCGAGTGCGTCGGCCTGTGGTGACAGGAAATTGGACATCCACGCAAGAAATGGACAATCGTTGCCGACTTCAATTCAATATTCAGCCTTTACTTCACGCCTATTTAGTATGTTCTGAAATGATAAAAGAAAAGCATACATACGAGAACACATGACTGGCCCCCCAAATCACTTCTCAAGATTAGATTGACGTTTCTTTCCAGTCGTACGCATTCGTGACGACCTCCTCGTCTCTGACCCTCTACCTGTAGAACCTGAAGCTGAGTGTTGACTCCTTCTCTACAACTCGTCCTCAGGCACAGGCTTTGGAAGCCCTAGGACATCATGTGGCTTGTCGTCTTCAGGAGGAGGCCAGTCACCCGCCTGCAAACAAGTATCAAAGTTCTTGGCCAATCTCTCGTGATTGTCGAGGAAACGAGGACCTATAGGAATGGGTTCGTTGGCTGTAGGCAATGGCGAAGGTTGGATGGCAGGCACATTATCATATCTAGCTCAGTCATGTCTTCTGCTGGCACCTCGCCCTCTATCCACTGTTTCACAGGGTTCATTGCTGCTCTAACCCATCTATGCAGAGGAGCAGAGGATAACCGGAAGTCATGGCCGATATAATCATTGTCCACGAAGAGATGCCTTCGAGCTTCACCACCTAGATATTCGCCGTCAGGAAGACGTACCCGATGGTGGAAAACACGGTTGAGGATACTTGGCGTCCGGCTTGTTCTATTGTGGGGAAGATAGCGTAGAGCATGGTAGATGACAACAAGTACAAAGGACTCCATATCATCCTGGATCGTGTGAGCGTCATGATGTCCTGCAAGCAACAGGCTTGACATAAATTCCCAAGTCCCCTATCAATAGCTGTGAGTATGATAAGTACTTCATCAGAGCTCACCGTCCGCTCGTGCCGTCGGCTACGAGCTATGTCATCTTCTTTCTTTGCCATATCCCAGTCGTTGAGTATTCCTCCATCAGCGGTGATGAGAATATTGTTCGCGCTAATGTCGCGATGCAAGATACGGCATTTTATGTATGCTTGCTCACAGGCTAAGGGGTGTCTGAGTCACAGATTCTCAGAAATAAGCCTGAACTCACCGGTGAACGCATGCGAGACGACCAGCAACAGATGTTTAGAGCTCGTAAAAGCCTTGAGAGGTTTTCCAACCACGTCAGAGACTAAACGATGGTGAAAACGTTGGACCTTCCACCACTTGCCGCCACACTTCCAAGAACCATTCAATTTTGGAGTAGAGTCATGGCTCCTGACCTCGCCTTCATACTCCCAATCTTCCTCGGCTTCCTGAACGGTAACGTAAAGATCGGTCTTGGTAACACCGCCGCTTACGTCCCCTCCGCAAACATACCTCGGAACGTGTTCAACTTGCGCGTCTCGGAGGTCCCGGAGGATGTCGGCCTCCTTAGCCAGAGTGTGTGCCCGCCACGCGTCCTTCAGGAGGTATTTATTCTTTGTTGCAATCTCGTACACAGGATATGGTCGAGTACATCGGCCCGTGAGTGACCGAGTTTCAGACAGACAACCCCAAGCAAGAAATTCACGGTTCCTGCCTTCCTCACCAGGAACAGTGAATACGACGACTGGACGATAGGCCTCAGGTTTCCATCGCTCGAGCTCTCTGTGAGCGATTTCCACTTCTCCAAGTGTCGCACGACGCACAAATGGGTCTCTGCCCCGGCCAGCATCGTCGAGGTGAGAGAATCTCCATAGAAATTCAACGAGAAAAGTACAATTGGTCTTAAAGTTGAAATTTTCGGAAACGATGGCACCAGCGCGGTCCCACCGGATGAAGCGGACATATCTCCCAAAAAGGAAGATGGTGAATGCATGATGGCGATGTTGACAACTGAACCACTCAGTTGCATAGTGAATCAGTTGACCACGAGATGCTTCACCTGCGTTAGTCTTGGATTCGAACACCCAACTTCTGCGGTCCTTGTCCTCTCGGGGATCAACAAAAGCATTGTCTGCGTCATGAGCTTTAAGCTCACTATGCAGCTCGAGTTCGCCAAACTGGGTGACCTTTTTTGACACGTCTATATCTTTATGATACACACCGGGGTCGGGCTTGATGCATGGGTCATTTATCATGTCCCTGTCTACATAACCAGACGTATCAACCATTTTGAATCCAGGGATGAAGTCATTGCAGGCCTCCATCTAACAACCAAAAGTAAGTTATTGAACCAACGTGCTAAGCGAGTTTTATTTACATAAGGCTCATACATACCATTCTCTGGAGTGCCGTCTGGGATAGCATTGCCGAAGAGACTGCGGCTGAAACAGGGTAACAAGGATTGTGACTGAGATCGTGTATGAAATGGTTCCCTTGGCAGAAAATCATCTAGGAATTGTTGTATAGGCATCGGGCCCAGGAAGAGTCCCTCCATAGAAGTGACCATTTTGTTGCAGAGAGAATTGAGTGGCGGGTTTCTAGGTTCAAGTCCAGTGGATACTAGGAACTTGATGGGTGAGCTTGAGCCACCGGCGCCGGAAAACGAACCCGACATATCGAGAGACTTACAGATCGTTCCAATACTTTCGGTCTGTTTATATTAAACTGGCTGTGGCGGGTCTTCAACTTGCCTGTCAGCCACAGTGCACGAGCCTTTACAGTGTTCCGGCACTCCTTTTTGTAAGGCTTTGACTAGCAGTTCGCAAGGCGGCGTGTCAATAGCACTAAGAACGAAATATATTCTAGTGAGACCATAGTGTAACCGTATGACATACCTAAGAACGAAATGGACAAAGATGGAGATCTACTACTAACTACGGGACTGTAAGGGTGTGGTCACGTGTACCGTGACACCCGCCCCCCACTTGTAAGATGGACGTAAATGCAAAAAGGGAAAGAAAGAGAGGGAAAAAAAGGTTCATCCTCCACCCCCGCTCTCCCTCCTCCTCCTCCTATACCTGGTTTTCTTTCCACGTGTCCTCTCGTTTGCTCTGAACTCCTGGATTGCTTCCAGCGCATGTGGCATGTCGTACTCTTTTAACCACTCGTCCTCACTCTCATCATACCCCTTCCAGCGGACCAAAAACTCCGGTACACCCCCTTTCATCCGTCTCTCGCGCAAAATGCGTTCGATCTCAACCTCCTCACCCGACTCCATCTGCACCGGGGGGGGAGGTTCCTGGCGTCGTCCCAATATCGTGTCCTCGCATGCAGGCACCAAGCACGATACGTGAAAAACATCGTGGATCGACCACCCATCTGGCAGCGCCAACCTATACGCCATGTCCGAGATTTTCTGTGCCACCTGGAAGGGACCGAACCGTTTAAAGTCCAGCTTGTGGTTGGGGCGGTCCGAGCGCAAATCCGCGCGCTCCAAATATACGTGATCTCCCACTATGTAATCCGGCGCCTCATCCACCCACACATTATAAAACCACTTCATTCTTGCCGCTGCCAACTCCAGCAACGCCCTCAACTCCCCTTGCACCTCGCAAATCTTATCCAGACGCTCGTCAGCCTTGGGCACCCGCTGAGAGTTCACAGGATCAACGGAAAATGTTGGATTGTAAGCATACTCCGTGTAAAACGGGGACATCCCTGTCGCAGCGCTCACACAATTATTGTAGGCAAACTTCGCAAATGGCAACCATTCCACCCAGTCATCCTGGTAGTAATTGACGAACGCGTGCAGATAGATTTCCAACTCCTGATTGACTCTCTCCGTCTGCCCATCTGACTGCGGGTGGTGCGCTGTCAACAATGCAGGCTTGATCCCCAGCCTCTCCCACATCCGCCTCACATATCGTGCGATGAACTGCGGCCCCCTGTTGGAGACCACCTTTTTAGGTGTGCCATGGAGGCACCACACACGTTCCATGAACGTGTCGCACATTGCCGCTGCATCATCAGTCGAATGCGCCCCCAGGAAGTGGGCCTGCTTAGTTGACTTATCACAGACGACCTGGATCATGTCGTACCCTCGTGAGACCGGCAGCGGCCCAACGTAGTCTGTCGAAACGTGCTGCCACCGACCATCGGGAACCTCTAGTGGTTGCAATGGGCCATATGGGCGTTGACGCTGGGGCTTGATGTGCTGACAGATCTCGCACCCTTTCACATACCGCCACACAAACTCGGACATACGAGGCCAGTAATAGTTCCGGGCAATTAAAGCCAGCATGTTCACCTGTCCCGGGTGCCCTGCTGGTATTGAGTCGTGGTACAATTGCAGGACCATACGTTTCACCTCGTCGTCGTTCGGAACGTACACGAGGCCGCGAAAGCGGACCACACCCTCCTCCACCGTAAAATCACGCAGCTGTGACCTCACCAGTGCCGGTGCATCTGCCATACCCAGGATCGCTGCCAGTCATGGATCGTGCACCATCACCTCACGAATCCTGTCCAGGATGGTCCCATCAGCCACTATCCTCTGCGCTGCTGCCACATGTTCCGACACTGCCGACTGCCTGCACCAGGCCAACTGCACCACCACACCACGCTTCTCCACCCGCCGCTCCGATAACACCGTCTCCCCTGCATTATCATGTGTGCCTGGTGCCGGCTCGTGGTCTGGGCGCCGGGACAGACCATCAGGCCCAGCGCTCAACCACCCCACCCTGTGATGAATGACAAACGTAAAACGGTTCAGGAAGAGACTCCACCTTGCCTGTCGCTGAGTTAAGTCCCCCCCACCCTGTGATGAATGACAAACGTAAAACGGTTCAGGAAGAGACTCCACCTTGCCTGTCGCTGAGTTAAGTCCCTCACCATCATGAAGTACTCCAAGTTTCGGTGATCAGAGAAGACATCCACCGTGAACGGGCTCCCCTCCAGATATGGCCTCCACACCTCAAATGCACGTACAACTGACAAGAGTTCCTTGTCGTGCACGTCATAATTCCGCTCCGCTGGCTGCATAGACTTCGAAAAGAACGCAACTGGGCGCCACTCCCCATCCCGCGCCTTCTGCGACAAAATTGCGCCCACCGCGAAGTCCGACGCATTGGTCTCCACCCTAAACTGCATATCCGTTGATGACGCCAACTGTGGTTGGGTGCGCTGGACGTATACGCAGTACAACGCCGTCTCCAGCGCCTGGCATACGGGTTTGTGAGGAGTCCCGGCAGGGTCCCGGTGTGCTCGAGCAGAGGTGATAGGGCGATGCGCTAGACGGTAGCGCCTTGGGTGCTACCTAGCAAGTAGTAAGCGTCGTAGCTTAGGAGAAGTTATAGAAAAATAAGCGAATAGTGCAGCGTAGCGTGCCCGTAGGTGGCACCATAAACGACGAAGACGAGATAGACGAAGCTAGCGCCAAACTTGGTGACAAAGTCAGGCAACGCTAGCGCGATTTGAACGCTAAGTGTAACTGGGTGCTCAAGAGGTTACGATTTGTTGTTATATACATGGCAAGTAGCTAGTTTTTATACTATGCGCTACATTATTTCCAAAATAAGTCCATTGACGGCGCTACCAATTAGCGCCTCTCTTTGTGACTGTAGCTAACGGCCACCTGTCAACGGCAACCTGCAGCACATGGGTGACGGCGACCAACGGCGACTCGAAAACTACTTAGAAGTGGTACGAGTTTGCTCACTTTTTGATGTAATTTAATTGGCCAATGCCATCCCGGGGTATGGTCGGGGAATCCTCGACAGACGCCGTGAGCGCTAATTCCGGCGCTAAACATTGTACCATCTTTTGATAGATTTAAATGTTGGGTCTGCGTGTATCCTGTCTCGTCGTCATTGATTCTTTTAGACTTCTGATTGAGGTGCCTCGGTGATTGACAGTGCCAATTGCTAACTCCTTCCAGTACTGATTGGGGTTTGGTCAGAGTCACCTCCTGCTGTTATGCTAGCGCTATGAGTCCTGAGTCTTCTTGGTCTTCAAAGTAACTGAGTGGAGTGCGCTGAGGGGCTGATACTGGTGATTGAGATGAATGGATAAGTCTTGCCATAGAGCGCCCACGCTAGGGCTGCTCTGTACCCAAGGCTGGTCGCTAGAGCCTTTAGTGTGTCAAGTGTTGGTCGGCCTATAATGTCCCTTGATGCGCTCAGTCCGAGTAGAAGCCTATCATCTCCCCCCAACTGAAAAATTGACTGTCCTCAGTCAAATGCCGTCATTAATTTGACTGCGCTACGGTCTGTATAATGCCGCCGGCACCTTATAAAAGTCGTTTTCCGTACTTCACCTTCCCGTGTTTTCCTTCCCATCTTTCCAGCATGTCCACTTCTTTTGACGCCTCTGCTCTCCGCAATTTCCTGGCTAAGGCCTCCTATTTATTTGATCGCGCTAAGTCTGTCGGTCCCGCCGATGCGCCACAAACCGTCCCTGGTATTATGCAACTCTATCGGCGCTGGCTCGTGGTCTGCGGCTCCGACAGTTCCTGGGAGTGGGGTGACGAGGTTCGCGAGTGGTGTGTGGCCCGGTACCGTGAGTTCGAAGGTGCCGATTGGTTGCACCCTTTCGCGGACCTTTTCGTAAGTTTCTAAGTTTGATTTTGGCTTTGTGGCGCTAAGGTTCAGCGCCCATACTAGGCTCCCTCCTTATCCGACAAGATCAACGCGTTGTTGGCTAGTACCGAGGTCAGCGAAGTAAGTCCTTCCTTTTCTTCCCCCCCTTTTCCCACTTGTTAATCCTTGAGTAGTCGGTTGCCACGTCTCCCACCGTCGCCAGTCTTCCTACTGCCCCCTCGGCCTCTACTGTCCCTTCTGTTCCTACCGCCCCTCCTTCTTCGACTTCTGTTCCGCCTCCTTCCGTTCTTGGCAGCCCTTTTTGTGGCGCTGCTTCTTCCACTCGCCCTGCCCCAAGCGCTGCTTCTCCCGGTCGCACTGCCCCTCCTCATTCGGCCATCAAACGCATTGCCATTTCTCGTAGCGAGCCACGACCCGGTCTGACGCGCACAACTTCCCACGGTCCTCCGCGTAATTTCGCCATTGTTATTGAACGAGCGCCTCCTGCTTGTGCTAGTTCTCCCAAACGTACCGTGCGTTCTTTCCCTATCTTCCTTACTCCATTTTTCTGACTTCTCCCCTTCCAGATCAATCTCCCTGCTCGTGTTCCCCCTTTGTATGTCATAAGTGCTTTGCTCATTGTCGCTAGACTTTAGCGCCTAAATGTTAATGTCGATAGGCGCCTAACCAGACCATGTTCACCGACGTGGAGCTTCGCGACCTTTTGTGTCTTCGCCGTGATACTACCGTCATTGATACCGGCGTCCTGGCTGGTGTCCAAGTACTGGGCGGCAAGAAGAAGGTTACCGTTGCGCCCTTGGAGCGTTGCACGTTTAGGGCAAAGATTGGCACGGTAAGCACTGGTTTGCCCATTGGTAGATTCATGCCGTCGCTGACTTCTTTCTTAGTGTGACAAGTGTTGGTCTGAGAACGATCCTGAGGGCTGCTGGTTTCCTACCGCGTCTCTGCCTTGCTATCGGTGCGATGCGTTAAAACGGGGCTGCGTCTTCAACGGGATTCGTACTTGTGAACGTGGTAGGGACGCCATTATGCAAAGGAACTATGAGCGCGCAGTGCTGGTTCGTAACGCTTGGGACTTCGTGCTGCAGCAACGCGATCTGGCGGCTACTCACCAGCCCACAGTAATCAGCGCAGCCAGCCTGGTGCTGCCGACTACCCAGGATGGTACCACCGTGGTGGCACCTTTTGCTCGCTCTCCTCGTCGTCCCGTTCTTTCAAAACGTAAGCCTGTTGTTGCGTCTCCTGGCAAGAGTCCTGGTAAGCGCCGTGAGCTAGCGCCTGCTACGCCTGTGGTTTTGTCTTCGACCGAGTCTTCTACGGATGAGGGGGAGGGCACTGAGAGGGATGCCGAGGGAGAGGATGATGATGAAGCTGAGCCCGTTGTCGATGCCGATGCGCTATTGGCGGTACGCGCTCTCCTGCTTCGCCTTACTCCCCCTATCGCCGCTAACCCTCGTCAGAGTGGCCCCAGTGGTAACCAGTACGCATTTTCCTAACTTCTCTTTTCTTCGCGTGCTAACTTCTTGACTGATAGGTCCCCCACTCCTGTTCCCGCCGTAGTGGCTATCCCTGCTGCCGAAGATGTCGTTATGTCTGACGCTGGCGCTACCCCTGCCCCCGAGTCGGTTGCAGCTAGCGACACTCCGGTTGCTCTCCCCATTACTCCATCCCTTACTCCTCCCCACAGCTCCTCTTCGTTTCTTAGTAGCCGCAAGACTTCTGCGGCGCCGGAGTCCGAAGGAACCCTGGTGCCGGAAAGTGAGCGTCGTCGCCGCTGGAGATACTTGCCTCCCTACGGCATCCATCTTTCTTCCGCCAGAGCTATGTCCCCCGGCGACGAGCGCCATGAATGGACACTCCGTGCGCCTGTAACTGTCTGGGTACGTTCGTCTTTGTTCGTGCCCCTTTTCTCCCCTTTTCTAATCTCCCAATAAGTTCGATCCCTTTTGGACGCCCCCTCCCGCCATGCGAGTTTCTGGCGACGCCTTCCCTTGGCTCGGGGACGAGTTCTCCTATCCCGTTACCCCTCTCCGTCCTTCTGCTGACCTTTGCCAGCAACTTTGCCATATTGAGGATGCAACCAAAGTCGTTGGTCGCGAACTTGCCAACCTGCGTCCTTGCATTTCCACCTTAGCTCGCCGCGAGCGCCTCCTTCTCGAGCTCCATGACGATATTACAGCTGCGCTTGAGTGGCAAGCGAGTAACTCAATCCAGGACGGGGACTTGCTTCCTTTGGGCGATCCCGCCCTTCCCGAGTATGATCCGTAGTTGCCGACCCTTAGCGCTTTTAAACTTTTATGGACTTTGTCTTTTTGATACGAACTTTGTAGTGTGTGATACTAAAATAAACGCCTCCCTTGGCTTCAAATCGTCAGTTTGTAAGTAATTAAAAGAAAAATAAGTAAAAAGGGGAAACACTCAGTAGATCATCACAGCGCAAAAACCCCTTTTTGCCGACGCGGTCCAATAGCCATTACCATGCCAGCCTAACAAGAAAATAGGAACTGTCTGGAAATAAATAAGCGGATCCATGTAAGAAGTAGCGCGTATAAAGAAATAGAAAACCAGTGATAAATAGGAACTGTCTGGAAATAAATAAGCGGATCCATGTAAGAAGTAGCGCGTATAAAGAAATAGAAAACCAGTGATCGCTTATGCCCGTTTAGTGCGGTTGTGAGTAAGCGCTGAACATCAAATGTCGATTCCCTTTTTGGAGGGACCCAGAATAAGTTAAACGCTTTTGATTGGCTAGCGCTCCTGTTAGGGTCCTGGCTCCTTGAGAAAAGTCCTCCCATGCTGTCGCTAATCGAAACACTTCCCGTGTCCTATAAATTACTTATACATCAACTCGATTCCATCAGTCTTCGCGATGGCCACCCTGTCTGGTTGCGTGTGGACTCGAAGCTGTGATCGCGCCTATGTTACCATGGACCCTCCCACCTTTCTGGACCGGGCCACCTCGTTCTTTCATCATTACCCTCCAGAGGGTATTCCTAAGTTGGCCGACGAAGTCGTGGAGTTGAGTCGTCGCTGTCGGCTTCTGCGGGCTGCTTGTGAAATTTGGGGAGACGCGTCTCCGTTAACGCGTTTTGGTACCGAGGCTACTTGGAGTCAGGCTTTCCATGTACGTATCTTGCTATTCTTGGCGCACTCCTGACAGTCGCCCAAATCCAGGAAATCGCCACCGAAGACACGGCGGATCGTCTTCAACTTTTGATGGAGGAAAGCTATTACCTGGTTAGTAACTGAGCCATCACCTCTCCTTCCGTGTCTAACGGCTCTTTTCTCCTAGTCCCCTCGCAAGTATACCGGCGCTCGTCTCTTTCGTGGTCCCCTCGAGGGGCCGACGGTTGTTAGCAAGCGTATTTCTTGGTTCGGCCCTTCTTGACCTGTCGCGTGTTGTTTTTCTTCCCCCCCCCCCCCTATTGTTTGAGTGAGGCGATCCCATCTTCTTCGCAGCGCCACCGGCCTAACATATTCCCAGCTTTTTGCTTCTTCTGTATTGTTTGAGTGAGGCGATCCCATCTTCTTCGCAGCGCCACCGGCCTAACATATTCCCAGCTTTTTGCTTCTTCTGCCGTAGTTACATGAAATATATCGTTGTTGTCGCATCCTCGTGATGGTGCCGCATAAGTTCTGTTTCCTAAGTCCCTTTGACCCTGCATAATGTCGCTAGGTATATATCTGATCCTCGTGATGGTGCCGCATAAGTTCTGTTTCCTAAGTCCCTTTGACCCTGCATAATGTCGCTAGGTATATATCTGAAATTTCCGGGCCTAGCGTTGTTAAGTTCTTCGGAATGCCTACTCCCTCTTTCTTTCTCGAAGACATCACCTCCGTCCCTCGTCCCGAGGTTTTAGATCGCCTCGAGATGTTCTTTGCTCGACTGCCTCCAGGCGGTATCCGACACCACAACGGAAATATCCTTACCCTGATTCGGCGCTACCGGTTACTTCTGGCTATGGCCCAGGAGTGGCTCGTTGATAGGACCCCATACAGGTTAGGCGCATCAACGGCAGGCTCGGCACCGGCTCCGGAAACCTTGCCGCACTCGTTCCGAACTTAGCGCACGCGTTCTACCCATTTTAAGCCATTTCTGACGGCCGCGCACGGCAAGAAGCAGATCCAATCAGTGATAGCGCCGATCGGCAGACAGAATGACAACTGACAGATGGCATCAGTCACTGACGACAGCGCTTAGCGAGAAGCTTGATGATCTATCAAAAACTGACGGACAGCTTGGCGTTTGACCTTGGCGTCTGACACCGCTTACCGTCTCGATTTGGCGCCCAACGTCGCTTAGGGGTTCTGACAGACAGAAGGGTGATGGAGTGATGGTTTAGCTTCGCGATCTGTCGCCTGGCGTCGCTAAGGCTCTTGAATGGGCGGTAGGGATCTGAAACCGTTGGAGCTACCCCTTTGAAATTTTCCAGTTTACCGCACTCTGGCGTCATTAGCCACTGGCGACGGTGAACTCCTTGTAGTATATATATTACTTACCGACTTGTACATACAGAACAGCAGACGAATAGACCACAGTTTCCCCCTTACTTCAGTCTCCCTTACGCTCAAGAGCTCATTTACGCTACGGTCGGCAACGTCAAAACTCATCGGTAGTTACAGACGTTCGCCAACACTCGACATACTCGCGCCTTGCAACTACGGCAGGCATTATCGACGCTTAGAACCTCGCTAAGCTTATCGTGCTCTTGCCGCTCACCCTTGCCGTGTTCACTTACCGCATTTCCTTAGGCGCTTTACCTTAGCGCTTACCACTTGCCGACCCCGTTACCGACTTTTACCCTTTTTCACAGACGCGTTCTCTGGGACCTGCCCGGGACTCCTCAACACACTTATAGCGCGCCCAACGCACACTCTTGGTTAGGTAACACTTTAGCTACATTTGTTACTGACCAAACTGTGGGCGTCATCAAATTGGAGCCCACCGCGAGGGATCTCTAGGGCAGAATTCCGCCAGAAACCCGTCTCCAGCGTAGGCGCCGCCTGCTAGACCAGTCGGCAGAAGGCATTGCTCCTTCCCACCCATCAACTCCACAACCACCTGGTGCCTTACCGGGTCTCTCTCTAGCCCAGGAACTACAGAACGCCACTGTAGACGCTTTTCCTGATCTCTTCCCGCACTCCCTCGATTATAGTGCCGACGACCCCTTAGCGTCGCCCTTTGCCGTACCACAGTCAATCACTCCCATTACTCCGCTAACGCCTCTTTCACAACTCATTTCTCTTACCCCGTCGCCAATTTCTAGAACTCCTTCCCCACTACCGCTAACCGAACTCGCCAACACAGTCGCTATGGAACAACAAGTTCAGCGCATGCCGCCACGCAACCACTTCTCGGCACCGAAATGGGACGAGACCAAGCCACGGGAGCTCTCCCAGTATTTCAAGGAGTTGGAGTATTTATTCAGAGACTGTAACATTACCGACCACACGCAGATGAAGGAGTACGCGGCAAGATACGTATCGTACGACACGGCAGAGACTTGGACTGGTCTTTCCGAGTTTGCAGCGCTCGTTCCCGCCACGCCGACAGCTCCCGCCCAAGGCGCTTCGTATGAGGACTGGAAGACAGCAGTGATCCAGCTGTACCCTGGCGCCGAGGAGGCTACCCGATACACGGTAAACGAGTTACAGAAACTAGTACAGGAATCTTTCGACAGTGGCACATCGTCGCTTGGCGCATTCTCTACATATTACCGCGAATTCCAGAAAGTCGCTAGGTGGCTTCTGCAGAACGGCAAGCTCTATATTAACGAGGAGCGTCGCCTATTTCAGCAGGGCATCCCGACTTCACTGTGGACGCGTATTGCTCGTCGCCTAGAGATAGTTCATCAGGCTCATCACCCAGACGAGCCCTATAACGTTGCCGACGTCTTTGAAGCCGGTAAATGGGTTCTCAAGGGAACGGACACTGGCGTTGGACTGCAGCGCGCTAGGACGAGCCCACCCCCTGAGCGAACTAACGGTATCATTCCCATCCCGCCTCCTGTTGCCGACTTCGTTAAGAAAGAAGAGCTCAATGCTGCTATTACCGCCGCTGTCGCCTCCGCGATGACACGTATCGAAACTATGATTACCACCAACCTGACTGCTAACCGACCCGCTAACGTACCCGCACCTGGCCCTTGCCACTTCTGTGGGGAAATTGGCCACACCATGACTAGAGGACGCTGCGCTACCCTCGAGAATTACGTTCGCCAAGGTAGAATTCGACGAGCTATCGACGGCAAGATAGTCCTCACCACTGGCGCCACCATCCCCAACTACCCAGACAAGAAGTCCTTCCAGGAGCGAGTTGATGAATGGCATAGGCGCAACCCAGGACAAATCGTTACCGGCACGCTATCTGGCAACGCTAACCCCGACCCCGAACAGGCGACCCAACAGCAGATGATTCACGAGGTCCTACATTTCGACAGCGTTGGCGACCACCCTACTTTCTCGCGGGAAGAGCGTATCGCCAAGCTGCAGCAGGAATTAGATTCGCTAAAGAACCAGGTCTTTGATGGGGTTGAAGTTAAGCAGCCTAAACAACCTCTTAAAGGATACAAGCCGATGCCTCCCGCTAGCAAGTTACCGGCACCTGCTCCTGCCGCACCTCCTGCCACTGCCCCTGCTCCTGCTCCAGAACCCTCGTCGTCCGCTACCGCTCCCGAACCGCCCTTGCCGCCTCTCCATCCCTACTCAGGGATTCCCGACCGTTATCACGCTCCCGCACAACGAAACTTTGCCGCTCCCGAGAAACGTCCTGAGGGTGGCTACCGACCTACTGCGCCAATTTTCGATATCGAGAAATCCAACCACGTCTTTAACCGCATCATGAAAACCAATGTTACCTTATCAGTAGAAGAGCTTTGTAGTATTGCTCCCGACGTCCGCAACCAAGTCAAGACGGCAGTCACTCCCCGACGACCCTTGGCGACAGCTGTTGCCGAGGTTGACGAACTCGATGACGCGCTTCCTGGTTTCTCTGTTACCATCGACCCTCCCGACACTGAAGACACTCTTGCCGACCCCATCGCTAACGCCACCTCTGTGGACCCAGTGGAGACCTATCTTAGGTCAGTCGACCACGGCGAGGACCCCGCCATCCTTACCGTCGCTCAAGAATCGCACGCTATCCGCTCAGTAGCGCTAACCGTAGACAACAAGCACGAAGTAGAGGCAATCGTGGATAGCGGGTCTCAGATTATTTCTATGGCAGCAGAAGTCGCTAACGATCTAGGCCTCATTTACGACCCTACCGTTATACTAAACATGCAGAGCGCTAACGGTACGGTGGACAGATCCCTAGGCCTCGCCAAGAATGTGCCGTGCACCCTTGGCGACATTACGTTTTATCTTCAGATCCACATCTTACGTTCACCAGCTTACGACCTACTACTGGCAGACCCTTCGACGTCTTGGCGCGATCAGTCGTCAAGACAGTTACCGACGAGGAAACGACCCTCACAATTAGCGAGGCAGACCCTTCGACGTCTTGGCGCGATCAGTCGTCAAGACAGTTACCGACGAGGAAACGACCCTCACAATTAGCGACCCCAACTCCGGAATCCGACGAACGGTGCCAACGTTCCCTAGGGGACAACGAAAAGGCGCCCGCGCTAAGCCCCCAGAGTTTACCGACCAACACGCCAACGAGCCTCCACACCGGTGTTTTCACAGACCATCGAGGAGGTGATTGGCGACGATCACGGAGATGTGGCGCTAACGCTGGAATATGACCATTCAACTGGTCTTGTAAATATTTTGTCTACCGCATATCTTGACAAAGAAGTTTTACTTTCCTCGACCGTTACCGACGCTGAGCTTTCTCAGAAAAACCCAGATATTACCGACTCAGCTCTAGCGTACTTATATCTTACCGCCTCTGAATCGTTTCAAAATATAGCGTCTACCGATACTTATCTCACCACTCTCCCGGAGCCTCGCCTCCTGCCGTTCTTGGACTTGCCGCTCCTCAGGCTACAGTTCCCCTTTCCACATCTGTGTATAACCAAGCTAACGCTCTCCTGCCGTTCTTGGACTTGCCGCTCCTCAGGCTACAGTTCCCCTTTCCACATCTGTGTATAACCAAGCTAACGCTCCCAAAAGGAAAGGGGTTCAAGTTAAAAAGAAATATAAGCCAGTTGCGCTTAAAACAAAACCCATCGCTACGCACTCTCCCGAGACTTTCAGAATCGAGCGCCAGATCATTGGCGACCCTCTTGCCGACATGCCGGCCTTATCACCGAATCCGCCACCCTTTCAGCCCACAGGACGTTTTACCGCAGAACGCCAGCAGCAGTTCGCCAAGGAGCACGACACAGGATTTTTGACCAAAGATGAGTTGAACGTCCTTACCGATCTCGTCGCTAAGCAAGACAAAGCCTTCGCTTGGGAGGACTCAGAACGCGGCAGTCTACGTACAGATTTCTTCCCGCCTGTCGTCATCCCGACCATTCCTCACGTACCGTGGACTGAGCACAACCGACCGTTACCGCCTGGGATCGAAGCCGAGGTCTGCCAGATCATTAGGACCAAATACAGGCTGGCGTTTACGAACCCTCCAATAGTTCTTACCGCTCTCGTTGGTTTTGTGTCCTCAAAAAGAACGGCAATCTACGCATAGTGTTTACGAACCCTCCAATAGTTCTTACCGCTCTCGTTGGTTTTGTGTCCTCAAAAAGAACGGCAATCTACGCATAGTTCACAGTCTCGAGCCGCTAAATAGAGTTACAATACGACACTCTGGCGTACCGCCTTTCCCTGACCACTTTGCCGAGTCCTTTGCCGGGCGTATCTGTGGCGCCACCCT